>OX381714.1:53766586-53932035 GCA_947462335.1 Harmothoe impar
GGGCACCTGTATTTGCATTCACCTCATTACTAACTTTTCATTGAATCTAATAATCGTGAGGTGAGAAAACGGTATTTGATAATCATTTCAACGCGCTCTGTTTAAATAAATATATTAAGATATCGTCAGGATATTTTGATTTCCTCACACAGAAAATTAGAGAGACAAATCCAGACCTGTTGACCTCTATAGAAGTACTCTGCCTTGCCTCTAGGGGGCATTGCTACCTGAACGCGCCCCCTAGGGGCATGAGCACGAAGCAGCAGAGCGTGGTGCCATGGTAACCGCGACTTGTGACGTGTAGATACGTCCTCAGGCCGCGTCTGTACGTCATGGAGAATACAAAAGAAGGCGTTTTAATTCGGCCGACGACGGCCAGGGGGCATCACTGTCGGCAGAGGCCCTACAAGGACGCGTGCATTCCCCGTGTCCTTTAAGGTGGTCTTAATGCGTGTACACCGTGTGTGTGTGTGTGGGGGGGGGGGTCTCTTAGTTTTACACTTCTCTCTGTTCTTCGTCCCATCCATCTATCAAATTTTTAAAGGAGTCTGACAGTAGTTCTAATAGGCCTACACTGTATGTATTCCAAGAGTAACGTATTCCTTCAGAATTGAAGTTGTATCTTTTGAATCAATTGAATTGATATTTATATATGATGATCTTTGGTGTCGTTTTGTGATATTCCTGTGTTACACCCAGGTCACACACAGATACGTTTGAAAAGAATTTGAATTTTTGTTTTTATTTTAGCGATCATTTAACATACAACAAGTGGTACATTGAGGTATCCCATCTCATCATTACACCTAGATATGTTCAGACAACCATGACATATATAGTGCTCTTTAATGTTAGTAACTGGATCTGATTTGATAAAAAAAAAAATTAAAGTAATATTAATATTTAAAATTTGATATTGATATTTGATATTCTAATGTTTTGTAATGAATATCTAAAATCGGTAATGCTGCGTACTCTAATTCTAAATCATTGTTTGGCCATCTAAGACGCCCCCACATCCTCAAGTCACCTATCCCTTGACGTACCATAGACACACCCTTCCCATGCCCCCTACACACCTCCCCACACCCTGTGAACCCCCACCTGGGGTGGGAGGGTTAGTCCCAGGTACAAAGGGGTTAATGCCGTCCATTACCTCCCATCCTCCAGGGTGGGCCGCACTGAGGGGGGGGGGGGGGGGGTGAGGAGAGTGATGTACAGGGGGTGAGTGGTACAGGTCAGGCAGGCTCTTAACCCTGTAAGGATAGCATGATGCCTCCTCAGGGTTCATATTCACTCGTTGCCATGATGCACCAATGTCGCCGCTCTGGGAGTGTATCAAACCTGTAGGGCCGGCATGAGGAGTTAGTCGACAGTGCTACACTTATGTGACACGATGACAGTTATATTCTTGTACCATACCAACCATTTGGGAGTCTATCAACCTCTGTAGGTTCGGCATGATACTTAATTAATGCAGTTCTGGCGAGTTACTTACCAGGCTGCAGTGATACACCATGCCGACAATGGACACAATGAATTAAAGCAGTATTCAGCCCATAAAGGGTTAAAGCACCATGCTGCCCTTAACCATTTAAGGGTGGCAGGATACCTTAATGCATCATATCATTGGTCGTCATGCTGCATGAATGCAGCCCTGGCAAGTAACTCAAGCATCATGCCGATCCTACAGGGTTGGGACACTCTCAAAGGGTCGGCATGATGCACCAATACAGCCTTGGTGAGTTACTCACCGGGGCTGCATTGGTGCATCGTGACGACAAATGTAATCTTTTAGCGACATGCCGTCCTGAAAGGGTTAAAGGGTTAGTAATTGGGGGGGGGGGGGGGGGGGGTTACCCAGCCCAGGTGATCCCCGTGTGGTCAGGGTAACCTGATCCTCTCATCAGATCGTTCCCCGTGAGAAGGATCCCCGTGTCAGCCAGAGTCAAGGATCCAAACTCAGGCAGCTCAGGGATCACCACCTGGCTATAGGGGAGTGCACTGGGTGCTCACCCCCTGGCCCCTCTCACCCCCCCCCCCCCCAGCACACACACACACATACACATACACACTCCTATCCGGATATATGGGGAATAAACCCCACATAGTCACAGCCCAAAATAATTGTCTATAAATTTCGAGAAATTAAGATAAATAAACTAGCCTGGCGGTCAAATGACTAGTTTTAAGAAAATAAAATTTCTTAAGATTTTCTTAAAATTAGTTATGTGTCCGTCAGACAAGATGATTTATCTTATTTTCTTGGAATGAGAATAATTATTTTTGGCTGCGGCCCGGCTATATAAGGCCCACAGTGCCTGTCTCCACCACCCCTCCTCCTGCTGAAGGGGCAGGGGGATTTAGGGGTTTAAACTGTATTTCTCATTCAATTTATTTGGCAGGATGGCTAATATTCATTTAGCTAGATTGAATGATATAGAAATAAAATAGTAAATGAAATTAAATAAAATGAATTTTCTTTGGAGCAACACATGTCCTATAGATGAGCAAAAAATAATTAATTGGAAAAAAAAGTATATATAAATTAATTCAGCGGACACATAGAGAGGGTGATCCGCGCCCCCGGCGTAGATCATGGTTTCTGCTTGGCCGCTCAGACATCTTCATCCACATCCGGATCCACGACAAGACGCACTAAGTCTGGGGTGTTTTGCTGCAAGCTGTCAAAGTAAAAAAGATAATCCTCAGCTTGGTGTTGGGGGATAAAGGAGATATGTCTCCATGCATGGGGGAGGGCGCGGTGAGATGTGACCCCTGAGGACTTCATTCATACCAGCACTTCTCCTGTCTGCACTTAGAGAGGCAAGAACCATATATTTAACCCTTTAAGGGCCGCATAATGCGCTTATGGAATTGTCCCTTTGTCGTCATGATGCATGAATGTAGCCCTGGTTGTTAACTCGCATCAGTCATGCATCATACTGCCCCTATGGGGTTGATACACTCCTGAAGAGTCAGCATTATGTATAGATGCCGCCCCGGTGAGTTACTCGCCAGGGCTGTATTCACGCATCCTAACAACAAATGATATAACATATTAAAGCAATATGCAGGCGCTAAAGGGTTATAATAAAACTGACCCAGATATCTAGGGACCGCATCTTTTAGCACCTAGGACATACATGTATGTTTGTCGGTGTACCGAGATGATATATTGACGTCAATGTGAAAATAATCAGTTTCTGGTTAGTCGAAATTCCCACTACTTAACTCTCTAGGAACAGCATGATACTTTAATGATGTGCTCTTCATGATGCATGCATCCCGACCGGGTGCATTCATGCATCATGCCGACCCTGCTACTGACCCTACGGGGCATGATGCACCAATGCAGTGCTATGGCGAGTTACCCGCTTGCGCTGTACTGACGCATCATGATTGAAGATTAGCATGGAGCATCACCGTTCTTTTGTTAAAGGGTCGATGAGCAAGAAAAAACTGTTTCTGGGATCCAGAGTTTTATGACGGTAGCTGTCGCCTCAGCCGGCAGCATCGTGATCCCCTGCTGTTTACAGGAGTTACCTGGTAAAACCTGCCTATATAGAGTCATTACTCACCACAGTGTATGATATATTGGAGTACAATTTCCTTAATTGAGGGAGATCATGAGGGGAAGAGAAGTGAGTACACTGAGAAGGCCATTTTTGTTGGACCCTGCACTTAAAAGGTAAACTTGTCTCCAGACTCAGGTTACCATCCCACAAATAGAATCTGGAGCTGACCCATGTCGGGTTCTGGACTGGCACATGCCAAATGGGTCTTCTATCTCCAGCTAGAAGACCTGCTTACTTGTCACTTAGGCGAGTTTTTAACTCGTTTATTTTATGACAGTCACTTGGAAGAGTCTGGGGACAAGTTTACATTTTCAGTGTGTGTTGGATGATTTTGAGATCAGGTTGGGTGGGGCAGGTAGGTGGGGGGGGGGGTCTTTTCAGCTTATGAAGATCATGTAGTAGATACCCCATGAGTAACTGAGTGTATGTCAAAATAACCAGGATAACATTATTACATATTTCAGTTACGAGGATGCTATCGAATTTAAACCTTTCATTATGTTACGTGAAATAACCAAGCTGTGAACTACTTTGTCTTAGCTCTCCATCGTGTGTTAATATGAGTTTATAAATGTATTTATTAGCACAAAGTGATTTTCAAACATAATTATATTTCAAATTGTATATTATAATCCAGGTCGTGTTCCTTAGACAAAAATGAACTTCCATTCTGAATGATATAAAGTCTTCTGTCGTGCTTTCTCTTAGCCCTTACCGATGGAAATGGTCACTTCGCCCTTTAAAGGCGCAGATCTCGGTACCCCTCCAGCGGCAGTCAGAGTGGAGCCGAGACAGGTACTCAGCCCTATATATTGGGGCGCTGGGGCTTTAAGGCTGCATAATGCATCAGTTCAATATCACAGCCAATTTTTTTTCTAGAGAAACTAATATAAACAAACTCGAGTGGCGGACAAATAACTAGTTTTAAGAAAAATTATTTTCTTAAAACTAGTCATTTGACTAGTTTTGATAAAATACTTTTTATTAAAACTAGCGTCGACATTATGCACCAAATTACTCGCCGGGCTGCATTGGTGCATCATGACGACAAATGTCATCTTTTAGCGACATCCTTCCTTAAAGGGTTAAAGGGTACGACCCCCCCCCTCCCACACACACCTTGTGGTTCCTCCCAGCTCCGTCAGGGGGCAGGAGGTGCTCCCCATGTCACGTGGTACAACACTTGAGCTACTCAGGGGAGCAGCAGGTCACGTGATCATGACGTACCGGGGTCACATGATCAGGGATCCAAGGGATCCAAACATCAAAGACAACCCCCCCCCACCCACCCTCCACTCACCTGACTCTTCTCAGCCTCCCCACCACTAGTACCACGACCACAGGCCGCCGGGTCCGGTGTCCTCCCACCCCACCCACGGTGTCATCGTCACAGGCTGGCAGGGAATTAGGGTTTAGCCTCAATCTTGGTGGATCCTTTGCTGATCTTGACGTCATAATGACGTGTTAGTGGCGTTATGACGGTCTCAGTGACGCAGGTACATCTTGAAGCAGGTGATAGAGTTACTGGACGCCAGCAGTATGCGTATTTTAGACGAATACCATACTGTCATTGAGTGTCTGTAGCATTTGGGGCCCAACCTAAGATAGAATATACATATACATGTAGATTATTACAGAGGCGTAGGAAGCAAATCTTCATTGGGGGGGGCCCAGAGGGGCCCACTCCAACCAACTTTAAGTATCGCTTTTTATGCATAATGTATCATATACACACTTATGTTAGATTGTATGGAAAAGAAGTATTTGAGCCCCCTCTACATCTGATTTGGGGTCCCGGCCCCTCTATCCCCACTGTTTCTCATGCAGGAAAGGGAAGGTTTGAAAATTGTGTGTATTATATTACAGGTTTTGACAAATTTTGGGGGGGCCCAAACATATTCAGGCCCCCCCTCCTCAGTGATTGGGGGGGCCCGGGCCCCCCTGGCCCCCCCTTTTCCTACGCCACTGTTATTGCTATAGCCTAGTTGTATCTATTGAATACATGAGATACAATGCACATGTATATGATCGCAAATCATGACTCCGTTAGTAATGCGGCCACTTCAGAGAAGTAGCTCACGTCTGAACCTCGACCTTTCTGATGCACTCCCCATGAATGTCCATAGTAGAAGGGGCCACGAGAGGATCCAGGGGGCAATTCATTTTGATAAAAGCATAGAAAGAAATAAGTATTTAGAATGCATAATATGAATGCAATATGAATGCATAATATCAAATAACAATACATGGGGTAGGGTTATATCTATTCTACACTTAATCAACACAATGCGTTGATATGCATGTACTGTAGCTACACAAATGTAGTATGTGTCTGGTAGAATCCTATTGAGTTTTATACCTAATACAAATTTCATATATAATATGATACACTCTATACATTAAGGCCTCACCCCCACCACACACACCATACATAACACACACACCCTGCATGGTTTACTGTTTCGATCTGATCCCACTTTATATTACCTGGAAGTGCTGCACATCAGCGTCTAGCTGACACAGTTTCCATATTCAATGCCTGCCCTGCTAGGCCGTATTGTGCCAGCCAGGCCTATTGTCCCAGGCCAGCCCGCCTAGGCACAGGCCTAACAATAGGCCTTTCTACCGCCCTTACAATAGGCCTCCCCGCCGACGGCCGCGCCTCCTGGTGAGACGACGTGAAACGATCAGCTGTGCCCCCACGATGCAGCATTTCTTATGGATTATTTTGTTTTTGTATTTTGCTCAGACTCAAGTGTGTTGTGGCTCCTTGTGTGATGTGATGATCTGTTTCCATTCCTAAACTGAATTCAGCAGGGCATTGTTGTTACAGTGTGTACTATATTCTTCAGGTAATTTGGAAATGATCCAAGTGGGTTATCTTTGATATGAATTGTCATGCTTGTATCAAAGGACTGTTTTACTACAAGTTCAGATATGGTCTGTGTCACTAGATCATTATCATCTAAACATGGTTATTTGTTTACTTGATATGTGTCTAATGTATATGAATTTCGGATCCATTTAGAAGCACTTTGGGTAATAGCGGGAATATTAGACGGGTATAAGCCCCCCCCCCCCCCCCCCCCCGTCCCCATCAGACATGTGGAATTAACGGTGGTTGATCACAAGAAATCTACTCAACCAAGCAGGAACAAGGAAATTGTCAAATTTTCAACATGATATTTCTTATACTGCTGTAAGATGGTATCTGAAAGGCCATATATTTCAGTATCATCAAAGGGAATATACCCAATATATCAAGATCATTTAGTGCACATGTACTTTTGAAATGCCCCCCCCCCCCCACACACACAGTTCACATTTTACGCTGGTTCCTCACAAAACTCCCCAGAGTAAATGAAATGTGAATCGGACACAAGAAGCCGCCCCACAATCCCCTGCGTCCCCCGGTGCAGAAAGCTTCGCGGAGAAGGACGCTGAGGGTCGCGGCGGCAGTGCTGCCCCCACGCGGGAACGGCTGACAACAGGCGCGCCCAGCGGCGAAGGGTGGCACCACATTGATTACATTAACCTGAGGGAAATCCACACAAATTAATAGGAAATGAACAGGGTCGGTCCTGCCCGCCCTGCCTAGTTCCCTCCACCAGGCAAATTTCGACCTCCGTAAAGTGAGTTAGGCAAGTCTTGGAGGGACGACTTGGGAGGGTGAGGGGAGGGGGGTTAGTGGGGAGTGGCCTGGTCTCAGAGATATACTAGGTCTTGCATCCTGTTGACTAGGTGCATCTAGGCTCAGAGAAGATATATACATTTAACAGCAGAAAGACAAGAAACAGCGTCAAAGGGGAGTCCAGGTTGCCTCCAGAATGACTCCCTTCTTTAGGGGAGCCCATGCTGCGTAAGGGAGCCTACAGGTGACTCCCTGGGCGACCTAAGGGAGTCACCTGAGGGAGTCACATAGTTCCCTGACTCAGCTAAGGGAGTCACATAAGGACCTGGACTCCCCTAGAGTGGAGTCATTCTGGAGGCAACCAGGACTCCCCCTTGACTCTGTTTATTTTCTCTGTGAGTACACACTGGCATCAGGAATAGGAATAGGAACAATTGTTTTACCTGCTTACCCGTATTTTTGTTCTTCCTTCATAGATGTTTTCAACATTGAGGGCACCTTTTTTTTTTATTTAAAGCACATACCTTCTTCTTTATTTGTCTTTATCATCAGATCAATGCTGGGGGTGTAGATGGGGGGGGGGGGGGGGTCCCCATGTCGCATGTCGATTTTAAGAAAAGGCCATGTCGCATGTCCTACTCATGTCGCTTAATAATCCCCATGTCACATGTCGATTTTAAGAATCGCTCATATCTGTCCCCTGTCACTAACTTTTCAAACCTCATCTTACATGTCACTAAGCCTCATGTCGCATGTCGATTTTAAGAAATGGCCATGTCACTGTGTCGAATTTAGCCATCCACTCCCATAATGCTATAGCTTTATATATTACGAAGAAGTTGGGATATCCCTACATATGCACACAATAGATCCACATGTGTGAAGTCATACAATCTAACTAAATTACACACCTCTATGTTCCCTTTAACGCCGAAAAGCTTCTGGAGTTGTTGACCAGTACCCCATCATGGTCATCATGCCATGCCTCCCCCACCACGTCCCGCCCTGGAGAGCAGCAGCAGAGACCGGTCCCTGCTCCCGGGGCTGCCGGCCTGAGGGGCCTCACCCCCGGTCAGCCCCGGAGCGGACGGACGAACCACCTCCTCCTGGGTCCACCACATGTATAGGAGCCTCCAGGAGCCGGCTGCGACTTCACAGGGGAGGAATTAAGGTGTGGGAATGATGTCCCAAGGCCCTGGAGGAAATCCTTTATATTGTATCTAAGACGGTTTTGTGTGAGGTGTGTGTGTGGGGGGGGGGGGGGGGGGTCGTACTAGTGGTATAGGTGCACTATATCTAATCAGTCTGTGATGTTATGAAGTTTAGCTGGGAAGGGTGGTTCATTAATCATACGAGACAAATACTGTTATGGGTGTTTAACAGTCGTATAGTCGCGATATCGATAATAATATACGGAAAATCCCTCGTACACTGTTAGAAGTAAATGTAGCTGAGCAGTAGGTCTACTTCTACAGTATATATCCTACGGCATTAGTGTACATGTGGAGTATAGGGACACTATCTACAGTGTATATACATACCTTAAACAAGACAACCTTAATCATTATTTTACATGCATCAATCTAAGGCCTATGCCACCATACATGGTCAGTATAGTACTACATACAGGTGACTATATCAAACATGCATTGTAGGGGGTTATAGCGTTACATGTATTACATGTAGAAAGACCTATAATTAGCTCTATTTCTTTCATATACATGTGCCATATACAGTATGGAATATCATCACGCTCATCATTAGCCCACCCCATATACCTCACCTGTAGCTGCCCACCTGTATACTACACCTGTACACACCTGTACACCTGTACATCTCACAGACACACCTGTGGGAGCTGACACACAGGTAACACACAGGTGTTATATATGGCCTTACCACCCCGCGCCTCGGGAGGATCCAAACCACAGGACGACCCTGATAAAATACCACACTCTCACACCTCACATGAGTGAGGCTGGGGAAAACATACATTTATAATTCCTATGTTTCAAATTATCAAGTTTAATCATAGTCCCAATCTTTGGCAGTGATCCCTATGAGGCCTGGTGATCAGGAGCTCGCCCGTGCATTGACCATTGTTTATATGCGTTGATAAAGAGATGCTATAGCTCTCCTCTAATCTGTAGCCATGTTGAGAATGTTCTGTAATCAGCCATCCACACCAGCCCCTCAGGATGGAGGAGACCAAGCTGAGTACAATATGATATAGTGTTACCGCTCCATTCTATCTTCCCTTAACTTGTCCTTTAGGGAGTACATCATGTTTTAAACTGCTATTCTCCATGATACACTATAGAATCCCTATAGACAGTAACGGCCAGTCTGATCCAGCACTAAGTCACACAGAGAAAAGAAACAGTGCCAAAGGGAGTCCAGGTTGCCTCCAGAATGACTCCCCTCTTTAGGGGAGCCTAGATCCTTATGAGACTCCCTTATGTGAGCCAGGGAGATATGTGACTCCCCTAGGTGACTCCCATAGGCCAGCTAGGGAGTCATCTAGGCTCCCTTAGGCAGTCTGGACTCCCATCAAGTCATTTTGGAGGCAACCTGGACTCCCTTTCTTTTCTGTGTGTACTCACATGAGCTGCATTGTTGCAGCAAGACAAGAAATAAACAGGCACCTTGAGGTATTCATATAGGTCTGATGCCACCATCAAAGGGTTAATACAACACCACCCCCTTCAGGGTGGTACAAAAATGTATATCGGTTTACTGGGATTTGTCAGATGAGTCTCAATTTAGTGTCTATGTATCCAGGTGGGGGGAGTCTAACCGGATGTCCCTTTATAATCTGGGATTGGTTGGTCACGGTGCTTTGTCTCCAGTGGGCGATATATTTATAGAGTTTAGAGTCATCTTTTATATCTCAGTGTTTTTGTATGATTCAGCAATTGATATATTTAAAGGCCTGATGTGAAATCTGTCTACGTTTAATTGGGAAGCAAATAAACCTGTTTTTTTACATCATAATGTTTTCTATACCAGTTTTTGTTTGAAACCCAAAGGTAATTTTTTTTCTAAAACGTGATGACATTATATAGAAAATAACCAGATACAGGACAACAATACAACTTGCTCGATAACCGAGGGCCGACCTGGAGGCGAAGGATCTACGTTTATATCTATGAGGGTTATATGTATCAGACTGTCCATACACATTACCCAAAGCAATAGGCATTGGTATTTACCATTTTGAAACTCTCCACCATATCTATATGCTAACTGGATGCATATGTGTGGTTTATAACATGTGCATGACTAGAACATGATGCTGCGTTTAGTTCACAGAAATTCCGGCAGGTGTCTGTAGTGTACCGCAGTGGCGCTGTGTACTTCTAGTGCCGGTCTGGCCGACTTTAGCCTGCGGAGAGAGACTCATGCCCAGCCTACGGCTACAGTACCTTTGGTCTGCAACATGAAGACAAGTTCAAGTTGAGTTGAATTTGAACAGTTCTTTATTGTTGGAAATCAAGTTAGTGGTCTTCCTGTATTTAAGACAGTTTACCAGCATTGTTTGGAAGTTTAATAAAAATATAGAACACAATTACAGTGTGCGGCCCACAGTGTCGACCCTTATGTATAGTACACGTATAAAATCAGGGTTGATGTTTTGTAGACAGGGTCATCGTTTTCTTCCATCCCTCTGTCTATCCGTCTATCCGTTCATCCATCTATCCGTTCGTTCATCCGTCTGTCCGTCCGTCACTCTGTCCCTCCATCTCTCCCTCTCTCACTTCCTCCCTTCCGGTACAGTATGTCTCAGCTGCGCATGCGCGAACCGACATTCCAGTCACCGGAAGCCCGAATTGACCCGCTTCTGTCGACGTTATTTCCGGAAGTAGGCATCCGGAAGTGACGTCAGTGTCGACCGGAAGTGTCGCCTCCTGGCGGCGAGCGCCAGGAGAGAGGAGGTTGAGGCAAGGTGTGTGTGTGTGGGGGGGGGGGGGGGGGAGGTGCAGGAAAGGAGCAAGAAACTCCCGCGCGACCTACCCCCACCCCGTCTACCCACCCCGCCATCTCTTACCAGCAGCAGCTTAAAAAGATATTTAAGAAAATAGCATCGACTACGGAATCTAGACGAGAGATCTAATAAGAAGAGAGAAAGACATGATCGGGAAAAAATGTAGTCTATAAGGAGGTCACCAGGCAACTGCTAGTGTCAGCATTGACCAATATCTAGCTGTATACGGTTAAAGAGTAGCTATATGACCAATATCTAGCTTATACGGTGATATCTGTAACTATAGCTATATGCTGTAGCCTACTTGTATACAAACACATACATGTACTAGTATGCTATATATGTGGGTGTGAGTCCGGTGCAAGTATGTTGTTGACATTCACAGGCATCCAGACTGTGTCAACAGTTATAGGAGACACCTAGATACCGACTGGTCTCATTTATAATAATGCCCGATGTTATACAGCCCGGGCATACAGCTTTCTTAATACATCTCTAATACAAGTCTCATAGAGATCTAACGTGATCCTGCTATTGGACGGATGTATTAAAGATCTCGATGGGATGAATGAAACACCGCGTCCATCACATTACACAGATCTTTAATTAATTGGCAATTTCAAAGAGTGTACTCATACAATCATTAATTAGTGTTAATTACACCAATCTATATTCATAGTTTATTAATTAGCACTTGTCCTACATGACCCGGAGATACCAAGGTATGAATATAGAATATAGATAATAATCTAGGCGCCCACCACCTCTCCTCTCCCTCCTGCACCTACCAAACCACACCTTTAACCCTTTAAGGGCCACATGCTACTTTAATGCATTATGCTGTTTATTACCATGATGCACGATTACAGACTCCCTGTACCTGCTTCCATGCATCATGCCGAATCTTCAGGGGAGATTCAGCCCAGTATTGTCGGTACGGTGCTTGAATGCAGTTCTGGCGAGTTAATCGCCAGGGCTGCATCCATGCATCGTGACCACCAATGGTATAGCACATTAGATTACTATGCGGCCCTTAAAGGGTTAGTAAGTCCTCGATACAGACCCTGGAGGGGTGGGAAGATGTGTACAGGAGGAGTATGTATCAGTAGGTGGGTGGCAGATGGGTGTTTGAGTGGGGGGGGGGGGGCACTCCTCACAAAGCGCCGCTGGAATGTCGGCCCACGTGGACCGTGTCTTTGATATCAGGCCAGGAAGAGACAGGTATTGTTTCACTCCTCCCCTCCAGGGGGCACTGGCAGCGTCTCCTCCAGGGCCCCCCTCAAGACGAACATGGGAACCCCTCCAGGGTGTGGGCGCGCGTCCGTCCAAAAGTGTCGTCTGGGCAGTTTAATTGTGATTAAGAGGACGGCCGTGCTCTATAGCCAAAGGTTTCATGGGATAGGTCCATGTGGTATGTAAAGGAATATCGTCTATTCCTTCATGTAATAAATATAGCACTTATTCGGAAACATCATAAATGAATTATATCGCTTATGTAATTATAAAACGACCGGTTTGCAAAACGTGAGGGAGGCCGAGGGATAGTTCTCTGGTTATTACTCTGTACAGTTCTAAGGGAAAACAGTATGGACCAATAGCGTCCATCGTACTAGCTTTTACCAGTGCACATCAAGTACCCTAGTGTAGATGTGAGGTGTATTGCCCTTCTTCAACGGCCACAATGTGATTCAATATACATGTACTATGTCCATGTCGTGAAGGGGTGTATCCATGCATCTTTTCGACAGAGGGCTTAATATAGACTGGCCTGCATCAGTGGGAGCTCTACTCCGCCACGCACTACCCCTCCACCTCCTCCTGCCCTCCCCTGGTTGTTCCCACTAGAATTAGACAGTCGAAAAAAGTATAGTTGAGAAAAGTAAATTTTTTGTCTTAACTCAAATTCTAGGACTTGAGCAAGTCTAGGCTTAATACTGCGGCCCTTAATGGGTTAAGCTACATGAGCGGCTCAGGCGCTCCCTGTCTCCCACAGTGAGCAGCCCATAGCTAGTAGTAGTATATGACTTGGTAGGTTTGTCTCTGGTATATGATGTAAGATATGTTGTACTGAAGCTCTATATCGAGGTAGAAA
Source organism: Harmothoe impar (assembly GCA_947462335.1). Lineage (NCBI taxonomy): Eukaryota > Metazoa > Annelida > Polychaeta > Phyllodocida > Polynoidae > Harmothoe > Harmothoe impar. The sequence continues at coordinate 53,779,873 of OX381714.1, forward strand.
CCATGCTCACAGCACGGATATGCAGTTTGGTTATTTTTGCCTATGGTGTATACATGTACGACGAGTTGCTTAGCAGTGCATGCCTCTGGTAGGATGCCAGAAGAGTGGCTCAAAGCGGGAGTAGCATATGGTGAGGGGCAGCTCAGGGAGTGTGTAGCAGCTCAGGGTGTGTGGAAAGCAGCTCAGTGTGTGGGGAGCAGCTCAGGGTGAGGAGAGCAGCTCATGGTGTGGCGAGCAGCTCATGGTGGGGGAGCAGCTCATGGTGGGGGGAGCAGCCAATGGTGGGGGAGCAGCTCATGGTGGGGGAGCAGCTCATGGTGAGGGGAGCAGCTCATGGTGGGGGGAGCAGCTCATGGTGGGGGAGCAGCTCATGGTGGGGGAGCAGCTCAGGGTGAGGAGAGCAGCTCATGGTGTGGCGAGCAGCTCATGGTGGGGGAGCAGCTCATGGTGGGGGGAGCAGCTCATGGTGGGGGAGCAGCTCATGGTGAGGGGAGCAGCTCATGGTGGGGGGAGCAGCTCATGGTGGGGGGAGCAGCTCATGGTGGGGGAGCAGCTCATGGTGGGGGGAGCAGCTCATGGTGGGGGGAGCAGCTCATGGTGAGGGGAGCAGCTCATGGTGGGGGGAGCAGCTCATGGTGGGGGGAGCAGCTCATGGTGAGGGGAGCAGCTCATGGTGAGGGGAGCAGCTCAGGGTACGGGGAGCAGCTCGTGGTATGGGGTCCACCTCAATGTGGGAGAAGTGGCTAATGTAATGGTAAATAAGCAGCTCATGGGGAGCAGCTCAAGGTGGGCAGCAATAGACTTATAGAGTAACTCACGGAGTAGCACATGACTGAGCGCTTCCCAGAGAGCAGGCAATTGTGGAAAGAGCAGGGGAAGCCCAGGGTATAGATACTAAGAAACTGTGGAAGCGACCGCTGGGCACGAGTGAGAATACACGTAGGGAGGGTGGTACAGGGGCAGTGGTATGTACATGTGTTTGAGCGACCCTTAACCCTGTAAAGGTTGCATAGTGCTTCAGTGCAGTATGCCCCTGGTCGTCTTGATGCATGAATGCAGCCCTAGCAAGTTACTCGCCAAGATAACCAATGGCATAACCAATGGCATGAATGCATTAAAGCAGTATGCGGCCCTTAAAGGGTTACCAGCTCGGGGAGCAGCTCAGATCCCGGCCCTGTAGCACTGAGTGAGTCCCCCTCACGGTGAGTGACGAGCACCTCACCATAATGACTCAATGCGCCGCCCGCTAAATTATTACCCAGTCATATCTACACCGAAGTAAAATGGCCGCCAAATTAATAACGTTTTACCCCAGCCTTTGTGCCAAATAGCCGGATCGCGTGGCAGGGCCCCATCCAGGCGCTGTTTTCAGGACCCAGGCGGCGGCAAAACACGGATTCCTAATGCACCGACCTGGAACGGCTAAGTCGAGGCTGTCGTTGAGCCGGCAGCCTCTGTGTATATTATGTATGTGAGCTTAGGCGGTGGGGACATGGAAGGGGGAAGGGGGGAAAGGGGGGAAATTACAACTAGTTTGTGCCTGTGGCATTGTGGGGTGGGGCCTAGCAGGGTACAAATTGAGATGGAGGGAGGGGTTGGCGCGGGCCGCGCGTCCCATGCGCGTCTGTGAACGCCCGACGGACGCTCATGACGCTCTGACATGCAGCTCCAAGCGGGAACTCTCCAAGCACAGACATCAATCTCCTCACTCATTAAGGCAATAAGTATGGTGCTTTACATGATGCCTGCACTCCCCTACATCCAGTACCGCCGTGTAGGTTGGTGTAGGCCTACCTGCCTCTACAACAAGGCGGGGATACTTAAAAGTACTACTTTCTAGCACAATTTAAACTATTTATAAATCAACTAATCTACAGATCTAAGTACACTGTACTTATATACATAGCAGCATTTCAAGTCTCACCCTTTTCCAGTTGGAGTACAAGAACTATTACAAAACGTAGCCATTTCTTGCCGCATAAGTCTCTATAGAACTACGTATACATATAGCCCACCTTCAGCCCACCGTGGGCCCCTCCTTCAGGCGCACGTTGAAACTTTCACAGCTAGGCAAGGGGCCTGGTGGTGCAAATATCATTTCCTTGTCCTTCAATATGGCCCTTTTGCAGGGTAGACTTACGCTACCAGGAGCAGAGCCTGATGGTTGAGTGGTCCCCCTCTAGACTCCTCCAGGAGCTGCTCCAGGGGCTGCTCCCGCTGGTGGCCGACCTGCTCCATGCCTCACCCCTGCAGCTGGACCGGGCCTGGATGACCCCCAGCAGCGCCCCAGATCAGTGGTGGCCAGAATGGGAACTACACAGACTGCATGATTCTGGTCCCTGACTGAGCCATCACGTGAATGTATCCTCATGTTTGTGTCATTTCTTCTACCTTTATTGGGGAGGGTGTAGAGGTCATAGATAATGGATTCCAGTATTTCTGATGTAGTTTGGTGCCCTATGAGCTGGGGTGGGGGTATGGGGTGGGGGAGAGGGCCTTAGGGGGGGGGGGGGGTATTCGAACCACAATTTCGTTATTTTCAAAGTTACTGGGGAGCCTTTTTACTAGAGGAAAGTAGCCCTGGAAAAGTCCAACCCACTGATGTTTTGACATTATCCATACCAACTTTATGTAACAATGATAATACTAGAAACAGCTCTGAGGCATCTATATCTAGTCATGTGTTTCCACTGTCATGTAGTACCCACACTGGCACGTGTCTATACCTTTAATGTCTGTATCTTTCTATGTAACACGTCCAGTAGTCTGTATACATTAATTCCTATCATCCACGTGGCCCTTTAATTAAAATAATTGAATTAGTGCCTTTATCCTTTTCAGCCAAGCCAGTTAATAAGAGGGTGTCTGTGGCACAGCCACCACGTGCCTGTGTTTATGAAATCCTTTCAGTGTTTTGACGTATTTAATGACCTATTGTCCATACAAGGTCCTAACCAATGTACCCCCATGTCTATGAGGTGTGCTGAGTGCAGTGTTCGGTGTTTGTTGGGGGTAGAGTGTAGTTGGACAAAAATAAGGGGGGTTACCCCTTTAAGGACAGCATAGTGCATTAATGTCCTTTGCCAACTGTCGACAAGATGAGCCTTCTCGCCATGGTTGTATGAATGCATCATCCCCAACGTAGGATGGGGATGATGCTTGAATGCAGCACTCACCAGCACTGCATTCATTCAGGGCGACAAATGGTATGGTACATTTAAGCACCATGCGGCCTTAACGGGTTATTAAGGACATTAAAGAGAAAACACAAACCTACCCACATGTTCCCTCCCAGTGGGGGTCCTGGAAGTCTTCCCGGCATGCCCCAGAAGTACCAGCCCAGGTGAGAACACCGGCCACACCCCCTAGCGGCAAAACCAGGAACCTGCCCGCATCCTCAGCCTACTTCAAAAGGTGCTCACCAGGGGGCGCGGCGTGGCGCCACCTGCCGGGAAAACGCGGCAACATGCGGGCGCGCCGACTTCCGGTATAGGCCGGCGGTCCCCCGTGCGCCGGCAAACTGTGAACCCCGTAGCTGTTTGATCTTGGGACGCGCAGGTATCACGTTGGAGCCGACATCAAAGAGACCGGGTTGGGTCGTGGATGTGGGGGGGGGGGGAGGGTTAGGATTGACTCCAGCGCCTGTTTCATGTTGTTGTCGTGGGGATTGGCGCCAAAACGGTAGGAGGAGGAGGAGGAGCCGGGTGAGCAGACGACAAACGACAGGAGGCGATTATCACGTGATCAGAGGTTGTCGGGGGGGGGGGGGGCTGAGCGGTGACAGAATTGTAACTGTGACAGTCTGTGTGTATTTGTCAGGGGCGTGGCAAGCAGTTTCAAAGTAGGGGGGACTGAGGCGTATTTTGACCCTTTTTGACTCCTTTTACTTGACCTTTTTAGTTTGACCTTTTTTGGGGTTGGTCAAAAGTGGGGGGGACATGTCCCCCCCGTCCCCCCCGGTTGCCACGCCCCTGTTTGTATAATGTTAGATGATATAGCAGATGATAAAGCGTTTATATTTCGGCATTGCATGAACATGGACCAGTTTAGCTTTACTGCATAGCTGACTGACCTTATCTACTACAAATGTATATCAGTCATGGTGCATAAATGCGGCCCTGGTGAGTCTATACTCTCTATGTACACACAGAAAAGTAAAGGAGACAACTGTGTCTCCCACGTGGCTCTGATAAAATAGAGTCAAACAGCTAATGACTATGCTTATATAAAGGGTCAACAATGGGTGGACACTGACAGTAGAGAGTCAACTCAAGTTGACCTTTCATATAAGCAGAGTCTTTACCTGTTTGACTCTCTATTCTACCAGAGCCACGTGGGAGACACAGTTGACTCCTGTACTTTTCTGTGTGTAGGAGTCGCCAGGAGGCCGTGCATCTTGACGACAAATGACACATCACATTAAAACACTATGCGGCCCTGTTAGGGTCCAACATGATCTGCTCCCATTCTATTTATAGAAGTGTAAAGTGCCGACCGCAGCGCCATGCGCGTCCCATGGCGGCATTAACAGCTACCGGAAGTAGTTCTCCATGTCGTGTGCATGCGCGGTGAGGTCTATACTCTTGCCACTCTGTCGGAAATAGAAGGGCTCCAGACGGGTAAATTCGACAAGGCGACAAGACCCTGTTTTAAGCCTTATAGACAAGGGACAAGGGGGTGTTAGCAGTTGGTGACAAGGGACAAACCTACCTCTTTAAATCGACAAGGGACAAGACCCATTTCTTAGGATCGACAAGGGACATTGGCATTTCTTAGGATCGACAAGTGACACAGCTATCCCCCGTCTTGGGCCCTAATAGAATTAAGAGTGTTAATCGTTTAAGGGCCGCATAGTGCTTTCATATGGCATTGTCGTCATGGTGCATGAACTGAACGCGGGGCTGCACCCATACACAGTACATCACAGTAAAGCACTATGCGGCCCTTAAAGGGTTAACCGTTCTGGATCCCCCTTTGGTTCATGCATGCAGTGCACAGGAAGTCCGGACGGGTCGGGAGTCGGAGTGCAGGTAGGGTGAGGGGGGGGGGGGGGTAGCGGTGGGATGGGGGGTGGGTGAGGAGGGATCGGCCACAGTGAATGGATCCTTTGTCCAAGTCCAAACCGATGAAATAAAGCCTGCCTGAATAATTCTCCCGGCGTCCATTTCGGCCGGAAGTAGCAACGGCCATCGTCGACGACAGATCGATCCATGGTAGACAGGGACGAACGCGTCGCTATGCATGGCTCGGATGGGGGGTGGGGGGTGGGGGTAATAATGTATATATATACATTAACCTATTAAATGGTGAAATGCTACGCAAATGGTGTAGAGCTATGAATATTGTTGCAGTTAGACGAAAGTGCATTTTGGGATGTGTACCTTGATTGGTTTCACACCAAACATCCGTGTCTTGGTTGCATTTCGAGAATTTAAGTACTATAGAACAGGGGCGTGGCAAGCAGTTTCAAAGTAGGGGAACTGGGGGTATTTTGACCCTTTTTGACCCCTTTTTACTTGACCTTTCTGGTTTGACCTTTTTGGGGTTTGGTCAAAAGGAACGGTCAAAAGTGGGGGGGGGGGGACATGCCCCCCCCCCGTCACCCCCGGTTGCCACGCCCCTGTAGCACTCAGTGGCATATGATACATTACAGCACAAATGAACACAGCTGTGCACTTATTATGTATGTATAGATATTGCATCCTTATTTGAAGATTTTAATTTCGATGATGATGATACAATGCATAGCTTTAAAACAAATACAGCCGAAGGTCAACAGGTTCACATGGCCCATACGAATCGGACCTGGACAACAGGGTCCATGGGTAACATTTAGATGAGATGAGGGACAGCACAGATGAACACAAAAAAGCAATTACTCAAGGAAGAAAGAGGGGAAAGGGAAGAACAAAACATATATACCTAGCCACAATAGAATGAAGGCACCCGCACAATATCTGATTCTGATAGTAAATATGTATACATGCCATACCTATAGTGAAGCCTGCAGCAGTCTGACTCCTATATACCTAAGTGCACTCCCTGGCGGGGGGGGGTCACTCTTTGATGCTATGTACCAACCAGGGGCGGACCCAGGAATTTGAAAAGGGGGGGGGGGTCCACCAAACACCAAAGTACCGAAAAGTGACGCGCCGCGACTCGTGGCGGATCAAATTATCATTAAAAAAATTTAAATTTTTTTCCAAAAGGGGGGGGGGGGTCCTGACCCCCAGAACCCCCCCTCTGGATCCGCCCCTGCCAACTGCGAAACTAAAGCCCGCCCCCCCCCCCCCATCTGGGCATTTGACAGCCCTTGAAAATGTTTATTATTTTTACAGCCCCCTGTTTTCTAGGAAGTCAGATGACAGCCCACCATTGAGAGGCCTCTTCCATTTAACATGAGGTTATTTTGGAATTACATGTATATAGATTACTCAAGTCATGTATGTACATGTATGAAATGTACGGGTTCATTATTTCTATATCAATAGTGACTGCCCCTGATTAAGTAGTTTCCAGTTATTGACAGCCCCCCTCTTTTCTTGCTTTGATGCACACACAGCGACAGCTCTCTGGGGTCGTTACCGCAGTTGGTATCAATTCCTATACTGAGTACCCCCCCCCGCCGGAGTGCATCCATAGATATGACGCATTACACCCCACACCTTATAATATATAGCACTAACAACTAATTGCCACCGGGAGGAGACTTTAGTGTGGCGGATCTTTACTGAGACACCACCGGAAGTGGCGGTAAATCAGCGTCCCCTGGTGGCGGAGGGGTTATCCGGGTTATCCCGCCATCAGTGGGGGCACAGCGACACGTAAAGGCCATCATGTCAATGTACGTCCAACGTCATCTCGCCGTCATCTCGCGCGCCGAGAGATATCACGAGATCGGCGAGTGATCGGCCATAAATCGTTGACGCCGGGGATGGCGCGACAATAATGCGACAAGGACGCTGCTAAATGGGCGACCATCGTGAGGTGCGACAATGGTGGGGGCTAATTAGGGAGAGGAAAGAGTCAGGTTTAGTGGGGGAGGTAGGGAGCCAGGGTCGTGAAATGTTTATAGGGTGCGTGGTGGGGGAAATGTGCCGTGGTCGGGGAAATGTGGCGTTTACAGTCTAACCCTTCTTTTTTAAGGGCCATGGTGCTTCAGTGTGGTGTGTCCTTAGTCGTCAAGATGAGGCGTGCATACACACATGGCGAGTCTATTCACCGGGGCTGCATTCATGCATCATGTCAACCCGATGTGGTTGATACGCTCATGAACGGTGGCCTCACCAGGGCTGCATGACGAACATTAAAGCACTATGTGGCCCTTAAAGGGTTAGAGTTTGGGACGTTAGATGTTGGGGGGAAGGTAAAGCATAGAGTGTCAACGTGTGTGTTGTAGGGGTACGAGGTTTCTAGACTGGACGCTATATTTTGTTTTAAAGATTTTTTTATGAAGGTTACATACAGTATAATATTTAAATAACATGCAACTAGAATCTGGGCTGTGACTTATACCGATAGGCCGCCCAGTCCTGACATTGTATTGATATTGTATTGTTTTATATTGTATTTATATTGTTTTGTTTCGACAAGTGCGTGCATATACATGTATTAATTTCCCATAATGGGGATGATGGGGAGATCCTCATGGGCAGTGTTTCATACATGAAGAAATACAGATATGTATTTAACATCCGTTAGTTTCGCATCTCACCACAGACACTACTGCCACCTAGTGGCGCGTTATGGCGTGACGGAGGGGACTGAGGGCGAGTCCCGGGGCAGAGAGCACTCTGGGTAATCATAACTGAATCTGCGTCTCTCCTCCCCCTAACCCTTTACGGGCCGCACAATGCTTTAATCTGCTGTGCGTTCGGTCGGCATGATGCATTCATGCAGCTATGGCGAGTCTACTAGCCAGACCTTCATTCATGCATCATGCCGACTCTTTGGGAGTTTTTCAACCCTTGTAGGCTCTGAATGTTTCCGCACTAGCGAGTTACTCATCAGAGCTGCATTCATGGATTGTTACAATAAAGGGCATGGGTTATTAAAGGTTTAGCTCGCCGCCCGCACCCCTCTGTGCGCCACTCCCCGCGCCATGATCCATCCAGCCGCCGCCCCTCTGATCATATTATATGTGTGCCCGAATCTGCATAATCAAATCTGGCCTGTTAGTTGACCGCGCGTTATCCAGTCGACTCGCTCACCCACCCAAACGCGCCACGACGAGATCCCCCGGAAGCGCTGCCCCTCCACGCATGCGCACATCGCTGTGACGTCATAGCGGGGCAGCGTCCATATGGTTGGCGTCTGGCAGTAGCCGGAAGCTATAGCCGAGTCTTAATTCATTACACTTAACCGCGCATGCGTAGGGCAGACCCGCGGGGAGCGACGCGCCGGAAGTAAACACTCTGGCAGCGACGTATGTAGGTCCGCTCCTGGTCGACGCAACCGTCGGGAATTCCTTGCAGGCCATATCGAGGCAGAACTCGGGGGGATTCTGTGAGGATGTGCGCGCCCAGACTGTCCGACTGTAAGTGACATGCCGTAACCTCACGTCAACGGCGACGTACGAGGGTGACGTCGGGGACGTAGACGCACTTGTAGTTCTGCGCGCGCACCCCTCCCCCTCCCTGTTTTCACCCAAAGGCTGGTCTGGCTAACTCGGTCACATTAACCTTTTCTGTTTATACCTGTGACACATTAACCCTTTCTGTCTATACCTGTGACACATTAACCCTATCTGTCTATACCTGTGACACATTAACCCTATCTGTCTATACCTGTGACACATTAACCCTATTTGTCTATACCTGTGACACATTAACCCTATCTGTCTATACCTGTGACACATTAACCCTTTCTGTCTATACCTGTGACACATTAACCCTATCTGTCTATACCTGTGACACATTAACCCCTTCTGTCTATACCTGTGACACATTAACCCTATTTGTCTATACCTGTGACACATTAACCCTATTTGTCTATACCTGTGACACATTAACCCTTTCTATACCTGTGACACATTAACCCTTTCTGTCTATACCTGTGACACATTAACCCTATTTGTCTATACCTGTGACACATTAACCCTTTCTGTCTATACCTGTGACACATTAACCCTATTTGTCTATACCTGTGACACATTAACCCTTTCTATACCTGTGACACATTAACCCTATTTGTCTATACCTGTGACACATTAACCCTATTTGTCTATACCTGTGACACATTAACCCTTTCTATACCTGTGACACATTAACCCTATTTGTCTATACCTGTGACACATTAACCCTATTTGTCTATACCTGTGACACATTAACCCCTTCTGTCTATACCTGTGACATATTAACCCTTTCTATACCTGTGACACATTAACCCTACCTGTCTATACCTGTGACACATTAACCCTACCTGTCTATACCTGTGAAATATTAACCCTTGGTGCTTGTCTCACAGGGGACTTACAGTACAGGGTGTTCCACTACATCTCCGTACAAGGAATGATTCAGGCACATTTATAACGTATACCTCTACTACATGTATTACCTCAATCGATACATGTATGTCCCATACGTGTATGTCGCCAAGATATATTGTAATATTATTATGTGTGGTTATTTTGTGATATCCTGGTAGACAAGCACAATTAGGGCATGTCTGTGCCAAGGTGTAAATGTAAGCTATTCATATGTCTCATATCGTAAACATAACAGATAGGGAACGTGTTACATTGTGGAATGTCCATGGTAGCGTATCCTGGCAATTGATATGTTGTCAAATCTCTATGAATTCTGAAATAGATCTCCTGGAACGCGTGACATGTTCAAAGCCTGCAATTGATCTTTTTAAAAGTCCATATACATGAATCTAATACGGTGGTTGCCTTCCTTAAATGTGCCAGTGTGCATTTATTATGGCTTAACGTCATGTAAGTGACGTCACAGGATGTCAGGATCCGTGACATGTAATGTGTAAACCCCGCAGTCTAACACCTGAAACCCTGCCTAATGGTGGCAATACAATGAAACCCTAGACGTGCAGTTGGGTGCACCACACTCCCACAGCACCGTGGTGCTACTGGAGGGGACGTGACTCTGGATGACTTAACCCTTTAAGGACTGCATAGTGCTTTAATGGTGGTAAAGATACATGCATAAGGGCTTGGTCATTGTTGCATTCAAGCATTTGCCGACACTGGAGGTCTGATACACTCCCATGGGATCGACATGATGCATGAATGCAGCCCTGGGGATTAGACTCACCAGGGTTGCATTCATGCATCATGACGACTCAGGGTATAGCGCATTACATGGTTAATTCTCTCCTACCCGGATCCCATCCACGTCGAGCTCATTTCCCGATATCCCCGCGGCCCCCTTCACACCCGCGACCACGACGGGCCGCCGATCGGCCCCGGTGTTGGGCGGCTTTTGTGCCGGTGGGCTACCCGATCCCGTCATGTCCCCAACCCGATCCCGGGGATATGCCGGGATGTGGACCCCCCCCCCCCCTCCCCGACACACACACATCACACACCCCCACCCCAAGCGCCCCCGACGATGACTTAGTCAATCTTTGCAACGTAATACAAATCCCGCATCGACCAAGTCCGAAATACTGAGCAACCACGGTCGGCGGTGCGCCCTTTGTTGGGGGCCGACCAGGAAAGAAAACACGGCTAGCAAATCTTGGAAGCCAATTTAGCGCCTGTTTACCGCCACAGACTTTCCCATTGCGCGCGCACAAAGCTTCCATTTAGCCCACTATTGTGCATAAACATTGCGCGCCCAAATCCTTTTCATCTGGGCTTCTTTCTCATTTTCCGTTCCCTTTCGGCGCGCCAAATGGCACCGGGACGCGATATCGTCCGCGCAAATACAAGAGAATAATTAAAGGAGTTTGCCCGATCGAAGCCTGATCCGAAACCCCTCGCTGCGCATGCGCATGCGTTAAATATTTTCCCTCGAAACTGACTTCCGCCGGCTGAAATCGACGTCTACCAGGGGGCATTGGTAGCTGCTTCCGGTTCTAAAAATGTGCGGCGCCGAGGGAGCCTGATACGTATACAAGGCTCCATGCCCCTGGGTGTCCTACATGTTTCAACTTTATAATATCACATTAATTTTAAGTGGAAAAAGATGAACATATTACTAATCCTCAACTACATGGATAGACTTGTTAACAGGGATAGCTCCAGGCACTTGTACTTCAAGGTTTTTGATAATTTCAAAGTCTTATTAGACGGAGAGCTACCAATGCCTAATGAAATCGATATGTAAAATATTTTATATTCTACACTGTTAGAAGTAAATTGCTGAGCAATAAAATCTACCCCGGTACTGTAGTTTCACAGCATATGCTACAGCATTAGTGTACAATATAATGTTGGTTTGCAGTATAAAATGACGTGTGTGGTTCACTATTCAGAGTGTATTATGTACTAGCATTGACATCCATATCTATTCCTGTCTATGGTCGGATTTTCATGATTTTTTTTTTGGTAATTGTGATAAGTTGATCCTATTTCATAATATTGACATATAAGCTATAATCGCGATCACATACTACACTGTAAATAGTGAATCCAAAAGGAGATCCTTTTATACTGACATGTAAACCAAAAGTGGATTGTTCTATTTATGTACACTAATACCGTAGTATATATAGTAAAAACTATACGGTAACTTATACTGCTCCGCTACATTAACTACTGACAATGATTGGTGAATATCTATGTTGACCTTAATCACATATACACACCCTACATGAAGACTACGAGGTATCATGTAGAATTTTGAGAATTGATAATGGAAAACCAACCCGAACACATTTTTGAGTTTATAAGAGTATTTATTGCACTGAGTGATTTTCAAATACAATTACATTCAAAAGAGATATTGTATCTCGTATAAGGCAGATTCGGTATTCGGTATTGATATGATAGTACATGATAACCTCTGCTTCTATTGCATTAATTAAAAACACACATGTATATTATGTGTAACGCATATACACGGTTTGCATGCTAACAGCCACAGGTGTGTTTGGGTGACCCGATGTGCGTGATATACACGTATACAGGTAGCTGCGTACATGGGCTGAATGTAGCTCTTTAGGGACAGCATAATGCATTAAGGCATCATGCCCTTGGTCGTCATGATGCATGAATGCAGCCCTGGTGGGTAACCCACCAGAGCTGCAATGTACTGCATTCATACACCATGCCGCCCCTATGGGGTTGAGACACTCCCAAACGGTCGGCATGATGTTCCAATGCGGCATAGGCGAGTTACTCGCCGGGGTTGCATCATGACGACAAATTCACCATTTTAGGGGCATGCTTCCCTAAAGGGTTAACATGGTGATACAGGTGTAGGACCCTCCCTACCTGTAGTCAATAAGCTAACTATGGAGTAGTGTGCTTCTTAACTCTTAAACCTTTGACGGACGGCATGTCGCTAAAAAAAGGAATGTGTCCTCATGATGCACCAATGAATTACGCACCAGGGCTGCATTCATGAATCATGACGACCAAGGGCATGATGCATTAACGCATTATACTGTTATGGACGACATGCTTCGCCACGGCTTCATGCTCATTTTTATAATCATGATACACCACTGAAGTTCATAAAATGTATTTCATTCAAACATTTTCTTAATATAGCGCATTGGTGTATCATGCCAACCATTTGGGAGTGAAACAATCTCTAATAGATAGAGATAGATACTTGTTAGTTCTGCATTTGTGCATTTCGGCGACAAAGTAACAAGGTACATTAATACATTATGAGTTTGACCTTAACAATATGCTGTAACAGAACAATTAAATTTGTAAAATGACCATTATAAAGGCCAAAATTCCAATTTCCATGTGCCACTATCTCCTTGAAGTTTCAATGAACATAAGGGTGATACGACTGATGTTGCATGTTACATTTCCATCAGCCATACCCTTATATAATCAACCGATAGTGCATTAAGGTTTCCTCAAACTGAATGTACCAAATAAATACAATCGTAAAATGGTCAATGAATAGATGCCCATTTTATGTCTTTCACTTTGTATTACATTATAAGGGTATGGGTTTTATATCAGATTGTTAAAGTGTATTGTTCTATACTGATTGACTAATGACATGAAAAACAACAGTACTGGATTTTGAACTTTTGTATATGGATGGTGTGTGACTGACTTGCCATTTTCCTGCCAGAACATTAAACACAAACATATAGTAAGTTCAACCTTATTTCGATACACTATTTCTACATTTATCTAAATGCCCGTTTGTATAAACCGTGTATAGATATCTGATATTTCGAGGAGTGTCGCTACAATGTTAAATGCACTTCGGAACAACTGAATGCATTGTTCTCACACGTTGAATTTTCCTCACACGAAATGAAGATGATATGATCGAACCAAATGTGTTTTTGTAAACTATGATATATATAAACGGGACAGGATTTTTTATTTATTTATAATTATATCCACACCTCGCAAGGCTTCTCCAGCCAAACGCCGTTACCACCCTGACCCCCCCCCCCCCAGACACACACACACCACCACCACCACCAACGTCGACACCTGATCAGATGAAATTGACACACCTTGAGTGTACCCAGGCCTTAATCTGCAAGACCGGCAAATCCCAGCCCCCACCCCCTGACACCCCCCTCCCCACAATGTAATCACCCTGCCCCCTACCCACCGCCAATGCCATCAGCAACCCCTAACGATCCTATGTACATTGCCCGCGCACCTAGCCACTTCCCCACTACCCAGAATTCCTGGCCCTGTTGACCTTCCGTCTGCGCCTGCGCAGTGGTCATTGAGGTGGGCTTTGGTCGGCGATCGGCGACGGTCAGTGTGTGATCAGTAGGGCTAGGGGGGGGGTAGGGGGGGTCACTCGTCAACCCTTTAAGGGCTGCCAACTGGTCTAAAATGTTAGGCATCGGTCGGAAAAATGCTTCAATGGAGCTTTGCTCTACTCGCCAGGGCTGCATTCATGTATCATGGCAACCTTTTTGGGAGTGTATCAACCCGATAGTGTCGGCACGATGCATGGTTAGTATAGACTCACCAGGGCTGCATTCATGCATCATGCCGACCAAGTGCACACAATGTGATACAGTAAAGCACTAACGCCCCTTGCAGGGTGGCGGCCTAACGGTGGGCTTCCAGGGTTGTGTCCAGTGTTTGCCGCCCACATTGTGAGGCGCTGCGCTCAGCTTTGATGTCCCTCAGTCGTTACTTTCCTGGCAAACACTCGTGTACAGCTTAATGTAACGTTTCACTGAGGGTCAACCCTTTAAGGGCCGCATAGTGCTTTAATGCAGCATGCCCTTTATCGTTGAGATGCATGAACTGGTTCACCACGCCTGAATTCAAGCATCATGCTGACATTGTGGGGTTAATATGTATACATCCCAAGAGGCTTGGCATGATGCATACATGCAGCACAGGGAAGTTACTCACCAGGGATGCATTCATGCATCATGCCGACCATTTGGGTTTGATGCATTAAAGCAGTATCCGGCCCCTTAAGTCCTACCCTCCCCCACCCTCCCACCCTCCCCCTGTACTGAGTTACAACACTCTGTGGATTGTGTTTAGCCTTCTCCAATTAGCTCAGGCTCCTTTACATGGGAGACACCATGTCTTGTGTGTTCAGACTGTGGTAAAGGATTCAGGCGGCAAGAACCCAATGGGAAGACACACCAAGCAATGCTAACTCCCATGTAGAGTAATTAACAGAGATCAAAAAGGCTACATCTACTAATTACTTGTTAATTGGGTGCTGGGTGCTGTGGGTATACGTTAGGAAGTGCCTTCATGTTGTTTTAAGTATGTACCCAGTCTCAGAGTGATTGGAACCTGTGTAAGGCCTAAGCTAACCAGGCATAGAGGGATCAAGGGCTGGGGATATGTGTGCATGTCCTAACTCTATGTTTGATGCTATACATATATCATTTACTGACTCTATATTGGTCCTCTCTGTAGGCGTAATGTCTAGTATATTGTCATTCTGTAGGCTGTCTATACTTAGTAGAAAAAAGGTTGTATAGCAATTTCCTTTATTTATACTGCTTTGAGCTTTTTAACCAATTTTGAAAATATGAAGATCCTTTAGTTAAGGGATGTTACATATGCATCATTTATCATATATATATATCACACACACATACACACACAGACACACACACACACACACAGACACAGACACACACACACATATATATATATATATATATATATATATATATATATATATATATATATATATATATATATATATATATTTATGTATATATATACATATATATATATATATATATATATATATATATATATATATATATATATTTATATCCACGTTTATAGAGAGACACTGAGTATAAACTTGTAATAAGACGTTTGATGTTTCACATAATTGAACTTTTAGATACCCAGTTACAATGCTGTGTACTTGAAAGCATCTCGTGATAGATTACGGGGGGAAATTGCAGCACCTGATGCATGAAGCTAAAAAGATGTCTGAAGCTAAAAGTGCTTCTGGTTAATCTTTAAGGCATCTACTATGTTGCTCATTCGTCACACATACAATGAATGTAGCATCGTGCACAATGTTGCTTTGTAAATAGAGACGAGAGAGAACAATTTCATTGAAACATTATTCATAGACAACAATAAAGAAACAAAAGAGCATGTAAGAAAAGAGACTGTGTAAAAGGCACAGTTAATCTTTGATGCCTTTCAAGTCTAGCCCACCCAGACAATAAATGTACACTATGTAAACTCATTTACTTATTGATAACTTTTGTCTGGGACTTTTCACCTATGACAAAGACCATATATATATGAATATGATTGAGCACTATTCTTAGCCAGACTACTGAAATAGTAAACCACAGTATATGCATGGCTGACTGCCCAATGCTATAGTTACATGTAATGTGTCTTGCTACACTTCCAGACTCATAGATGATAGTCTACACCATATTGGCATAAACACTAGATAGGGTGCAACATACTCAGCTTACCCTGAGCTTTACATTGTACTTTAGTACAAAGGAATAGGCCTTGTGAAAGAATTACCTGTGTGAAATATTTAGCCATTTATGCAACAAAACACAGCTCAGCAGGCAATGCCAATTTCCCCCTCCCCATGGAGCTTTGAATTAGCAAAAGGCTACCATCAACATTTTCCATTTCAATTGGGGGATCTGCAATTCAAATGCTACCCTCTGTAGCACTTCTGTATAATACAAAACCCATGTATAGCAATGAGTTAAACACTTCCAAGCTGATTTCCTTCTTTTTATTCACAAACCCCGAATCTGACTTAAAGAGGCCCCGACACCTCCCCCACTACTCACAAATACCTATTAGCCAATATAGCCGTGAACAACACAATGCACTCTAATCTACCGACAGTTATACGCAGTAGGAGCTACGGCAAAACAATGCCAGCCACTTCTGGGGTTAGACCCCACAGGTGCGAAAATGGCAGTTTGGGGAAGAAGGGGGAAGTGACGTAAACGGCGGGAGGAGTGCTATGCATTGTGGGATATGGGTCAAGCTGTCATTATACCTCAGAGGAGGCACATAACGACAATTAAAATGTCTATTTTCTCAGGAATGTGCGAATAAAAACATTGAAACATTGGACAATGTATAGATGACTATAACATGGAGACAATCGATGTTACAGAACGTCATAAGTTTGTGAAATTAATGCTTAGTGAGGGATACATTTCATGTACCATGGGCACCGAAATGGCAATGGCCAATAGTGACAATACACATCCAAACCACCCTAGGCTAGGGTTTGAGGGAAATATTTATCCATTTCTAATCTGATGTATACTACAAACACATAATTGGATGGACATAAAATGAATATAAATTAATTATTTGATAGAGCAGTTTTCCACAAATGTATACGTTGTATGGCCTATCATTTAAATATTACATCATACTAGAGAATTTCTGGGATGGCTTGTCAGCCTTGTAAAATTGGGAGGACGCCCCGAAATGGCCAAGGCTGCGAGTGAATACACACTCACCAGACCTTGCCTCTCCTAGCCTAGGATCTGGTATTTAATACTAGTACATATGGACAACGTTTGTGTGAGAAGTTTAAATCTATATTGTGTTAATTATAGTGACCACAGATGTGTGTGTATGGGGGGGGGTGTACCAATTTCAAGAAAGAAACCAATAGATGCCTACCCATCGTGTAGACAATGCCTACAATACGGAATACACAGAGGCCAGATGAGAGGGGCAAAAGGCAACCTAATGACCAGGGATATTTCCCAGGCGACTTTTCAGTCTGGTACAATAAAATAAACGACCTCGCACCCAAAAATTGGCCATGGTATGATGGTCTCAAATGATCAACTTTGTGACGTGGAGCCCTTTCATAATTTAGGTGACATTCCGACCTGAGCCTGAGGCCGCCAGATTGCATTTGACTCCTCTGCAGGCACCTGTATGCTGTAGGCCTATAGAAACTTTATTCTTGACATTCAGAAACGTTCTCTCTCCCCTTCCCCCATGCAATTAAACATATATTTTCGTGTAGTGCAATGCATAGTCTTGGTGGTACTATATTTACAACAACATAAACATACAAACATATTACACATGTTAGAAAGAGGTATGTTTAATACAATGGACACTTTTAAGTAATTCTGAGTATCATTGCAGGCTACACCGTGTAATTGCATACTGGAAACCAATCACTAGGGCAATAGAGACGGCTTAGTTTAAAGCACTATGTAGTCAGAATGCAAAGCCATTAAAATTCCGTCCTTCTCAAACCCCCATAGTTTGTGCCATCGTATTACTATCAGCATGGAGTGTACAGTACTCTGTAGCTCCATGCTATTAGTAAAACACATGTATGCAGCAACACCCTACAAATGTAAACACATAGGCCTACATATATACATGTAGTATAGTTACGGAGATTAAAACCAAACCTTTAACTTTGAAGTAGAATCTGGTTCAAGTATTTGTATTCACAATAATACAGGCTGCCTGGTAAAACAGTGTGTAAGCTAGCTTTCCCACCTGTACCCCTCACCACCACCACCCACCCTTACCGTCGATGACGTAGCAACATGGCGAGGTGCTAGGAGAGGCCTGCTGTGACCCCCTGCCCTACCTGCAGTGGTGCGCCTGGCCGTGTCTGGCATGGGTTTGTGTGGTATACTCCATATAGACTTAAACCGTGATGATTGACTATTGGCTATACAGTGGTAGACAAATAGGTATAGCCAAAATATCATGTCAGGGCCTCTTTAAGGTATGGTCGCTGTGTATACAAGCACTGAATGTGTATTCTCAGTGCTTTCTTTGTCCGGCTGGTCTACAGGAGCGAACTGGTTGCATGTGTGACATTCCCCCTAGCATGGTAAGGATGTGTACCCAGTCAACCCTACTGGTCAGGGCTGCATAGTGCTTTAATGTATCATGTCCTTGGTCGTCATGATGCATGAATGCAGCCCTGGCGAGTCTACTCGCCAGGGCTGCATTCATGCATCATGCCGACCCTATGGGGTTAATACACTCTCAAGGTATGGACTCACCAGGGTTGCATTCATGCTCCATGATGGTAAGGGGTTTGGCATATTAAAGCACTATGCGGCACATAAAGAGTTAACTGTTGGTTAGGGCAGTACGGACACCTGTAGGGTGGCACCTGTAGCACCTATGTACAGCATTCTAGGTGTATGTGGGGGGGGGGGGGTGGGGGTCAAGTGACATGGTCAGAAAGTCCTGGCGCTGTAGGTCAGGTTCCTGCACACACACAGTGCCATTAGAGTCACAAATACAACTACCATTATTAGATGAATTTATGAATGATTCATAAACTGGTCTGATCCTAAATTCTAGTATCCCATGGGAATATGAATTGAATATTTTCAAAAGAGTTACCACATTTTCATTCACTCTACTATCATTATTTCCTCTTCCTTTTTTCTTTTCTTTTAGGTGTGTGTGTGTGGGGGGGGGGTAGTAGCACCTGTATATTGCACTTCCCATGCCCAGTCTAGGTACTGTACTAAGATGAAGTTATTGTAGCATGAAGTAGTAAACTGCCCCTGGTCAGGGACCCCTGAGTCAGGACGAGGGACTTGGGTTAGGGTGTGGGAATGTGGGCTGGTGCAGGGTATTGTCTTTGATAATTGGACAATGTACTAAAAGGAAAATTCTAGTTGTTTGGGTGATTCATGGTAATCCATTGAGCTTTTACATATCACATAGGATTATGTATTTATTGGTTTGATGTGTTACCAAATAAGAAAAAGAGAGTAAATAGTGTCTCAACTTTAGGTTTAAATGGGTAGACAGTATATTTTAACATTCCGGGTCCTGGCTAATCCCCTTTAATAAATTAAGCGGAATGTGTATAACTGGACATCTATGCAGTGAGAAATGATAGGGGTTCACTGCCGATATAAAAAAAGTTATGAATTCTGCCTTAACTATAGGATCCTATGGGTGTCCAAGCATCTAGTAAATAAGGGTATGAAGACCAGGTAGCAAATTAGAATTGTTGATTTGGTAATGCGTGTAGGAATAATGATTTAGTGAAAAGAGCACATGTTCTATTCAAACAAATGAAGGTTTTCCATGGAATGCCAACAGTGGAAGTTGTCAATGAAAAATTTATATCATGAGTTGGTACAGACCGTTGGCAATAATAATTATGGTGAGGAGTAATGTGCCTAGCAGAGAAAATATTGTTCTGTCTGTAAATATTCATATTATTACAAGGTATTATGCAGTGGTACACGTGTACAGGTATTATTTAGTGGATGGAACACTACATACCCCCACTGCCACTGTAACTGATTTATGGTTCTGTTATATCGCCCCACCCTCCACCCCAATGGTGTATAGTTAGTAGCTGTCTGCTGGTTATTTATTACCAATATAAAGAGAATTATGGCCCATGTAATAAACACACCAACACCATAATACCTTTTCAAACTGGTCAGCCTGTGCCTCCCAGCTGTACAGAACTACACACTGGTTACCTAAGTATAATCATGTAGAAAGACTCAGGCAACTGCAAATCCCAAAATGCAGAAGCCAGATGCTCAAATCACACCCAGTATATATATAAACCTTGATTTTCACAAGAGATGGAATAATGAACATTAGGACTTAAGGTGCTTGATACCCATGGCCATCAGCTTTAAACTCAGCTAAAATTGCAAACCAGTGTTAAATACGTACATGTCTTGTATACCACAGGGCCCAGTGTTATACACCACCTCCCTATAACAGTATACCGCTACATGTGCATGTCTAAGGAAGGCACCACCACTAAACTATCATTGTCAGTTCTTTCACCCATGTGTCATAACACTGCGGCAATATAACCGCCTCTACCCAGGCCTCTAATGATACACACCATTCATCAAGTCTCACAGTCCTACACCAAAATGACCAGCTCCGCTCCTACCTGTGGAGACGAACCTGTGAGATTATTGCAGCTTTATGACAGATAGCCCTTTAAGGGTGGCATAATGCTTTAATGTGCAATGACCTTAGTTGGCATGATGCATAAATGCAGCCC
This sequence comes from Harmothoe impar, assembly GCA_947462335.1. NCBI lineage: Eukaryota > Metazoa > Annelida > Polychaeta > Phyllodocida > Polynoidae > Harmothoe > Harmothoe impar. The sequence goes on from OX381714.1 coordinate 53,800,482, forward strand.
TGGTAAGTCCACTCGCCAGGGTTGTATGAATGCAGCATGCAGACAATCTAGGAGTGTATCAACCCTGTAAGGTGGGCTTGATTCTTGAATGCAGCACTGGCAAGTTACTCCCACCAGGGCTGCATTCATGCATTATGACGTAAAAGACATAAAGATCAGTCTGCGGCCCTTAAAGGGTTACAACTGCCCTCATTGTGTGCATGTCTCTCTGGTCTCATTTCCTGGGGAGCATGCAGTTTTTTATTGGTCCCACCTGACTTCCCACAGTGGTGGAGGTGGTGCAGGGTGGAGGTGGCGGACAGGTGTGCCGCCTGTCAGAGCCACCTAGTGGTAGGTCTCGTCATTATTAACCCTTTAAGGGCAGCAAGATGCCTCAATGCTTCAGTTTTTGTCATCGCGACACATCAATGCAGCGCTGGTGGGTAACTCACCTGTGCTGTGCCAGTGCAATGATGCCAACCTTTCAGGAGTGTATCAATTAACCCTGTATGACAGCACCAAGGTCGGCATGATGCATGAATGCATCACTGGTGAACTACTTACCAGTGCTGTATATATTAATCATGCCTGCAAAACATAGTGCATTTAATAAAGCACTATGCTGCCCTTGAAGTGTTAGTGGTAGATGTCATTGCGGACATGGGAGTTGTGAAACTAACGCCCCTGATGTGGTCGGTAGTCATGACGACCAAAGTACCACCTACCCCCTGGGAGAAAATACACCGTGGTAAAACTCAAATCTTATCATCACAGATCTCAGTCCTGAATATCTCCAACAAAATCAAGAACAATTCAGGTGTGACTACATCTTTATATTCTTTTCACAGGAGAGGTGGTCTCCCCTTCATTGACAGGTTGATTAACCGTTAGGGGGCATAGTGTCTCAGGGGCTTTTGCTTTTGCTGATTGCCAAATTTCTGAGGGATTGACATTCAAATGTATTACTAATTTCACAGTACACGTTCTGTACATGTCCATTACATTTGAATTTGCTCATTTATTATCCTCACCAGTTTGTCCAGCCTTGTATACCACCCCCACCTATGGATTGTACCACATGTATAGAGGCCCAATGTGAGTTATAATTCGTGGAGTTTTCTGTTTGAGTTTTCTATAGGGGATTGATCATAAACCAGAATGAGTTTCTATTGATGGTGAACAGGGGCCCTCACTCACTCCTCACGCCTCTTAACCCTTTAATGTACACATACTGCATTAATGCATCAAGCCCTTTGTCGTCAGGATGTATGAATGCAGCCCTGGTGAATAACTCGCCAGTACTGCATTGGTACATCATGCCTACTCTATGAGGTTGATACACTCCTAATGGGTCAGTATGATGTATGAATGCAGCACTGACAATAAGACTCACCAGGGCTGCATTGATGCATCATACAGACCAGGGGTATAGTACATTAAAGCACTATGCGGCCCTCACACCTCCTAATGCAGAATTGGACTTGTATTATCAAAGCTCAGAAAGCCATCAAAGATGGCGACTAGTCTCTAATAAAACAACAAATTACAGACTGACATGTTGAGGCTCGATAGATATCTTCATACTGCCTCCCACTCCCTCTACCACCCCTCCCACCTCCCCTCTCTGTATGGGCATACCCCCTCCATATCCCCCTAACTCTTTAATAGAAGCATAGTATTTTAATACATTATGCCCTTCTCCTCATCATAATGCAGCAGCGGCAAGTAACTCGCTAATACTGCATGTCTGGATGAAGCCAACCCTGTGTGATTGATGCAATCCCCAATGAGCGAGTAATTCGCCAGCGCTGCATTGGTGTATCATGATACTAAATTGATATGAATTACAATTCATTGCAGCATCATGCTGTCCTTAAAGGGATAAGTAGAGGGCTTGATCATTAGTGGGCTGCATACATCGGGACCTCTCCATCAAAGCACCTGGGGGCTGTAGGAGAGCCCCCACCGGGTGTTTAGATTCATAAATTAGTTGACAGGGGGGAATCTAAAGTCAGGGTTGGACTCCTGATGGAGTCGTGGGGTGGTGTGTGTGTGTGGGGCGGGGGGGGGGGGGGGGGGTACGGTAAAGGTAAGGCTTAACATCAAGGGTATGCTTCAGGTAACCCCACCCTAGCATCCATTTGTACATCAAAGACATATCGAGAAAAATGCTGTCCAATATTCAAAAAAAGTTGTAAGATTTCTCAACACATAATTCACATTGTTATAAACAAGATACTAAAGGACCTTTACACTTCTAACCAATTGTATATTTTGCCAGTTGATATCAGAGCGGAACGTGTTAAAGTCCCAATCTTTTGAGGAAATTCAATATTTAAGATATGCTTTAAAATCCAAATTAAGAAAAAGAAAACTCTATCACATTACTGTATGCGCATGAATTGGCACGTTAAAACAGGAAACATATATTTCTAGGCGCTATAAGGGTGATTGGGGAGTGGTATAAGGTAGGGCAGAGTGTGTGTGTGTGTGTGTACGGTGGGGGGGGGGGGGTATAAGGGGGTAGCAGGGGCCCCGCCTACTTACCGTTACCCACCCCTGGTAGTGGGGCGCGGTCACGGCTCACTGCCCCCTAGCGGTGCTCTATGAGACTAGCTTGTCAGGTGGGTTCCCTTTGATGTGGCCGCCGACAGTTGCACCTGTCACAGCCGCCGCCCCGCCAAGGGCCTCCGGGGGCTGCCCCCACGCCCCCCGGGAGCCTCATATTAACCCTGTAAGGGGCGGATAGTGATTTAATGCACTGTGCGATTTACGATGACAGGATGCATGGATGTGAGTAACTCGCCCGTGCTGCATTCATGCACCAAGTCGACCCTCCTGCGTTGATGCACTCCCGAAGGGTGGGTGTTATGCATGAATTCAATGCCCGTGAATAACTCGACAGCATTGCATTGGTGAATCATGGCGCCAAATGATGCATGAACATTGATGTATCATGCTGTCCTTAAAGGGCTATCCTAATGTACCCCCAGGAGGGTGTGTGTATAGGGGGGGGGGTACTACTCATACCGTCTGCATGGGACGAGGTCAGTTCCCATCCAGAGCCACCCTCCTGTCCCAAAGACCCCACTACTCCAGCCATGGAGGACCCTCCCGTGATAGGGGCTTAAAGCCCTTAAAGCCCTTAAGGCCCTTTTATCCCGGACACTCTGATTCCTAAAGAGCCCTCCCTCTACACTTGCTGTATACACGCACAGAGAGTGGGGATGGTTTTACACTTACCCCTGTGTATAGAATTCCTGGGAATGCATGAGTGGAGATTCTAAAACGCATTTAATATATTTTATCTATATTTATTTTACGCGTCATTCCACTTAGGCAGAAAAGATCCTATACAAAACACAGCTTGTGTTTTTTTTATCATGCATGTGTTGTTATTTCAGTTTTGGGTTGGTGCCAGAGATAAAGTTGCTGTGTGTCTGAGTTGGAAGTTTGACTGTAAAATTGTGAAACAAAAACTACGTCCTTTTTTACATTGTAAATAGACAGTAGATTATACTCCCCATATGCATTAATTCCGTAGTACATGTATATACTGTAAACCAACAGTAGATTCTACTGCTCAGCTATATTTACTTCTAACATTATGGTATGTATACATAGTACATCTATAACCACATATTTCATTTTCTCTAAATCAAAAGGGTCTGGATGTATTAGTAACTCCTGCCTTGGCAATCAATCACTAGACCCCATCATCCTCCCAGATGTCTATCAGTGGTCGTACGTCTGTGTGTCAGAGGCCATGTTATCTACCACAACCATTTAAGGACAGCATGATGCTTTAATGCACCATGCCCTTATGTCACCATGATGCATAAATGAATCACTGGCGAGTAAAAGCACCAGTGCTGCCTTGTATTGATGTATCACGCTGACCCTATATGGCGCTGATACATTTTGGACGGGTCGGCATGATGCACCAATGCAGAGCTTGGAAGTTGTAACTCACCAGTGCATCATGATGACAAATGAACTTGAGACGGTATCCTTATACATAGTGAGGAAACCAACCACTGGGTGGAGCACCAGGCCCCGGGGCCCGCTCATGTTTTATGAGTTATCCAAATATTACCATGACTTCTAGACGTGGAGGCTGAGGCCTTATGGGGAAATTAAAACATGGGGTTTATGGAAGAAAGTAAAGCTTTTAAAGGCAGGAAAAATGATCGATTTAACCAAGTGTACGTATGTTCCTTTTAGTAAAAGAAATTGTCGGGCCATTATTTGAAATGTTTTCTTGTGTTAATTTGATTAGTACTGTGTTCTTTGAGGCATTGTTCGTTCAGGTAGACTTTATGTGACCTCAGCTTCAGAAATGCTTCAGTGGACAGTGCTAGGTTATAGGTAGAGTCATGTATAGAGGTGTGGCAACAAGTGGAGGAGAGGCTGGTGGAGTTTTACACATGACTCATGAGCGTGTCCAAGTTTTTTTCTGACCTGTCTCTAGGTTCCAAATTTGTCCTAGCCGAATCTTACAAGGTATGGCAACGTGGAGGAGTTTTCACTAAATGAGGGTGGATTTATTTTAGGTCTCCCAGTGAAAATATTCTCGGTTCCCCCTCCTAATCCGCCACCCCCCTCTCCCGCATTATCAAAAAACATGACCAGTCCCCCATGAGAAGTCAGTGGCAGCGTCCCGTTAGTCGCCACTGTACCACGTCTAACTGACGTCTTCCACACACCAGGTGCGCATGCGCGTACATGACGTACATGCCGTCACCGACGTAAACCTGCCCCCGCCGACGTCTTTGTATAGCGCCGTGCATGACGCTAACACATCTACCGTTAGGCGGCGCCACTGTCGGCCTTTTTGAAGCGTCCCCTCTCTCGCGCATGCGCGTCGCGACTCCACGCATGCGCACTCGACCTTAGCGTCTCGGGGAGCTACAGGTGGACGTGAGGAGAGATTGGGGCCGTTTTTTAGCGTGTTCTTTTGTTTCTGCTACCACTGCTCAATGGGCCGAGATGCTAGCGGTGGATGAGGGTGGGGGTAGGAGGGGGTGGGGGGGGGGGGGAGAAAGGGGAATTGGGGGTGGGTGGGGGGAAGAAACTTCCGTTAAATAGCCAACTGCTTTTGTGTGTCGCACCGAGAACTGGCACGCTTGGCACATGTCATCTCTTTCTGTGAGTCTGACGGAATGGACGGCCTTAGTGATGAGGGCTATCTGTGCCCTATACAGCCCCATACCCAAACCACATATAACCCTTTAAGGACTGCAGATCACATTGATGATTCATACCCTTGGTTGTCATGATGCATGAATGCAGCTCTGGTGGGTAACTAGCCAGTGCTGCATCCATGCACCATGCCGACCTTACAGGGTTGATATACTCTCGAAAGATTGTCATGATACGTGCCACGGCTGCATTCATGCATCACGACGACCAAGAACATTTCATATACCAAAGCACTATGCACCCCTTAAAGGACCAATGCCTGCATTGTGAGAGATGTATTATATAGTGTATAAAGGGGTGAGAGAAAGATGAGACGCCCTTTTTATGGCTGCCTCTGCACCATTTCAGGCTGTGTTTGGGAGCCTCGTGTCACATTAGGAGTATTTGTTCTGACTCGTCGTGTTAAATTGGTCCACATAAAGAATATGTCCGAGTTCAGTTTTGGTTTGAGTATGATTGGTATTACATGTATGTATAAATAGCCATATGGTAAATCAGCCTTACAATATGACATATGGCGAGGCACAGTCACAGCCTGTGGTGTACATTGTATGAATAGGTTTAACTATTTAATGACAGAATAGTGCCTTAAAGCATTGTGTCAGTCTGGCTTCATTATAGGAATGAATGCAGCACCGGCGGGTAACTCGCTGCTGCTACATGAATGCATCCAGGAATGCATCATGAGGATACATGGGATAAGGAAATTACAGTCTCAATGAGGCATAATGGACCAAGTATACCCTGAACTAAATTAACACGAGGTCTGGATGTATCATGCCTTCTTGAGAGGCTTACACATGAACGTGTCATCTATTATTTATAGAACATGATACTATACATGTCCATGATACTATACACGTCTAAATATTCTAAGATACAGCCACCTTATGGTAGTTTCTTCCAGACCACTCATATCCATATTTTTGTCCCTTAAAGCCTCCAATGTCAAGGTCCCCCATCATACATATTGCAATAGTCTGAAGTGTCTCCGATGTAAAAACCCACCAGCGGTCTGACTAAATTCAATAATGGCCCACAGGTCATCAATTCTCCCTGACATCTATGTGGTTTGCCCGGGCCTTATTTGCTTGTATGTGGAGGCCAACTGTCTTCCCTCGTGAAACCCATACCCGATGCTACCGACAAGCTTCCAACTGGTGAAATTCATGAGCGGCGGCCGCAGCAAGATCATTTCAGTAACTGCACGTATTCCCCCAAGTATCAAGTAACCCCCTGGTTGTTTATAATATATTCCTGGGGTGGTGCGCGCAAATAAGGGCAAATACACCCGATTCAGTCGATATGTTACATGCTATAGAATTTCTGTATAAACTTTGGTTGAGTTTCAGTGCTGCTCTGTTTAGAAATACTCACAGTCAATAGAAGGTCGGGGAGATGTATTTGTTTTAAGGAGTTGGTATGTTTCGTTTGGGTTTTGTGCAGGGGTCTGGGGGTGTGCCCCCACTCGTGAGCTGTATATATTAGGCGGGGTTGTGTGCCCAGGCCTAACCCAGGTTAGGCTAGTGTTTCACCATTCATGTCCCATCCTCTGCTGCTGATGTGCAGGGTCTGGGCTCTAGAAACACCATTTTGTGAGCAGCCAAGCAGAAAGGATGATCCGCAAGCACTGAAAAAGTAAACGTGTCTCCAGGCTTATCTGTCTGTCACAAAATAAACAAGTTAAAGGTAGTGTAACCTATCAGGTTTATATCCCACAAATAGAATATGGAGCTCAGGGGCGGATCCAGAAGGGGTGGTCTAGGGGGGCACAGCCAAGAAAATTTGGTCTAGGGGGGGGGGCACATGCAGTGTTCTGGACCACATTTCCTATAGTTAAGAGTCATACCAAGGGCCATTTTCAGGGGGTCTAGGGGGGGGGGGCACGTGCCCCCCAGGCCACCCCCTGGATCCGCCACTGGAGCTAGCAAATGTAGGGTTTTGGGCTGGCACATGCCAAGTGGGTCTTCTATCTGATAACTCCAGCTAGAACACCCATTTCCTTTTTATGTAGACGAGTCTGGAGACGGGTTTGTGGGATGGTAACCTGATAGGTTAGACAACCTTTAAGTCGTTTAGTTCATGGCAGTCACTTAGAAGAGTCTAGAGATAAGTTTACTTTTTCAGTGTGCCTCTAACTGCTTGGCTTCTGACATGTTTTTGGGTAGTGCAATAGTTTATGGCACAAGCAGCCTAGCAGAAAAAATGATCCGTGTATCCCATTCAGATTCCAATACAGCCAGACCTGGATATATCCGGTTTTCAATATCCATCACCCTCGAGGTCCGGTTGCTTTTGGTAGGGGCAGTTCTATACATAAGCATCTGAACATGCTGCAAAGTTCCAACAGATTCATCGGGCCATATATTACCTGAAGCGAGGATCGTATTATCGAGGTCTGACTTATATAGACTTATATATATCATTCAAATAAATTAAAATTCCACACAAAACCAGACAAGTTGAAGTTGGGTTAGTAACTTTTATTGGGGGTTTATGTACATCGAGAAGGGGCGGGTGATTAGTATGAACTCTCGCTACGTTTCGTCTACATTTAGTAGACTTCTTCAGGCAGTGTTGATATTGATTGAAATTGCATGGGTTAATTACCTTTTTAGGATCGAGTTGATATAGAAACCTTGTGTTGCTATGATACCTTTGTTCATTGTTACAATTGGCAGTGAATAATATAATTATAAATATATCAAATGCAAAACATATTACATAAAAGCTGTTATGCAGCGAAAATGCTAGTGGTTCTGAATTTCAGAAACCTTTTGGGGTATTTGGTGTAGCAATAGCTAATAGCCTTCAATACTGAGATGGTTTTTGAAGCCTTCATACAATTAAGCAAGAATGATGGCCTGGAGCAGGTAAGGGTTCATAATGATGGTCCTGTAAATTAACCATTGTTAGTAAACGAGTAATAATGGGTTTGATGTCGTTGAACCCAGGGACGTGATGTCGTATGTAAATATCATCATATATGTTCTTTGTAGTCACAGCTTCATGGTGCTACCTGGCCAACCATAACACTTTGAGAACAGCATTGGCAAGATCAAGATGCATGTATGCAGTCCTGGCTAGTCTACAAGCATGGGCTGCATATACATGCATCATGCCGACCCTTCGGGAGTGTATCAACGCCATAAGGGTGCACATGAGTGCTGCACCCATGTATCATGCATTCTTCCAATATTAACGCATTACATTCTTGGTTGAAGGGTTAAACCTGACTGTATTCTAGGACAAGAAAAAATGAACATGGAAGTATATCTCTTTTTTTCCTTTTTTTTCCTTTGGTAAGTATAACCATGCATGTGCTAATTCAGGGAAAGAGGGACACACTTATAATTATGAGTACTGTCGTCCACTCACCCAGTTAAACCTGGTGCTGAATGATGTAACAAGTGACACATGATGTCACTTATCGAGTACAGGACGTTTAAATATCGGTTTCGTGTCGTTTTATGGAATAGTCAATTTTATTGTTGTGGACTATGCGATCAATTGCTAGTTTCCTGTACTATTTGATTTTTAAACTACAGTGCAGGAATTTGAATATAAAATTTTAAAAATATAATTTTATATTTTTCACCTTTTTTTGAGATCAGTTATTTCGTCATCTATCATATAGCTAACCATTTCAATGTATTACCGCATAGTGTTAAAATGCTAATTTCCTTGGTCGGCGTGATGGGGCCTTGGTGGTGAGGGCTGATCCACATGTTAGGGTCGGCATGATGCATGCATGCAGCACTGATGAGTTGTGGGGGCTGCAGATCCATGTATGATGCATTCATGCTGACCCCATGGGGTTGATACACTCCCAAGAGGTCATAATGAAAGTGGACTCATCAGAGCATCATTCATGCATCATGCTGTCAAAGGCTATGATGCATTCCATGCACTTTTCATGCGGGTGGTCTACCTTGTGATTTCTCCTCAGTGAACAATATCTGAGATATCAAAGGCCGTGGTTTGTCTATTCCTGCCTGCTATGGTGCTAGCCTATGTATATAGGCTCGAGGATTGAAACTGAAACTGAAACTATCCTTCGAAAAGAGTAGGGGACGTGCACCGGTAGCGTATTTCTCCCTCACCTCATAGATGCAGTCATTCATTTTGTAGATTCGATCATCCATAGATGCGGTCACTGCTGTATTGGGCAAGCAGCATATAAATATCTATCCTACTGCAAGGCAAGACTACTACTATTTGTGGATGGCTACCTTGATAACTTGAGATAAGTCTAGGGCGTCAATGCACACTTAGACGTTAAGCATATCAATCAAATAAAATCAATACACTATGCCCTATAGGGCACTAGCGTATTAGGCTATTGGGGCCGCCATCTTGACAATCAATGCATTGTGTTAAGGCCCCCGACTCCCGAGGAGTGCATCATGGGTAAATTTCTTATCATTCCCGTTGTTTCAGGTGTGAAAGGAGGCGAATGGCTTGATAAGGAGATAGGGGTGTAGCCCCCGCCTACCTGAAATACCAGGATATGCTAGTGCCCTATATACATGTATCAGGACTTCCGTATATCACAAATACAACACCACAAGGACCTTACCCTATATGTAAGGTAGGACCCTGTGAACTGAACTAAACCCAGCCCCTGAGACAAACCAACAAGCCGCTGGTTCCCAACAGACGGTGGCATACTGCCATACCTTTCGCTGGTCCCTTTCCATGTTTGACATCCAGGTATCAGATTCTCAGGACACCATTGCTATTCAAGTCCCGGCCCCAAGGAGCGCGGCCCGCTCTTTGTGTGCAACCAGCCCAAAAACAAAACACCACCCTTCAAAAATAAGAACTCGACACTCATAAAAAGATGAATTAAACTCTCCCATGGCACCTCAGTAAAAAGGGGGTGGGCTTTTGGTTGAAGTACCTTCGGGCCTTTCCCTTTAACCATTTTAAGGACAGCATAGTACACTACTGCGATATGCCCTTTATCCTCACCTTTATCGTCAGAATGTATGGATGTCACCCTGATGATTGACTCGACAGTGCTGTATCCCAACCTTCTGTCAACCTTACAGGGCTGATACACTCCCAAAGGGTCGGGATGATGCATGAATGCAGCCCTGACACCATGCATCATGACGACCAAAGGGCATATCACATTAAAGCACTATGTTGCCCTTAAAGGGTTTATGGTTGACAGAGGCGTCGGTTTACATTCTGATTGAAACATGATTTGTGTAACCTGATTGGGGCCGGTTTTACTGTTTCCTCAGTTTGTCAGCAGTTCATAATGATAAAGCATACAGTTACACATTCCCACAGTGGTAAACCTTTTAAGGATGGCATGATGCATTGATGCATCATGCCCTTGGTCGTCATGATGCATGAATGCAGCCCTGGCGAGTAACTCGTCAGGGCTGCATTGATGCATCAAGCCGACTCTACAGGGTTGAGATATTCCCGTAGGGTCATCATGATGCTCCATTGCAGCATCGGCGAGTTACTCGCCAGGGCTGCATTGGTGAATCATGACGACAAATGTCATCTTTTAGCAACACACCGTCCCTCAATGTTTAAGGCATATACAACCCATAGGCTTCATGTTGGTCACAGTATGCCTCTTTCAGTGTGTTGTAGCTCCCATACAACAGCCACAGTCACAGAAATTACAAATCTGGGGATTCGCACACATTTCCATTAGGCATTTTTAATAGACGATTCCCCTCACTAAAAGTTCCACCTTTAAAGAGCGCGCCTTATTTATTTCGCAATTATTCCGAGTTTTGTGTTGGCAAAATGGGGTTTGGGTGTAAATTTCGCCAAAAGGTATGACTCAAAAATAGGGCTACCCTTTTTCAATGTAATGGAGGATTTCAGTTATATGGGACCACGGCATGAGACGTGCTTTGTCTTTTTTCACATCGAGGCAGGAAACCGTCGGCAAATCACCGTCTTTCTGCCTATCACTGCGCGCGCAGGAATACAATACCCACTTCCGGCGTTGTCATGTAGTCCCTTGAGAGGTAAATCTTACACTGCCTGCCACAAGGAACAAAAATGTAACTCTATAAAAATAAATAATGCGTTAGAGCCAGATCTAGGGCGTCACTGTGTGTAAAACTTAGTCTCGCCAGCGACAGATCGCGAGGGTTATCGCGAGAGGTCGCAGGTCATGAGAGGTGGACTATGATCACAGACTAATGACGTCATAGTTCACCGACTGCGGGACCGCCGATTCTGGCAGTGATAGAGGGCTGTTAGATTGATGTTGTGGTCTTTGAAGCTCACCCAGTGTTATTTATCTTAACGTTAATAGTATCATACAGTTTTAAGGAATACATATACATGTGTATATATATGGGAATAAATATACAAACGAGGAGGAAGTGTGTACAAGTGCGAGTACGTTGTGCAGTACAATGCCTCTTGCTCATACATTCAAGTTGACATTTTTAGGTATGTTTATATACATTACAAATGCAATGTGTTGAATAACACAATACATGTATATAGATTGAATGACATGGAGATTACATGTACATGTATTGACTATTTAGGATATTTTACCAACCCAATACATTGATGGCTTGTTTTTATTTTGAATGTACTCACAACAGGTGATATTGACCACCACCGCAGCATTAATAGACAGAGAATCAGACCATACGGTGCGTTACATTGATGAGGGACATAATGCCTTAATTCCAAATACTGACCATTCAGTATTTGACACCCGGTTATTTACATCACCTTGCTAATCCCCTACTCCTAATTGCCAGCCTCACTAAGTATAAGCACCCATATCTCCCCAGCCTCCACACAGACAATACTGTAGGCAGTGCACAATACCAGTTTATACACCAAACCTGGGCTCCCAAACCGCTGTCTAACCCTTTATGGACAGCATAATACATTAATGACTCATGTTCATGTGTCGTCATGATGCAACAACACAGTTCCGGCGAGTAACTCACCAGCACTCCATTGATGCATCATACCGATCCTTAGAGAGAATATAAACCTCGCAGAGTCGGTATGATGCTCGAATGCAGCTCTGGCGAGTTACTCGCCAGGGCTGCATCCATGCATCATGCCGACCAATGACATGACAGATTAGAGCAGCCTGCTGTCCTTAGAGGGTTGATAGGGTGAGATAAGTTGACACCTTACAACCAGCTGTACACAGACAATGCCCCGTACCTGGTAATCCGACTCAGGACGACGTAAGCTGTACAGGCACCGGCCAACCCTCTAAGGACTGCGTGCTGCTTTAATGTTTAAGGTGTTGTGATACACGTCAGTATGATGCATTGATGCAGCCCTAGTGATGAACTCGCCAGGGCTGCACTCATGAATTCTGCTGACCCTCTGGGGTTGCTACACCCCTGAAGGACGGCACTACGCATGAGCAGAGTGATCGCCAGGGCTGCATTCATGCATCATGATCATAAAGGGTAAAACATATTAAATCACTCTGCTGTTCTTAAAGGTTTTAATGCGGCTGGTGCTGAGGAGACCAGGCTGTAACGGGGGGTGACGTAACGGTAGCGGATTACTGGGGGTAGGCTGCTCACTTAGAGCTGAGGTCCACATGAGTGGGGCTGGGATGGGGGGGGTGGAGGGGGGGGGGGGGGTAGAAATACTCAATTGTCACCTGCTAGGAAATAGTATTCATGAATGTATGTAATACATGTGTGCCATTACATGTGATCATTTTGCTATTGGATGTAGAAAGAGCCATACATGTAGATATATACGTTTGTACATATATGTATGCCCACGATAAACTACTAGTATGTAATATAAGTGTGAATGGTAAGACATGGTCTTGGGCAATTTCTTGTGCATGCACATTGAAAGCAAACCGTCATGAGACATACAATACAGGGCTTACTGTTATTTTCTCCGGGGCTTTTCATCTCTATTTTCCATTCTATCCCATTGCCCTGGGATTGAGGGATTCGAGTAGAGGTCGGCTGACCTGGTCAGTTACCCACAACTACATATACTACTATGCCTACACGGCCTGCACTTCGTACCATCAAAAACATGTATCCCACACCACACATGCCTCCAACACCTACAGACCCCACCAGTGCAGCGGTCATTGACTCCACCACCAATACACATGTATCTCTATTACCATCTACCCCTTTAACGTTATAACCATCTGCTATACTACCCAAACCGATGCATTCCATCACATTCCCATCCAAACCTAAACACGTGTCCCATCACCCAGGCAATACATACATACGGCTCCAATACCAAAGTGTTCTGGGGATAATGGACGTTCATGAATGACATTGCCGGTTTAACAGTGTGTGGGGAGGGTCTTTGGGGTTTGTGCTAATTAAATAACCTGGGGTATCTATGAATGAGGAAATGTCCAAATTAAAATAGTGACCATGGGATGGAGGGGTATTGAAAAGAAAAGTCTCAAATTGGGTGATGTGATTTGTGAACGTTCCCCTGCTGCAACCTCCATACCTGGGTTTGCTGTAGGAGATCTGTCTTGTGGCCGCGTCCCCACCCATATCTACAATACTGCCACTACCACCCCCACCCCCATACACACAACCACCACAGCTCCAGCACGTAAAACCCTCCCACCTAACCCTCTGAGGCCAGCACAGTGCTTCAACACTTTAAGGATGGTATGTCGCTAAAAGATGACATTTGTCGTCATGATGCACCAATTCAGCCCCAGCGAATAATTCTCCGGTGCTGCATTGGTGCATCATGCTGACCCTTTGGGAGTGCTCAACCATGTAGGGTCGGCATAATGCTTGAATGCTTGAACGCAGTGCTGGCGGGAAAGGCTGCATTGATATGCATTGAATTACTATGCCGTCCTTAAAGGGTTAAAGGTCCAATTCTTACTGCCCCTCCAGCATGTGCCTGGGAGGAAGGGGGCGAGTCTCATGACCTTATATAGCAAAGGTGGGGTGTTAAATGCACTAGATGCCCTATTATAGCCGTGATGCACACAGCAACACTAGCAAGTAACAATCCAGTATTGCACTCATGCATCATGCCGACCCTGCATCATGCCGACCCTGCATCATGCCGACCCTGCATCATGCCGACCCTGCATCATGCCGACACTCCAGGTTGCTGGAGGCTGGAGGGTCGGCATGATGCACCTACGCTGTGCCGGCTCGTTACTCGCTACTCGCTACTCGCCAGCGCTGCATATATAGGTGCATCATGAGGACAAATGAACATGGAACCTTCAGCGACATGATGCAGCCCTTAAAGGGTTAACTGTCTGGAGGAGAGGAGTGTGTGTGTGTGTGTGGGGGGGGGGGGGGTGCGCGTGTCCCTGCTGCGGGGACGCCGGGGCCGCGTCCCATCCGTCTTGTCGCCGCGTCCTCCAGGAGCCGACCCTGGTGGCGGCACCTAGCGGGGGAAGATGGATCAGCCGCGCTATGACTGTCGGGATGTGATGAATGAGGGGGGAGGGGGGACCCTCCTGTACCCCCCCCCCCCGATACACACACACACTCACACACACTCTCACACATACACATACACCCATTTCCCCACACACCGTAAAACACCTCCTATAAGACGAATTCTTTTTTATTTTTCATTTTGGCATTTTTATTTCTATAAGCCGATTCCTCCCTCAAATGGGGGGGGGGGGGGGGTTCGGCTTATAGGTGGGGTATTAATACATTAGAGTCATAAAGTGAAAACGATGTTAAGCCTTTTTTCATCTAGGCCGTTTTTTTCTTCAAAATGTGGTTTTACGGTACGTATTGGTCTCCCACCACCCTGGAGGAAGGGGAATGGTGTTGTGATCTGGTGATGGTGGTGGGGGGGGGGGGGGGGGTTAGGGAGTATGGGTAGGTGTGTGAGGGAGGAGGGTTGTGTGTGTGGGGGGGGGGGGGGTTAAGGGGCAATAGGACGGTGTGTCTAGATGCATAGTAAAGAGACGGATGGTGTATGTATGGGTGAGTGTGAGGTGAGGTAGGGAAAGGATATTATACAAAGGTCACAAACTGAGATATCCATATGTGGTATAGACGATTATAAGAGGGTCTAATGTGTTTTGTCTATCTATCCATCCATCTATCTATTTATTCCTCATGTCCCATGCCACTAAGCCCCAAAATAGTCCATATACCTATGTCGAATTTAGGGGTCTAGACCATGCGATATATGTCATATATGGCTCTGATACCCAATTATATAGTATTGGGATTAGGGTCAGTGGGGGCATGGAACGTGATATAGCCCCATGGCAATGGTTAGCATGAGCCTGGTGGGAATAGACAGGGACCAGTCTCCATGACATGAAGTGGGGCTCTGTAGAGCAAAACAAGACAAACCAACAACACCCGCTATTGGGCCCCCTATTATCGCCTACATGTGAACTTGGGACACCCCCCCCCCCTTCCCCCTATTGGGGCCTGACTAGGTCGGCTACCCGGCTGGAGCCTGTACCTAACGCGTGCTCTCCTCCTTCTAGTCTCTCCTCTCCTCCCTCCATCCCCGACACGACCAGAACCGAAACGAGGCTTTACCCATAATCGCCACTCCTCCTGCCCGACATGCAACGCGTCCGGAAGTCTGCCGACCGGATGCGCTACGGTAGCCATGACAGATCAAACGTTTCCGTGCGGCGGCCGCGCGGTGCGTGTTGGGTAATCCGGGCATTGTGGGAAGGCAGCGTCCCCCGTTAATCCCGCTAAGCCGCTTAGGGGCGCGCGGGGGACGCCGGGAGCCGACGTCGCCGCCGCACGGTTTCCGGTTCCTCTCTCTCTGCGACTCCGTCCAGTCGGGTAGGTTGGTGCGGGAGTGGGGGGGGGGGGTGTTGAGTGGACCGGAACTGGGGTTGGTGTCAGGCTGGAGCTTGTTCTACTTCCGGGGTCGTTGGTGGAAGGAAGTGATACTGGGTGGATGTAGGGGGGAGGGGGGGGGGATTGTTGGCGAGGGTGCGTAGGGCATATGAGAAGGGGAGGGCTCCAGGTTAGACATGCATTGCAGAAAGCAGTGTTGAGGCCGATAGGATTGAGTATTGTTCATTTGGTATAAATGTTGCTCTCTTTACATTTATATTTTCAGACCCTGAGTGATGCTGATCGAGGAGGAAAAGAAATTGCCGAAATAGGCACTGTATTACACGCGTCTACAAGCATATATATGGATTAGTCAGACTACCAATTAGGGCCAAACTATCATTGCATACACCAAGATTGTCCCCATAAATGTGTTATCTTCAGTGAAGATTATGATGTTGAACAAATTAAATTCCAAAATAAGCGCTGCATTACACACGTCTACATATATGGATTACACAGACTATGGATTAGGGTCAGGTCATCATTGCAGTGCTGCTGAATGTCGTCCTGACTAAGATGGATGCGGGCAGACGACATTTGGTATCCATGACGACGCATGATAACCAGGCATAAACAGACAAGATGGTGACTGGATACACTTGTGTTTCAATCCAATACCTCTGGTGGGAATGCAGATTGTTTAAACATTTGAGGACAAAAGAATGTATGAGTTAACTATGCCCTTTTGTAATCAAGATCGATAAACGCAGTACTGATGAGTAACTCGCCAGTGCCCCATTCATACCCCATTCAGACCAACCCGCTATCATGCAGTATGATGCTACAATGCAGCGCCGACTGCATTTGTGCATCATGGCAAAAAAGTGAACATGGTGCATTGAGTCATAACAGAGTTTAAATACCAGTGCCGAGCACTGTCCCACTAGGGCATCTGTCCCGTGTTAAGATGGATGGTATTGATCTAAATATGCACTAAATAGAAACTAACCCATCCCTCATCAACGGTTCATATTTCCCCGGTAGTCTTATCGAGAACGTTTATCGTTAAATATATTTCTATTCCACCATGAACATGAGGGCAAATAAAAACAAGTTGTTTTTTTAATATTTTTCTAATTTTTTAATTTTTTTTTGGGGGGGGGCAGCCCTGTGAAGGTGGCGCCACCTGCAGACGCCATTAGCAGACCCTTGCGCATGCGCAGTGACCCATGACGTAGATGGCGTGATTGACAGGTGGAGGTACGTCCTCTGTGACAGGGGCGGCACGTCATGATAAATGTACAGGTATACGGGGTGTGTTGGATGTGGGGGGGGGGTAAAGGGGGTGGATAGGGGGGAGGTGGAACTACCACCTAAATGACAATGTAGAGTGGAGTCTAACAATGTACCCTGTCTCCTCCAGACTTACATGCTAATGTCACCACATGTCACAGAATCAGGCATGACCTGATTAGTCTGTTATCTATATTTATGGTATGTATTCCCTTCTATCAGCATAGGCCTACAGAATTTGTATATGCCACTGCTATAGTTGTGGTCCTGCACAGGTACATAACATGTATACATGTACAGTAGTAGGCTGCACAGGTGCAGGGAGGGGGGTATAGACAGAGTGAGAGAGAGAAGAAGGAGATGGGAGAGAGAGAGAGAGAGAGAGAGAGAGAGAGAGAGAGAATGAAGAGAGAGAGAATGAAGAGAGAGAGGAGAGAGAGAGAGAGAGAGAGAGAGAGAGAGAGAGAGAGAGAGAGAGAGGGAGAGAGAGAGAGGGAGAGAGATGAGAGGGAGAGAAGGGAAACAAAGATGGAAAGGCAGAGAAACAAACAGAGACAGCAAGAGGGGGGGGGGGGGCAATAGATAAAAATGGCAGGAAGAAGGAGAGGGCGTGAGTAGGGGGGAGGGGGGACTTTTGTTGGTACATGTACATGTATTGTTTTATCTTTATTGACACTCTTGTCTTGAAGCTGTACCGTCCTAGATTCATCAAGATATGAGGATATTCCCATGTACATGTATGCAGAGACCAGGTCAGCCCAGGGTTGGCACATCATCCATGTCTTTCCACTTTGTACCTGCACAGTTTATATAAACTACATTGCAGCAACATAAAACCATTACCTATAATAAGCACCTTGTACTGGTGTTTCCCCCACCTCACGTTAAGGGCCGCTTAGTGCTTTAATGCATCATGCACTTGGTCGTCATGATGCATGGATGCAGCCCTGGCGGCTCTAGGCACCAGGGCTGCATCCATGCATCATGACGACCCTTCGGGAGAGTATTAATCTCATAGGGTCGGCATGACGCTTGAATGCAGCCCAGGTGAGTTACTCGCCAGGGTTGTATTTATGCATCATCAATATAAAGGGCAAAATGCATAAAAGCACTATGCAATCCTTAGAGCTCCCTCCCCCAACCACGACCACCGTAAATCGTAATAAAAGACGATGGTAACAACGGCAAAGTAGTAATTACCATCATCATATTTCACACTTCGTCGGTGGTGCATCATGGGAAAATTCCTGTACACCACCCTTGCCCCCCCCCCTCCCCTGTATGTGTCGCATCAGCTCCACGTAGAGAGCTGTGCTTCAGGGTACCCGACCCTACCTGGAACCCAATTGGCCCTTAATTTCACTCTAGAGCTGGCAGTAGTATTAGGTACCCTACCCTTCTTGTCTGGGCCGATGGTTATTATATGGGCATAGAAACTGCCTAAAATCTGTTATTTTGGAACTGAAATACGGCTACCCATAAACATATAAAACTTACCTTTTTTTTACCAAAAAGAGAGAAAAAGAACTTGTCCAACATTGTTTATATTCATATTCGAAGCAGCAATTATTATTGCAAATTATCACACACACAGTTTTCAGAGTATATTAAGTAGGACATCTACACATGGTGCCGTTTATGTTATACATGACATACATTGTATACTAGAAATCTGTTATGTTTATAGACCCTACCTATAGAGCATATAGATTTTGAATTCTGACCACCAAGTATTTACCTGAATCACTAGACTACATTCCTTTAGCCTCAGTGTGCATGGTTCAGCCTATATGTATGCCACGGCTAATTTCAGCATATTCCTCCTCACCTCCCCAGGTCTAAATTGGCCGCCTGTCGAAGCCCTGTAGGTGTAGGTGTGTAGGTGTGTGTGTGTGTGGGGGGGGGGGAGGTGAAGGTGCCTCTCTTCCCCCTACATGGCCATGTTGACATGATCGCGTGTCTGTGCGCATGACAGCTGCCAGTTGGGTGTCCTGACCCTGTCTGTCTGTCTGTGCGTCGCCCCCCCTTGCCCCCCCCCCCCACCCCCTCTCTGCCCCCCCCCCCCCACTACCTACCACGATTTGTCCAGCTTCCATCAAGGAGGAAGGGTCCAGGCAATGTCTTAAGCATTTAAGGATACTGTGTACCCTCCACCTTCCCAATAGAAATCTCACATTCAATGGCCTATAATTTGATGTTTTTTTGTGTTAGAGCATTTATAACATATTGTAATCACTACAACCTGACGCCCCTAGCACCTACCACGATTTGTCCAGCTTCCATGAAGGAGGAAGGGTCCAGGCAATGTCTTAAGCATTTAATGGTACCATTTAATGTCCGTTCTCGGCATGATGCTTGAATAAATGCAGTCCTGTTGAGTCTAATCAACAAAGCTGCATTCATACATCATGGCGACAGCGGACATAGCATCAATCGATGCATTATGCAGCCTTTGGATCAAAGCTCCCTGATTTGGAAGTAATTATTCTCCTATACATGTACATGTCTAACCGATTCCTTAATGACAAGCGAGCATCTATCTACCCACAGTTAGTTAGAAGATGGCCTCTAAATGTCAGAGATCATCAGCCTCCAACAAGATCCACAATGCAGGGAAATATTGTGAATCACTGCAACCTGTCACCTGACATAGGCCCTGAGCGCTGTTAGAGATTAGTCCTGGTTACATAGTGCTAATTAACATTGGTCAGGAATTCAAAAATTCAAAAAGTTCAAAAATACTGTAGCAGAATCCAGGTAAACGACAACAACATCGCGCCGCTACCCCCTAGTCCCATACATGTATATACAATATATAACTGTATACCATAGCCTGGGTTGAATGCACTCCCCCCATCCATTCCAACTCCCCCCACCCCCCCCCTCCCCCACCTTCCGTAGCAGGGGTCAGTAGCGGCGCCCAGGCCTGCCGAGCGGCCATTCAGAGCTTGTCGATAAAGATACCATAGCAACATCTCAGGTAGCCACCACAGGCCGATAGCCACTGATAACCGGCCCCTGCCTTATTATAGTCCCTAATGAGTTGTGTACTATCTCCACACTACCTGAATAAAGAAGTAAAAGCTGTTGTCGTTGTTAATATCCACATGCATTGGTTGGAGATAGGCACGGTGGTTTAACTCTGTTGTTGCCATGGTGGGTCGGTTCTAACCAGTCATAACCCTTTAAAGGTGGCATGGTGTTTTAATGTGCTATGCCATTTGTTGCCGTGATGCGTGATGCAACACTGGCGAATGTACTTACCAGGGGCGCATTCATGCATCAAGCCCAACCTTTGGGATGTATGAAACCCTGTAGGGACGGCATGATGCTTGGATGCGGCCATGGATAGTTACTCGCCAGGGCTGCATCCATGCTTAATAACGACAAAGGGTATATATCACATTGAAGCACTATGCTGCCATTAAAGAACTAACTAAGGCTGAAGCGGCAGCAGCCACAAGACAAAGGGGGAATCTGACCATCTGTGCTTTGTGGGGGGTAAAATGAGAATGTCACCATTAGTAAAACATATGTTTGTAGCTTGATTGGGGGCGTTCCTTATCTGGGTGTGGTGTCCTGTGATTGCTGTAGTCGTACATGGAGTAATGATAGTGTCAGGGAACAACATGGGGAGGACAATGGGACACACAACTGTGTCTGCCATGTTTATTTCTCCCCTTTTACCTTCCTTGTGTTGTGATACACGGTACCCATAGGGTAGATTCACCTGAAGTCGGACATATACCTTTTTTTCTTGAACAAACTTTAAACGTCATTGACCAGATTTTATAAATTATATGCATTTCTATACATTATTTTTTCACTGGTACCCACACTTAGTCTTAGTTGTTGTCTTACAACTATATAAGTAAAATGACATTTGAGACGGACACCTGATTTTGTGGTTATTCTAAGCCCTTTATTTTGTTAACAATATTAAAGTTAAAGTGTTATTGTTTCCAGAAAAGACTGGAAGTATGTAGTAGGGTAAATAAATAACCTCAAATTTCACTGCCCATCTCAGGATATGTGTCCGACTCATGGTGAATCTACCCTACCTGTTTACATATATGGAAATGACATACAATGCAATGGATTATATACTGAAGAATCTATTGACATAAAATGATAACTTGTCTGATTGTCCAATACTATTTTCTTCTAATACATGTGTGAAAAATATTCGTGCTTGAACTTTATTTTTGAATTTTGAGGTCTTTTGTAATCCATATAATAATATTATTCACATAAATAATAAGAACTGGTTGTGAGTAGCTTATTTATTTGTTTGTATTTTGTATCTTTTCAGAATGATGAGGACCATCCACAAGGACCTACCTCATCAACCTATGGATTCACGGACAACTCACATAGGAAGGGAAATAACACCAGGGTGGCACCGGAAACACCTCTATGACGTCATAAATCGTATGGCGTCATATGTGTCACTTGTACGACCTCCTTAAGGATAGAAAATTCAAAGTCAATGTTCATTTCACATTCGGATCTACTGTGTCTGTTTTGGTGGAAGCCACTTTTGATGTGGCTTCCAGTTTGAAGTGGCTTCTGTAGTCACTTTCCCTTTTGGCAATTCTGGGAATAATATCACAATTGGAATACCATGGGAGTTAATCTGCAATATGTGATTCCAAGGGATTTAAGCAACAGAGTGACACACTGGAGGAAGTGATTAATGCAGGTTTGTGTGTGTTTTCTTCTCTTTTTCTTCTCAGATGTACAGTACCATTCTTCAACGTGCTAACCATGCCCGTGTAGGGGTCGGATTCCCCGTACCCTGGTGGAGAGCCCGAAGGGGTGAAACACCTGGGTAATCCTCCCCCTCTGTACCATACCGATCCAGTAACGTAGGGAGCGGAGAACAGTCAGACACGGGTTGGTAGTGTAACGGTTAGCACGCTTGTCACCGGTGCGAGAGGTCTGTGGTTCGATTCCCGGCCGATCCAATGACTAAGTTTTCCGCGACCTCTACACCCGGAATATTATTTGACCACGTATGTATAGGGTTTAAATATCTCTGATCTGTGTGTACGTAGCCTTTCAGGTTACAATCTCTGATATAGAGGGACACACATAAAAGTGAAACAGGAGAAAACATATTGCAATATGAGAGAAACTTATACTAAGTAGCCCCTTTCAGGATGCTACCCTTAATGGCTTACAATAAATTCAACTGCTAGTAAGATAAAGTAGTATAAAAAATACATCCCAGACCTCTGTTGTATGAATGTTATATATGAAACATCCAGTAACTTCTACACGAGAAAGTGCCTGGTTATAAAGCTATGTCTGTGCTTCTGCTACGATTGTCAATTGGTGGATACCATACAAACCGTTTACATTGTCCAGTCCCATCCTACACTGACCAGTGCCCCTACACCCTTACAGTACAAAGAACCCCTCACCCTGATGACCATCTTTTTTACTGTGCAGAATAAGGTCCTGGTTATCTCAACCCTCCCTCTCAGGTAACCTTATCATGTTCATCAAATCCGTCACAGTCCAGTGACCCTGGTGCCTGATAGCATCTTGCAGGATTCCCAGGGTCAGGAGGGGGTAGGGGGACATCTCTAGGTGAGATCTCTCTACTGGAGGCCTCTGATAAAATACCCACACGTCCTGCTTTCCCTTAAATACAATAATGTGGAAGTAACGTTGAAGCCAATATTTTAACAATTTGAGACCATGAAAACCATGTCAAACCAGCACTCTTATTTCGAAAATCAATCCATGTACCATATATTGGAGATGAGATAACCACCTTTTCATATATATACACTTCATATAAATAAAGTGACGTTTTCTAAACGTTGATACCAATGATGAACCCCTATTAACAGGAGGTTGAGCCACTTCATATATTAACACTTAGTTCCTTAGTATTGGTTAAATCATATAATCTCTTACACATTATAAAACATATACTCTAACTCTCCGACTATCCCATACAAGTACTAAGCCTGTGTGGGTGGGTGGGGCGGATGTCGTGTAGGTAGATCAGGTGGAAGGTCTGTCTGGGCATTCCTGTTCTCAGACATGTGATAGACAGGCAGGGGATCTGTGTGCTGATCTCCACTCAGTGGGAAGTGCTTCTTGATAAGTCGCAGGAAACCTGAACCATTTGTGTGGTCTCTGTGCAGAGTGGAAACACAGGCTGTTTCTGTGTATCCATTTTTTCAATAGTTTTGTTGTGATAGTAATCGCATTAATACGTGAGTCCAACTGATTGAATTTCACTTGTGGCTCTTCCTTGCCTAATGGAGAGGAATGCTTCTTGGATATCTAAATATATTTTAAGAGTATTTGGATGGAAATTTAAGCAAGCAGAGTTGTTTAGCTGTTACATGCATAGCAGTTTTAATATCAGGCATTTCTCAGTAGTGCATTGCGTATGTGGGAAGTAGTATTTAAGACTACATTGTAGCAGCATGCAGGCATATAAGAGACCTCTTGCTACATGTATAAGATCCCATCAGGGGATGAATACAGTGATAAGTGTAATCCCCTGTAAGTAAGGCACATTTATCATATACCATCACATGTTTATAAGTTATGATCATCTCAGTAGCCATCACAAAGAGGTGATTATGAGTCTTAAAGGCGGCGACACTTAACCTTGTAATACGTCTATTCATGACCCAACCAGTTAATGGCTACATAGTGCTTTGATGCAGCACTATGCCCTTTGTCGTTATGATGCATGAACACAGCCCTGGTGAGTCTACTCGCCAGGGCTGTATTCATGCATCATGCCAAACCTATGTGAGTGTATCGAACCCCTAGGATGGGCATGATGCGTGAATGCAACCCTGGCTGAATTCACATTTCATGGCGATAAAGGGCACAGCACATTAAAACAGAATGCAGTCATTAAAGGGCTAGCTGGTGCAGTGAAGTGGGCATAGTCACCGAGGTTATACGTGAAATAGGACGTCACTAGGTACAAACTCATAAGATGCTAACCCTACCCTACCCTAGCGCCCTCTAGACACCTCACTATCACACTATAGGCTGTGGAAGTACACGAAAATCACCTGTTTTCAGGACAGCGGTGTGTCCCAAGGCATCGTGCTTATTCACTTGCAGCGCTGGTGAGTAAATCGCCAGTGCTAAGTCGGTGCATCATGCCGATCCGTTGAGAGCGTATCAACCCGTAGGTTAGGTTGATGCAGGCATCACAGCTGAGTTACTCGCAGGTGCTTCATTGGTGTATCATGTGAATAAAAGGGCATAATTAAAGCACAATGCTGGGCCTAAAGGGTTAGATAAGGAAATGGCACGAAGGTGTCTGGGTAGGGCTCGGTGGACGTCTCGCGGGTTCTCGCCTCGCGTGACTTGGACAGGGGTCAGAACCGAGATTTTGGGGTCAGCTGTAGTAAACACGAAGTGGGGGCGTTTTGGTATATAAGTATATATATATATATATATATATATATATATATATATATATATATATATATATATATATATATATATATATATATATATATATATAATACATAGACACTGGGTACAGGATACTACACCAGACGTACATGTATATGCACCTGTCTATACATGTGCACCGTAAAGCCAAAAAGGGATCGTAAAATGTTAAACGCAAGTCAAATAACAAGAACAAGGTTATGGAGTCCACATGTGCACCATGCACTGGCAATATAAGCTCAAGATCGTAAAAAGTCATGGTTGCTTGCTTGCTTGCTGCGTGCACTGAGCCTGGGTGTGGGTTGCTGGTGCGACCTGCCTCTTGCTAGTGGGGGTCTATGGGGGGACTTGCCACTTGCTATTGGAGGTGATTCAGTTTCTCACACTGGTTTACCAGGCCGCTCAGCCGGGGGCGAGCTGTGCTTGTGTCCAGGATTCTAGGGTGGTTTCCACCTTTTTTAGTTCAACAGCCACTTGTTTTAGTACCTGAGTATCCTCTGAGAATATTTTGCTGTAATTTGCAGACCCACTATTTTTTAGACTTTTTCTCATTTCTTGGCACTCTTCCAGGATGTGTCTTTGGGTTTCCTCATCTAGGCCACACCCCCTGCATTGGAGGTTGGGGTGCATGTTTTTGTAGTTGGATTTTACCTTCATCATTCTTGTTCTTGCGCAGAAGATGATTCTGGTTTGGTCTCTGGTTAGTCTATCTATGTAGGCTTTTCTGGGATTTTCTTCTTTTGAGTTTTCATCCAGGTGTTTGTATTTTGATTTTTGGCTGCCTGCATGATGGTTCTTTTCTTTCATGTTTGTCGTCACTGCCCTGCGGATGGTCTTGGCCATCATGGGTTTGGATAGTGTCAGCATTGTGTCAAACTGGAGGTTGAGTTTTTTTGCCTTACTTGTGGCATTGTGTAGCCATGTTTTTGGTTTCGCTTCACTTTGGAGTTCTTCCATTGTTTTTCCTGTGGTTGTTGCTCTCTTGGCCAGGTGGAGGAGCTACTTCTCCAGTATCCTGTGCTCTATGTCTAGGATTGCTAGTTCATAGTAAATGCACTCTCTTGGGGTTGATTGGGGTATGCCCATTAGTCTCTTGATGATGTTGTCTAATAGCTTGTTTGCTTTTGTTGTCTGGGCTTTGTTTAGTGTCCATGTTTCTGCTCCGTATGTGATTATGGGTATGATGCATGTTTCTAGGAGTGACCATATCGTTTTCATTTCGACGCCTCTGAAGTTTTCATCCGCTGCCAGGAATTGGATAGTTTGAAGTGCTGCCTCGGTTTTCCCATGGAGGGTGTTTAGCTGGTCATCAATATTGCCTTTCTTGTTGAATATCTCTCCAAGATACTTGTACTGTTGGGTGTTTTCGATCTCCATTTCATTGATCCTAGGGTGTGGGGGGTTGTTTCCACTTCCTATGAGTAGTATTTTGGACTTGTCTTTTCCAAAGACAATTCTGAACTTGTTTGCAACTTGTTCCGTGATGTGCATTAGTTTATGTTGGTCTTCGATGTTGTCAGTCACTATAGCCACATCATCCACCCATAGTAGGCAGAAGGAGTTGTTTTTAATGTTTTTAGTGTTGCTCCTTTTCACCTTCAGGATTTCTTTATTTATCTCGTCCATCAGCAAGGCATATTGGGTGACAGCCAGGACCCCGCCTTGTCTGATACTGTCCTTTATTTTGATAGGGTTGGTGAGGCCGTGTTTGGTTCTTAGTCTTGCTGACAGGTTTTGGTTTAGTTTGTCGATGAGGAGCCATTCAGGGGCTGGGCATCCGTTCTTCGCAAGGACATCCATGATGCCATCTAGCCATGCCTTGTCGTATGCCTTCGTTACGTCGAGGAAGGTGATATATGTGGGCTTCCTTTTTGATTTGTTGTTTTCAATGGCTTCTTTTATTTTTTCAATGTGGTTGGCTGTGCTTTTTCCTTTTCTGCCACCTGCTTGTGCTTCGGTGATGTCAATTTGGTTGGCTATTCTGTTGTTGACAAGTCTTTCGTAGACTTTGCCTACATTGCTTGACAGTGTGATCCCTCTTTCATTGTTGCACATACCTTTCTTACCTTTACCTTTGTAGAGTCTTAGTATTTCTCCTTCCTGCCATTCTTTGGGGATATTTTTTTCCTTGGTTATGGTATTCAGGATTCTGAGGTGGGTGCGTTTTGTTTTTTGGTTCGCTTCTGTGAAGATCCTGTTTGGGATGTTGTCTGGGCCTGTGGCCTTGTTAGGTTTCAGATGTTTTATTACCGTGTTTAGTTCATTCATGGTAAAGGGGTTGGTGTCCGGGGTGTTTCTGTCGTTTCTTCTCCTTTCGTTGTTGGCAATTATGTCGTCATTGGCTAGCTTATAGTCCTCTCTAGGTTCTCGGGGGCTGTAGAGGTTTTCATAGAATTTTTGTATGTGGGCTTTGGCTGCTTCTGGGTCGGTGATGGGATTGCCATCATCGTCTAGTGTGTCTGGTTCGTTGGACGTATTTGGTAGGAGTAACCTACGGCGGATTTTCCAGAAGTATGATGAGCATACTCCTCCCTCTTCTGCTAGTTTATTGGGAATGTTGTTTATCCCAAAGTTTTCCTCCCAAAAAAATAACCCTTTAAAATCAAAAACTAAAAATAAAGTCCATGTTAATCCTATTCCATGTCTACCCAACATGCATCATTATTAATTATCATAGCTGCGCATTCGTGGTCCATGCCGACAAATGGGTCGTAAAGCAGCATGCTGTCCTCAAAGGGTGCATCATGGTGGGTTTCTGTCTCAGCGTCTCGAGGTATATTTTGCAAATATGTACTGCCATATGAACATATTACAAGTAGAAAAATACTCGAGATGTATAGAGCTATTAGCTGCAATGATACATTTGTTCATGAAAGTGTATATCTGACTTCTCAGTTATTAGTACATGTACGTACATATTTCAACGCTGTAGGCTCTGCTCTTTGCCCTGCCCTTTGCCTCTATTCCATCATATAAGTATTAACCGAGCTAACAAGAAAAATACGTTTTCCAAGCATTTGCAAACGTTTGGTGGAAACCCTTTTTCATACATAGTTATAGAAAACGCTTTCAAACAAACGTTATTAAAACGTTAGCAATCGTTTGGTAAACTCTTTTTTTGTTAGCTGGGACGGACCCTCAGCCACACTATGCTCTACGGAATCAAATCCATCAAATGCGCAGCTTTCTATAAGCTCACATAAAGTTTAAATATTCCACCCTTTCAACATCAACAATGCTGACAGGACAAATGACATGATTTCAGTGGTGTATTGGTAAAAGAGTTTTGGGCACCCACGCCCACCCCATTGTGAGGGTTTTGTTTCGGGCCGTGATAGCCCATGGTTATATGGTCAGCCCACACAATGCACAGTGGTACTAAATGACGGGACATCACGGGAGGACGGGACATCACGAAATGACCGTGAGTGGTTCTGTCAGGGGGTGAAAGCTACATGATAAACACGTCAACACATCAATAAAACATGAAATCGACATGCCCTCTCACCCCTCCCCAAATATGATGTCACCTTTGGGCGATAAACGGGGTGTTGCTAATGGTGAAGGGGCATGTGAAGTATGGACCGGTTGCATGGAGATGGGCGCCATTGAAAGCTATCTGAAAATATGGAGATTTCTATCAAAAATTATCGCTGAATTGCAGTTATTGAGAGGCACTAACCGGGGATCTAGTTCAATATTGATTCTGGGAGCTGAGTTGAAAACATGGAAATTGTTATTGGTTAAATCATTTTCTACTCGACCTCACATAGATAGGCTAATTCAACAAGATGATTCTAGGTCTTTAAGGACCCCACCTATCCACGGGATGTTATATGTTACATCCTGTACCCTGGTAAAACATTTCATAAACTAGAAATCTAGCTTTGGCTAACAAATCATATCCCTGATGATTTCTATGTAGAGACTGGCATTTCTGTTAGTCTGCTACAAATGACATGTTTACTAATTAGATTAGAGATTAACAACCCACTATGTGCATATACGTCTAGCCAGGGGATTATCCATGTATAACTGTAAATGACAAGTGTATAATGCCTTATATCAGCCGAGGTGGAGGCGCCACTGGGCTTCAGGTTTGTCTCGCTTGTCTGGTCAGAACATTCGCTCATAAAATCTACCCAGCATATTATGGTTAATAACCCTTTAAGTGCCACATGGTGTGTTAATATGCGATGTGATACGGCCTCATGATGCATGCATCATTGCATCATACCGACCCCTTTGGGAGTGCATCAGTCCCAGTGGGATTGGAATGGTGCTTGAATACAGCCCTGGTGAGTTACTCGCCAGGACTATATTCAAGCACCATGACGAGAAGCGGCATAGTGCATTAAAGCACTATGCTTACCTTAAAGGGTTAGTGAAATCTGCCAATCATAACCACGCGTCCAATACTGGCGACAAGTGCATCTGAAGGGCTGCAAGCATAGGGAGGTATGGGGTGCCACTGCCAATGATGGGGTCATAGATGGATGCTATGGGGGAAGGAGAGGGGGTGGTGCAGGAATATAGGATGGGGGCAGGGCGTTCAGATTGCACTGTCAGAAGTAACTGTAGCTGCACAGCGAGTTATACTGTAGAACTACGGTATAAAAGGAGGTATTTTTGGTTTCAAAACTAAAAATACCTCCTTTTATACTGTAGTTCTACAGTATAACTCGCTGTGCAGCTACAGTTACTTCTGACAGTGTGAGCTTTCGGGAAGAAATAAAACTAGCACGCACGCATGTCAAGTGCCAAGTGCAATGCACATGACTGCGGCTTGGTGAGTGGGTGCTGGGGACGGTAGCGGTACATGTACATGTAGTGGTTGCACTAGATGGTGACTGTGAGGGAGTGTGAATGTGTGTGTAGGTAGGGGGGGTAGGGGAGCTTAAAACTTTGAGTGGAGCAGCATAGTGAGTGAATGCATCATGACCGTTTGTCGTCATGATGAAGGAATGCAGCCCGAGCGAGTAACTCGCCAGTGCTGCCCTCTTGTACCACACTGTAAATAGTGAAGTCAAAAATACGTCATATTATAGTGTAACATGTCCACTAATACACATACCGTAATATATACTGTAAACTACGGTAGATTCTACTGCTCGGCTACATTTACTTCTTACAGTGCATGTTGACCCTACAGGTTAATCGATGCACATATAATACACATGTTAACATATTTTGCATTTCATTCAATTTAATGAAGAATAAACATTGGGCGTCATGTGGTCATCAAAGGGTTAAAGGGGGTGCTAGTAGGAAGGCAGTGTGTAGATTTGGCACCGAGTGTCCTGTCCCACTCTCCGCCCCCATCCGTGCGGCATCCCCGCCCGGCTGCTTAACCCTCTAAGGGCCGCATAGTGCTTTAATATGCTGTGCTCTTGGTCGACATGACTAGACCAGCTATAGTCTACTCGCCAGGGCTGCATTGATGCATCATGCGTGAGTATCAACCCCATAGGGTCTGCATAATTAGTGAATGCAGCAGACTTACCAGGGCTGCATTGATGCATTATGAAGATCAGCACATTAAAGCACTACGCGGCCCTTAAAGAGTTAGTAATTTTGTTGCCTCCTGATGAAATTAGAGAGACCGGCCATGGTGGTGGTGGTCACCCCAGCCCCCCTCCCGTCCTCCCCTCCCCTCCTGATGGGCAGGCCGGGGTTAGGCCCGGGCCGTCACGACAAGTCCTTTCTCTGCCTATTAGGCCTTAATTACAATGCCGTGTGGCGTGGCGGGACCTAGTGGTCGCCGCGCATCCGACGCACAATACGGGGCCGCTCGAGAAAATTGGGGAAGAAAGGCCCAATGGACGGGAGTCCCCCTCGCCGACTAAAATCGTATGAATTTTGCATGGGGCGACAATGTGGTTGTTCCAGGGACGGTTTTTGTGTGCCGCCAGTGGTGGGGCCTATAGTCTGTATTGTGGATGGGTGTAGCCCCACGCCCACAGTTCACATTGTATAGTGGTTGGGTATATAGGGTAGGCCACAGCTTAAAATGTGGCATGGGGAAGAGTTAATGCTTTTTGCCACAATGCCTATGAGAGAATAAAA
Source organism: Harmothoe impar (assembly GCA_947462335.1). Taxonomy (NCBI): domain Eukaryota; kingdom Metazoa; phylum Annelida; class Polychaeta; order Phyllodocida; family Polynoidae; genus Harmothoe; species Harmothoe impar. Next base: position 53,831,237 of record OX381714.1, read on the forward strand.
TATATGCACCATGGGCCCAATATGGAGTGGGCGAAGTGAATTTAATTGTTTTATTTTAACTTGATTTTCTATAATTTATCTTGATTTTCCACTGCAAACAAGTTAAACATTTTATCAATTGTATAGATCCACATTGAGTTTTATTTTGCACCTGTAGGGTGAAATCCGGGGGTGAAATCTATTAGAAAGCCATGGGTGGGTTTTGTGTGCTGTAGCTGCAATACGATATACAACGCAATATATGCCCACCATGCTTCCTCATTTTGCTAACAATATCCCCAAAGTGTCCATGTCCTTGTCTGTCTCTCGGGTTTCACTCCTCCCTGTGCTTTCTCTCTGTGGGGCCCCTTAGTAACCATTTAAGGTCGGAATAATGCATCATGGTAGCATTTGTGGTATAATGATGCAGCAATGCAGCGCTGGCGAGTTACTCGCCAGCACTGCCTTAGTGCATCATGCCGACTCTTTTGGAGTGTATCAACCCCAGGGGGTTGGTTTAATGCATGGATGCAGCCCTGGCGAGTTACTCATCAGGGCTGCATTCATGCATTGTGTCGGCAAATGGCTTAGCAATTTCAAACACTATGCTGCCGTTAAATGTTTATAAAACAGAGATATCGGAATTCAGCCCCACCAGTAACGAGTTGGGTGTAGGACTGTAACTATAGTCACATTACCCAACCACAAAGACAGCTACCCCCGCCTCATGTGGTGGCCATGGGCTATACTTCAGAGCCTACAATAACGGGAAATAATGACATAATAATATAGCAAATAAAAATGCGACCAGAGTTTGCCCCCGCGTGCACGGACCACCTGGGTGGTGTATGTAGGCTGTAAGATGAGTGCGGTTAGTAACCCTTTAAGGGCCGCGTGTTGCACTGTAAAACGTTGGTTGCCCTTTTTGTAGGTGTACAGTGGATTCTACTGTATGTGTACAGTTCATTGTAGGTAAACAGTATAATCTACTGTAAATCCATTCTACTGTAGATTCTACTGTGTACCTGCACTAACTATTCACAGTGTGCTTTAATGCAGCATGTCGTTTGTCACCACGACGCATAAATACAGCCTTGGTGAGTCATTGGTCAGAGCTGCATTGATGCATCATGCAGACCCTATGGGGTTCTTGCACTCCTAGAAGGCGGTACAGTAGTGGAAATACATAAGGCATATCGCAGGTATCCAACCCCCAGCTGGCAAACCAAGGTCACAGCCAATTATTTTGGAGACTGCAACAATGTCCATATCCTGAGCAAGTTTTGCCACATTTAAACGTCCAATTCCTAGCAGATATTCCAAGTGAATCTCTATATGTAGGTGTCATTTATATTCCTCAACTCACCCTTTCTAGCCATGCATGTAAGGTAAAGCACAATTGTGTGGAACGTAAAAGGGGTGGGAAAGGGGTTGTGTGTTTTCTGGGAGAGGTATCGAAGCAAACGATGCATTCTCACCTGGCCGTAAGGCCTACCTATATACCTGGGGGGGGGGGGGGGGGGGGGTATGGGAATAAGAGTACGGTCCACTGACTACAGGTGCAAGACATGTGAGCCTAGACGCGGGGAGAAAAATCAGTTAAGTTAAAGTCGAAAATAAATAAACGACTTCCAAAGATCAATCTACAACTGCAGTACCATGACCACGCTGCCCCGAGCGGTATCATAATTAATCATAATGTTTCTGGTGGGTTTCTTATTATTATTCTGTGTAAATGAGAGGGTGGCAAAAAATCAGACACAAATCATATGACATTTACTAATTTCAAACATAAATCATCAATTGCATCTATTTTGCCTTTTTGAACAAATATCTCCCCCCAAGCTATTTAAATCTACTAAATAACAATGCAAATGGCCTCCATATTAAGATACCCCAGCAACTGAAGTGCAGTTTTTATACCCTTTTATGAATGCACTGAACCTACTCAAAGCAAAGTACCCCTGGTCATGGCCCATGTATAGGGGTAGTGTAACTCACCCGACAGTTTCTTTTGTGAATTTTAGCTAAATATTTAATGTCACCACCATAGAGCTCCACCATCCACTTTTCAAGTAACATACAAATACACGGAGGCTGAGTCTATACCACTTGGTCCCCAGCCCCTCAGCCCACCACCCCCTTACCTGCACATGAATACCTTGTGACAACCCCCCCCCCCCCTACTGCGGGGGCAGGGGGCCACGCACCCCCAGACCCCCGGGGCTAAAGGCTAAATAATGAGGGCTGTCTAACTCTGCTTCTCGTTACGTCCCTCGCCTACCCCGGGGTATCTGCAGTTATTAGTGCATATTAAAACATATGATTAACTATTTAAGGGTCGCATAGTGCTTTAATGTGCCCTTTGTCGCTGTGATGCATGAATACAGCCCTGGTGAGTAACTCTTCAGTCCTGCATTCAAGCATCATGCCGACCATATGGGGTAGATTCATTCCTGTAGGATCGGCATGATGCTTGATTGCAGCATTGTTAAGTTACTCACTGGGGCTGCATTCATGCATGACCATGACAACAAATGTCATATCACTTTAAAGTAATATGCCGCATTTAAAGGACTAAGCAGTCGGTGGGAAGGGAGGGTTGGGTGGGTCTAACCAGGTATCGCTTACCGTTTCTATTGTAGTTGTCCAGTACTTGTGAAACCCCTTCTCCTTCTACCGTTATGTTGGACATCCTAAATGTCCGCCTCCCCATCCCCATCCCTTTTCTTTTTTTTTATACAAAATTGTCGTCTACCACGACTGATAGACCAGAAATGTCACATTATATAGGGTCATATTGGGATCTTCTATATTGGCAGCCATTGTGTCCCCCTTTAGCTGCCATATTGTATATACCATGTATATATCAGTATATTGATCAACTTTATCTTGTATAAAAGGTGATGCAAAGATGTTGCAATCAACTAGCATTATTGACCGGCACCATGTCCCATGGGTCCGGTCAATATGTATGAGAGTGAACACTTCGTAAGGTTTCAGTGAAGAATCGCGCATAGACCCTTTAGCACTGAGGCCGTGAACCGTAGACTAAGACCCTCGGACAGCGTTAGGAGAATCAGAACCCTGTCCCTGAACCAATGGTGCGCAACCTAGACCCTGATGGCCTTACTCCAAGGCCTCAGCTTGAAAATTTGTTGAATAATTTCCAATAAACACATAGCCCTAGATACTGATTTAACCCCTTGCATATTTATGTATCATTGGAATGATGGACAAGGCAAGTCTAGTGGCATTTGAAAACTCACTGGAGCCCGCCCAAGGTTATCACACCTCCCATAGAAGCTCCCCAGTACCACCGCGGTGGCTTAATCTGTACATTGCGGCCCTTAAAGGGAAGTGGCAACATGTTTGTGACACCTGGATAATAACCCTTTAAGGCCTTCTATATACACCCATCCCCAACACACTGTACACCTTGTAATACGAATATAGTAATGGGTAATGTTGGCCTCAAAGGGTTAACTATATGGTGAATGTCGTCTGCTATTTCCTATGCCGCTCTCTGCTACTTACCAGGCCACCACAAGCCTCACACATACCGCTTTTGTCATTAGAAAGTCGAATGAATTATCTTATTCGAGTACAGTACGTTATTTCTCATTTCTGACAGCAGAATCGTAATCGCCAGAAGAAGCTACCCTAATTTCATATATTGGAAGTCATATATAATCGAATTCCAGGTGGTGGCTGTAGGTGAGCAGGTGGCTGTGGGAAAGCAAGTGGCTGGGGGCGAGCAGGTGGCTGTGGGCGTCAGCGCCCGGCAGCGCGTAACCGCTGTTTTACGTCTCGGCTGAAAAAGCGAGTCGATCGGAGCGTCAGCAGCGACACCATCTTCGTTGCAGCTTCGTTTCTGGTTCGACGTGTCGGGTTGGCCGGGGGGGGGGGGGGGGGGGGCAGCGTGAGCTGCAGATGATTTTGCCTCCAAAACCGATTTTGCCCCCAAAATCGATTTTGAGCCCCGATACGATTTTGATCCAAAAACGATTTTGAAGTTCTCCTACCCCTCCGAAAATCGGGGCGATCGGAGCGTAAACAGCGAAGATATTCGCGATTTTCGTTTTGTCGGATTATTGGTACCTAAGTGTTCTCCGTTTCTCCCGTTCTCCGTTTATCCCTTTCTCCGTTTATCCCGTTCTCCGTTTATCCCGTTCTCCGTTTATCCCGTTCTCCCGTTCTCCCTTTCTCCCGTTCTCCCTTTGTCCTGTTTTCCCTTTCTCCGTTTATCCCTTTCTCCGTTTATCCCGTTCTCCGTTTATCCCGTTCTCCGTTTATCCCATTTCTCCGTTTATCCTGTTCTCCGTTTATCCCGTTCTCCCTTTCCCCGTTTATCCCGTTATCCTTTTATCGTTTATCCCGTTATCCGTTTGTCTTTTATTCCGTTTGTCGTTTATAGTGTTCACCGTTTATCCCGTTCTCCGTTTATCGCGTTCGTCGTTGATGGCGTTCTCTGTTCATCCCGTTCTCCGTTCATCCCCTTCTCCCTTTGTCCCGTTCTCTCTTAATCCATTCATCCCCTTCTCCGCTTTCCGTTTCTCACATTCTCCTTTTATCCCGTTCTCCCTTTCTCCGTTTATCCCGTTCTCCGTTTATCCCGTTCTCCGTTTATCCCATTTCTCCGTTTATCCCATTTTCCGTTTATCCCATTCACCGTTTATAGCGTTCACCATTTATCCCGTTCACCCCGTTCTCCGTTTATCCAGTTCTCCGTTTATCCCGTTCACCGTTTATAGCGTTCACCGTTTATCCCGTTCACCGTTTATCCCGTTCTCCGTTTATCCCGTTCTCCGTTTATCCCGTTCTCCCGTTCTCCCTTTCTCCCGTTCTCCCTTTGTCCTGTTTTCCCTTTCTCCGTTTATCCCTTTCTCCGTTTATCCCGTTCTCCGTTTATCCCGTTCTCCGTTTATCCCATTTCTCCGTTTATCCCATTTTCCGTTTATCCCATTCACCGTTTATAGCGTTCACCATTTATCCCGTTCACCCCGTTCTCCGTTTATCCAGTTCTCCGTTTATCCCGTTCACCGTTTATAGCGTTCACCGTTTATCCCGTTCACCGTTTATCCCGTTCTCCGTTTATCCCGTTCTCCGTTTATCCCGTTCTCCCGTTCTCCCTTTCTCCCGTTCTCCCTTTGTCCTGTTTTCCCTTTCTCCGTTTATCCCTTTCTCCGTTTATCCCGTTCTCCGTTTATCCCGTTCTCCGTTTATCACATTCGCCTTTTATCCAATTGGTCGTTTATAGCGTTCGCCGTTTATAGCGTTCTCTGTTTATCCCTTTCTCCATTTGTCCCCTTCTCCGTTCATCCCCTTCTCCGTCCGAATATCGGGGCGATCGGAGCGTAAACAGCGAAGATATTCGTGATTTTCGTTTTGTCGGATTATATTGGTACCTAAGTGTTCTCCGTTTATCCCGTTCTCCGTTTCTCCGTTTATCCCGTTCTCTGTTTATCCCGTTCTCTGTTTATCCTGTTCTCCGTTTATCCCGTTCTCCGTTTATCCCGTTCTCCGTTTATCCCGTTCTCCCTTTCCCCGTTTATCCCGTTATCCTTTTATCGTTTATCCCGTTATCCGTTTGTCTTTTATTCCGTTTGTCGTTTATAGTGTTCACCGTTTATCCCGTTCTCCGTTTATCCTGTTCTCCGTTCATCGCGTTCGTCGTTGATGGCGTTCTCTGTTTATCCCTTTCTCCATTTATCCCGTTCTCTGTTCATCCCGTTCTCCGTTCATCCCCTTCTCCCTTTGTCCCGTTCTCTCTTAATCCATTCATCCCCTTCTCCGCTTTCCGTTTGTCCCGTTCTCCTTTTATCCCGTTCTCCCTTTCTCCGTTTATCCCTTTCTCCGTTTATCCCGTTCTCCGTTTATTCCATTCTCCGTTTATCCCATTCACCGTTTATAGCGTTCACCGTTTATAGCATTCACCATTTATCCCGTTCACCCCGTTCTCCGTTTATCCAGTTCTCCTTTTATCCCGTTCACCGTTTATAGCGTTCACCGTTTATCCCGTTCACCGTTTATCCCGTTCTCCGTTTATCCCGTTCTCCGTTTATCCCGTTCTCCCGTTCTCCGTTCATCCCCTTCTCCCTTTGTCCCGTTCTCTCTTAATCCATTCATCCCCTTCTCCGCTACTTTAACTACACACTGATGCATTAATGCATCATGACTCCTGTACACTAATAAAAAGCCGGTCACCACACCTATGGTGTGCAAATCCTAGATCTAAACCATTGCATCCTAGTTATATTTTCTAAATCATTGTCGCAGCCCCTACTCACCCTATCAGGTAAAATGTAGTGATTATGAGATGGAGTTTAATATTGGGGACAATCCCTTTTACCGTTTTTACCCCCCCCCCCCTTGTCAACCCCTGTATCCCTGTACCCCCCCCCCCCCCACACACACACATGAACCCAACACCCGCCATGCCTCTCTATTTACGTCGTCAAATTGCCCCTGTACACCAAAATTACTCACTTTCTGCAGCAGACGACATATCAAGTTATCATTACTCTCACCGTCACAGGCGTCACAGCCACTGCGCACGCGCGGCGGCAACTGTATGCAAATGAGGCAGTCCCGCGCAGACGCGTGGCGGAAATTGACGTCGTTTTGCTGCAGCAGGTAACCAGCTAACTGTAATTACTGAAATGGACATATTTTTCCGCTGGTTAAGTTGAAAGGCGGGAATAATGAGGAGCAGACGATAATTGACTAAATACCCGCCACTTTTACCTCTGGCAAAACAAGAGGGGCACCGCCCCCTGACTGACGAGTTATATATTATACAGGCACTGGCATCAGAGCAGACTACGTTCTAGCCTTCAAATTGCATTTTTTTCTTTTTCTTTACTATTTTTTTTTTAAATGGAACTGCGAATTCTCTCTTTTGGACAGCCTTTCCCCCATTTCTAAAATTCTCAAATACTTCTCCGGGTTTGGGAGAAATGGCAGGTGGGAGAGATTAAATGTGACATATACATTGTACACGTATGCAATGCTGTGGGAATGAGACAGAGGTATAGGGGAGAACTGAATATAAAGAGATTAAAAGGGGGAGAAACTGGGAGACGGAGACATACACGCCAATCCCAGGAAGGGAACTTGAACTTATTTTACCGGGGTGTAACCATGCTACAACCATTAGGTTCTTTACAATAATTTCATCTAGTCTGTAAATTTCTGGATTTTTCATAGAGCAGTAATTGTGCATGTTTTGACATACAGTATCACTCCCCTAAATATTAAACCCATGATGGAATAGCCCCCTGGAAGAAAATCATAACAGAGTTCACAGTCCCACTCCATGGAGGCTTAAAAAGGACCCATATCACTCCAATTTGTGACCACACCTCCGGGTATGTTTGGAACTGAGTCGCCCCCCTGGGATGCCAATACAAAGGTAGAGAGGCAAAATTGAGACAGGAAGACAGATGCATGTCACATGCAGAGGCAGACAGATGCAGAGCCAGACAGAGGGACAGAGGCAGACAGAGGGACAGACCTGGAGAGGCACATGGGCATGTACCTCCACCATACGTTATAGCTGCCAGGTGATATCTCTATGTGTCTAGTCAGCGATAAGGGGACTATGGGAGGAGGGGAGGTGTTGAGTCTATCTACATGATTTATAATGTCTCTGTATCTGTATCACACACTAGTACAAAGAGCAGGGCAGCCGCAGGAGCCGATTCGATGAATGCACACCATCGTTAACCCTTTATAGTGTTTTAATGTGCACTGCCCTTTGGCGTTATGATACAAGAAGGCAAAATCATATTGCATTCAAGCACCATGCCTACGCTATGTTTGATACACCCCCAGAGGGGTCTACTCACCAGGGCTGCATCCATGCATCATGACAACAACACAGGCCAAAACGCATTAAAGCAACATACCATCATTAAATGGTTAACTTAAAGGGTGAGAAAATAATTAAAATGTCCAAGAGTTACCCCCCAGCTCTCTTTCAACCCCCCCCCCCCCCCACCCAACCACCCGCACTTTCCAGCCTCAATACACCAGGTCTATATCTAGATAACCTTCTGTATATAACTGATCAATCTCCCCCTTCTTAAAGCTTCAAAATAAAACATCATGAGATCTATCAGGAGTAATGGCTCTGCCACGCCGGGTCGGGGCGTTGGCATGACAGGAAAGAGATTAACCCTTTAAGGCCCGCAGAGTGAGTTAATGTGCTATGCCCTTTGTCGTCATGATGCATGAATGCAGCCATGGCGAGTCTTCTCGCCAGAGCTGCATTCATACATCATGCCGACCCTATGGTGTTGATACACTCCCAGAGGGTCGTCATGATGCATTCATGCATCCCTTGAGAGTATACTCACTATGAATGCATCATGACAGCAAAGGGCATATCAGATTTGAGCACTGTGTTTCCTTTAAAGGGTTAGAGTTTGCACGGGCAGGCATTTGAGGTTTTTATCTCAATCTTGATTGATTCATGGCAGGGGGTGGGGGGGGGGGGGGGTCCTGCTCGTGGGGAGGACATCAGCGGTTTTGTTTTTAAGTGACTCACTTTACCACTGACGATAATAATCACGTAATTTCTAGGGTTGCCTATCAGCGACATCCAGGGATTTATTAAGGTGGGGCTCGGGGGACAAAGGGTTAATAACCCATTAGGGGTGTATGTAGCATAGGGAGCTTAACCCTTTAGGGTGGTGTACGTGGCAGCACTGGTCAATCAGAATGTTGAAATCAATCAAAATTCCAAGTCAATATAAAAATGGCATTTTACTCTCAGTGTGCTCATTTTCTCGAGGGGTAAGGAAACACATCATGCATTAGATTTGATCATAAACAGTTGAAAGAAAGATGTCAGATAAAGATTCAAATATTTTTTTAACCATTTAGCGACCAGTTGACACATTATCGTTGCACCAGCATGAATCATATGGAAATACTCAAAAGTTGGAAATAAATATATTTCTAAACGCTTGGGCTTTGCATCACTATATCAGACTACATATTATAAGCATGTCATGGATCAGACCCAGAAGAGCATACATGTGGGATACCTGTATCGAGTTATGGATGACCGAGGCTGGGCGGTTTGGTGGGCCATGGGGGGGGGGAGGTAAGAGAGCTGGTGCCTTGTCCAGGGTAGTGATCCCACATTGCTCCCTGCGTGCCATGCAGACATTTGTAATGCTCTTGTTTGCGAATCGGACACACTCTTGTCGCGCAAAGCACGTGCAAAATGCCAGCGTCCACGTCAAGACACGCGCTGACGTCACGTCACGCGGCCATTTCTACGTCTCGGCACTTTTACGTAAGACCCTAACCCCTACTCATTCCTACCAGTCCCGCCCTGCTGTAATAACAGGCCGAGGCACAGCGGGAGTAAGACCCAACCACTCTCCCCACTCTCCAGGTTTGGTTTACCCTCTGTCCCAGCATCTCTGCCCCAAATAAGTTTAACACGTCGAGGGTGTACATTAATGAATTATGTAGCTTTCGCCATGGTGCATGAAACCATGTTGACACTTTGGGAGTGTATCAACCCCATGAGGTCGGGACATGATGCATACATGTAAATAGAGCCCTATGACTATATCTTAGTATAGTAGGCCTGTGATCCTACAACATAAGTACAGATTACATAAGGACACAGTGCTTCATTTCCCTATGCGTATTGTACATGTAGTAAACCAGGCACATCCCCGCATGTACAGCCATCTTAATTGTTATCAAAAAGGTTGGGGCAGAGACAGAGGCGACACACTAACACCCACTAAACATTAGTATTCACCAGGAAAACAGTGAAGCTCAACATGATAAGGCGATGGGGGAGGGGGGAGGAGGGGGGGGGGGTAAAAATGGAGAGAGTAAATGTCACAAGTAAAAAGTGATGAGAATTAAGTCATCAGCCTAATGTCTCTAGCCACCAACCGGCACCACACCACCACGCGATTTACTCAAATGGAATTAAATGGGATTTTCTCCACCCGAACCCCTCATTTTCCCCCCATTTTTTATTTAGTTTTTATCAGCCCACCTTAAAGACTAAGATTTAATGGACTGGGACAGGCACGTGTACCGTTATGGTTGCTCGTGGATGTGCGTTGTAATTGTAGAGCGTCTGGGGGCATTGGTTTTATTGCTTTGCAAGATGTTCAATGTTTTCGTGACTTGTATTTTCTCGTCCATTTATGTTTCCAAGAAAATTACATGGTGTATTTCTTAAACCGTTTCATCTGTATACTTTTCCCATGCATGCACTCTACCCATTTGTTGGTATTATATGTGAATGTAGTCCTGGCGAGTAACGCGCCAGTGCTGCATTCAAGCATCATGTGCCCAGAAGGATATGTATCATTGTAGAGCCTATATCAGTGAACAAAAAAAAATACATTTGTTTGCGACATTGACTTTCCAATCAATGCCTTGTATAAATGGTCAGAACTTTAAACCTTTAAAGATATTTTTTTCGAATGGGTTATTCCCTTTGTCGTCATGATGTATACATACAAAGATAACTGAGTGAAAAAAATAAATACTCTTATACAAATATACAGCCACATTATGCAGATCGGTGAATCTATAGATGGATGATATATCTATGATGCACGGGGATGATGCACAAATGCACGGCCGGCCAGTTACTGCATGTGTAATTTTGATTGAGGAGTATCATTTACATAACAGAAACACTACACTCTAAGAACAGTGTGTTATGTTTACACACTTATGAACACGACATTCCGCAGTCACTTTTAACGCAGATTTTAGTGTAACTCACTACACACTAAACACTCCTTGCCAAAAGTGTGTGGGTCTCAAAAGTGTGTTGCAAAGTTGTGTGTGTAACTCCTTATGCATGTCCCCACAATACACTGTTCTGAGAGTGTACCTCTTGATCCTAGCCTATTATATATGTACTCTACATATGTTCCAGGGATCATGACAAACTTGTCAAGAATAATAAGATACAATGCACTATCATAGACATCTGTATCACGTCATCTTCACAGGTCAGCTGCTCTGAAAGGCCACTCTCTGAACATGATTTTGGGGAATTACCATCCAGCTTAAAACTTTCCAAAAGTGGGTATCATAATCATTTCAGTTATTTTGAATTATAGATAAAACCACGTAACAATCGTTCTGCGATGTCATTTCCGTGGAGCGCAACCAATCTGTATGTCATTTCGGTGTTTTCTGCATTATAATTATAATTGTCGCAGAATCCAATTTGGACCTACTTGTAATTCTGCCAGGACTTTAAAAGCCAATTAAAGCCCAGGTGTAAGAAGGGGACGTCACTGGATGCTCAATTTTCGGACAGGTGTGACAGGTGATTGCGATTTGCCCCCCCCCCCCCTCCACTCTCTCCAACCACCTCTACACCCTTAACCCATTAAGGGCCTCATGGTACTTTAATGTGTCGTGTCCGTGGTCGTCATGATGCGTGAATGCAGGACTGTGCAACTCGCCAGTACTTCAATCAAGCATCATGCCGGCCCTACTGTGTAATTGATAAACTCCTAAGAGGACGTCATGATGCATGCATGCAGCCCTGGCGAGTATACCCTCCAGGGCTGCATTCATGCATCATGCCGACCAATGGGATAGCATATTAAAGCACTATGCGGCCCTTAAATATTTAACTTAAACGCCTGTACGGCTCACCTGGGAGGAGGGTGTACAGGGGTGGAGGGGATTCCCACGGGACCTCCAGGGTGCCAGCGTCCATGTGAAACGCTAGAGAGACGCAGCGCTACCTGTAGACGCAGGAATTGGCAAACCAATATAACCCTCCGCGCCCCACCTCCAGTGACAGCCCCTTAACCCTTAACCCACCACCCCCTGTCTGACACTACTGCTGCTATCTCAATAAATACTGACATTGAAGGGTTAAAACTCTACCAGTGTGATATACAGGTAACATATAATAAATCTCAGTGAAATAGTTTTTTGGTTGTCGAATTTGGGGGGTGATTTGGGAGGGTTTGATGTTTTTGGCGGGGAAAATCGAGGTGGGTATTTCTTGAAGGGTTAGCCAGAAGTCATTTGATGGGGGCGCCGGGAGCGCTGGGCATGTTTTGCCTGCGCCAATCCGTAATGAAAATATTGCCATGCCTACCCGGAGTGACAGTAGTGGGTAGTGGGTGGTGGGAGGTGGTTGGGGGGGGGGGGGGGGGGCGGGGGGCGCGGGGTGGCCCCCAGCCCATGTCGTCTGCAGTATGTTACGGTGGGTCTGGCAGCTCTACCAATCACCAATATGAAAACAGACGACAAAGCCCGGCTGATTGCATCAGGGCAGGAGGGGAGCGGCGCAGACGACATTTCGTGGTTTTACCATTTCCCAGTCTGGTCCTATGTAGCCCCCACCATCCCCTGTAGACACCTTGCTAACAGCCGGACCAACCAGCAAAGTCCTGACCACCCCCCCCCCCCCCCCCAACACGCATACAAAAACACTGGTCTAGCCATTTAATGGCTTCTTAGAGGTTTAATATATTATACCTTTGGTTGACATAATGCATGAATGCAGCCCTCGCAACGCGACTCGCCACTGCTTCATACATGCATCATTCCGACCCTACTGGCTTGATACACTCCCGGTAGAGTCGGCATGATGCATTCATGCAGCCCTGGCGATTAGACTCGCCAGGGCTGCATTCATGCATCATGACGACCTATGGCATAGCGCATTAAAGCACGAGGCGACCCTTGCAGGTTCAGATACCGGTAGAGATGAGTTGTCAACAAAGTTCCAGTTGACTGGGTCCAGTGTGAGAGTGTTTGTATTGAGGCTAAACAATGGCAAAAGACACCTAAGCCGATCTGGGAACCATTTCTATTAGACTTTGTCAAATTACTTTCTTTCTGTCTTTTCTGACTTAGCAGAAGCATTTAAGTAAATTGACCCCCCCCCCCCGATCCTCGATCCTCCATGCATAACATCACATACCTCAGTCATAAACCAAGAAACACTTGCTTCATTTTTGTCCATTTTTGTGATTCGTGATTGGATTTTTGTTAGTAATAGAAAAACATGCGCTTTAATATTGGCAGTTGGAACTGTCCATAAACGAATGTTGTCTGTCTCTTATTTTTTATCAAAAAAAAAGTAACCAAAAGTTCCAAAAATGAAACTGTCAATAAATGTCAAGTAGTCTCTTATTGCCAGTTCCAACTGTCAATAACAGGAATCCTCTTCCAATATTAACAGTTTGAACCGTCAATAGTATTTTTGATTGGGGCCAATGTCTTTAAAAACTGTCCTGTCGCAAATATGAGCAGACACAATAATTATAAATACAAAGAAGAGATGAGATAAAAGTATCGTGTTGTATATATATATATATATATATATATATATATATATATATATATATATATATATATATATATATATATTATATATATATATATACCCTGACACAACCTCATTCACAGCTGCGGTTTAAAACAGAAAGACAATGGCTATGAGAGGGTAACTCAAAATATAACTACTCTAGAGCAGCAGGCACCCTATAAGCCAGTTTACTGTGGTTATTTTGAGTTATCCTCTCATAACCATAGTCTTTCTATTACATACATTTGTATATGTATACGTGCACGTGTATAAGTATACGACATATGCCGCTAAAAGCTGGCCTTTCCGCTGCCCAATGCCACCCACCCACTGTTACACCATACAGGCATTCTGTAGGGACCCAAAGTCAATCAGTGCACTAACCAGCGGGACAATACCCCCGACCTGAGACAATAGCCAGCTATATTAACCCTTCCAGGCCAGCATAACGCGTTAATGTACTGTACCTTTGGTCGGCATGATGCATTCATGCAGCCCTGGCAAGTAAATCGCCAGGACTGCATTCATGCATCATGTGGGATTGATGCACTCTCGAGAGGTTGACCTGAAGTACCAATGCAGTGCCGGCGAGGTACTGCATCAGTGCATCATGACGATGCATAAACATGAAGCATTAATGCATCATGCCGTCCTCAAAGGGTTACTCTCTGATCCGAGACAATAGGCTGCTCTATTAACTCACATACCGGCTCACATCTGCTCCTGCCTTATAAGGGCATGGCCGGGCTGGGGGGTTATGAATATTCATGAGCAGCTCGGTATGGGGGTCTACAGTCGGCGAGCTACTCTCCGGGACGTCCGCTGGACATCCGAAATAAATATTATCAATTATACAGTATTGGTCAGGGGTGGACGATGGCTAGTGGTGGTGGTGGTGGTGGTGAGTGAAGGGGAGAGGTGGGTGGGGGTCGTTGCTACGTGGGGATGTTAGGTACCCTCTCGTCAAGGCTAACTTGTAAACATCTCTGAGCTTTGGTGCCCGCCTTTTTTAACAATTTGGAGGGGGGGTGGGGGATGGGTGTCGAACCATTTGGAAAGGGATTTTCACCCTCCTTGGGGAGTAAACGCCTGAGCATTATTATGGCCAATATGGGTTGGTCATTTTCAATTTGCTGTGAGAATGCAGAACAAATCTGGGCCCCTCTCGCGGGTTGGGCACCCAAAAATTGCCCCATCCCCCCAACCCCGCCTTGTTGTAGAAAATGTACAACCGAATATTATAGCCCATTTCCATCCTTCCCTCTGACTGGCTCCATCCATCGCTCTATATACATGTATAACCCACCACCTACCCCACCACACCCCCACAGCAGTGACGGCCGGTGGGTGGTAGCCCCACAATGCCCAGTGGTCACTGTACCATTGTGCCGGTGCCAGCACCACCATTGTTCTCTGGTAATAGTCACTGCATGGCCACTTTTATTCAATGTCCATAATAACGACCCAAGTCGCCATTCGGGTCATTTAGTACCTTTAAGGACCGCATAGTGCCGCAATGTGCTATGTCCGTGGTCGCTCTGATGCATCAATGCGACTCTACTCACCAGGGCTGCATTCATGCATCACGCCAACCCTTTAGGAGTGTATTAACCCCATAGGGTCGGCATGATGCATGAATGCATCACTGGCAAGCAGAATGACCAGGGCTGCATTCATGCATCATGCCAACAGAGTACATAGCACATTAAAGCACTATGCAGCCCTTAAGGGGTTAGTACCATAGGAACTGTCCCCAACTAGATTAGCGCACCCATGATCAACCCCCACCGGCCCCGTGTACCCCCATCAATGGGCCCTAATACCGAGACAGTGGTCATAAAGGTCCTGGGTATGAATATGTAGGCATTGGGAAATTATTGAGGCGTGTGTGGGCATATTGGGTGACCATATATAGAGGGATGTAGGGCGACGTAATCAGTCATTAGCGGAGATTTATGCGGCATCCACGCCTCTGGATGTTGATCTCTTTGAGGGTCGCAGAGTGCTTTAATGTGCCTTTGTAGGCACGATATATCGATGCAACTCTGGCGAGTCTACCCGCCAGGGCTGCATTCCTGCATCAGGCCTACCCTATGTGAATACATCAACCCTATAGGGAAGTGAACAGGTCTTTAATTAAGTATTATGCTTGAATGCAGTGCTGGTGAGTTACTCGCTAGCGCTGCATTCATGCATCACAACAACGACAGCTATAGTGCAGCAAAGCATTTTGTGGATTTTAAAGGGTTATAGTGCGCACTGAAAGTGGCAGCTACGATTCTCCACTTCTCCCACCTTTGAAATAATTCACTGTATTAAAGTGACGCTCGCAATGAGTATAGGAAGATTAGTGAGCTACTCGAGTTGGTAGGTTATCTAAGGAGTTTTGAGCAGATATATGGTGTATTCCCCACTCTGGTCATTAATGTGAATGGACCTCTACCATTAAAACCATTGACGATCTACCCAAATGAGCTGAGTCACCCATGAGTAGAATAGTTTGTATGGAGCAGTAGACAGTAGTATAGTGAACTGAGACAAGTGAGCTGATATGTAAGGGAGTAGTGCAGTGAAATGTAGCAAGTGAGCTGGTGTGAAGTGGAGTAGTATGGTGAAATGGGGCAAGTGAGCTGGTGTGGAGTGGAGTAGTATGGTGAAATGGGGCAAGTGAGCAGGTCTTTAGTTAAGTAGTATAGGGAAATGGGGCAAGTGAGCAGGTCTTAAGTTGAGTAGTATAGGGAAATGGGGCAAGTGAGCAGGTCTTAAGTTGAGTAGTACAGTGAAATGGGGAAAGTGAGCAGGTCTTCAGTTGAGTAGTATAGTGAAATGGGGCAAGTGAGCAGGTCTTCAGTTGAGTAGTATAGTGAAATGGGGCAAGTGAGCAGGTCTTAAGTTGAGTAGTATAGTGAAATGGGGCAAGTGAGCAGGTCTTAAGTTGAGTAGTATAGTGAAATGGGGCAAGTGAGCAGGTCTTAAGTTGAGTAGTATAGTGAAATGGGGCAAGTGAGCTGGTCTTGAATTAAGTAGTATAGTGAAATGGGGCAAGTGAGCCTGGAGAGCCAGTCACAGTTCAGTGAAATAAAAGATTGAAAGCGAAATTCCGAGCGAAATGTGATAGTTTAGGACGATGGCTCACTTAATGGGGGAAAATCATCAGGGAAAAAATGATATGAAGAAAGAATATTTTTAAAAAAAGAAAAAAAAAAGAAAAAAAAGAATGTATATATACATACATTTGTGGCATGAGCAATTAAATGATTATAGGTTGGATATACGTAGTTCTAGTAACGAGAATGCATGCGGGAAATACCGGCGATCTACTTGAAATTATGCAGAGTCATATTTACACTGGGTCTTTATGTCGTGTTGATGGTATCATAACATCCAGTTCTCCAATACAGGGTAGCATGTATCATAATAGCGGTGGGTGATGCAGGTAGCGTTATGACTAGGTTACCAGGTAAATAAAACACCGCTACAAGTCTGTACAGGTAGCACACTGCAGCCATACAAAGGCGGCACGATGTGACCCTCGGGTGGTAGGTCTTGTCTATAGGCGTCTAGCCGGTTGCATTATCAACCGATGAGAAAATGTCCTGGCCTTCACTGCGGAATTCTTAGGGGGGCATTATGTAACAGCCTGTACCCATTGTGATTGCTGTATCAGTGTTTATCTTGTTGGTTACCAGATCAAGCAATGGTGCCCTCTACTAAGGAACCTGCAACATCGGTATAGCCTGCTGTTATGGTTTATAACCTCACTAGTACAATGCACATGTATGCTATTAAATATATTTGGGGGTTAAAATCGTTATTATGAACTCTGGGGAAATGCACAGTCTGTTCTATGTTGGGTTCAGATGTATCAATATAACTGTGGTGACTCAAAGGTGTCTGCACATTAAAGAGATAAGAAAGGTATTAGCTAGCTAAGCTGGAATAATTAGGTTTTATCAAGATTATTGACATGTGAATCTGTATGTATACAATCCTCATTCTCAATCAATAATTGTACACATGATAGACCTTTTATCTACCATTAGTATACCTGAGGCATTAGATAATACCAAAATCCCTCTCACAGAATGTAGCTATGGCGTCGAGTCTAGGGATCCAACAGGTCGGTCCCTGGATCCCCGGCAGCTGCTGCCTCCTAGCGTCAGAAACATGAACCAGGAACCAGGCGGATCGCTGCTCATTCAGACTGCATAGAATGGCGTCTTATCGACCTCTCACCACCAATGTGCTTACAATGGTGGTGTACAATGTATAGCGCCTATTAACACATGCTATATATGCCGTATAGGGGATATATATATATATACAGGTGGCATCATCATTGGGAGCCTTATATAACCACTTAAAGGATATGTGCATGATAGTATATAATCTACATAAATGATCAGTTGGACATGGCGGTTGTTTAACGGTTGTTATCGTGTCTAGATCTTTATTAGTATAATTTGAGTGGCTTTATGCTGTTTATTCGCCTGCATGTTATCACCTAATGATGTACTATGATATTAGCACTACGCAACACCGTGGGACCAGTGCAAGAAGGTAACTTAATTCTATGCACAGTTGACCATGCTTCAATGCATTGTAATTGTATTAAACGTTTAAATATAGGGATGTAAATTATGGGTGAGTGTGTGTGTAGGGGGTCCTGCATTTTGATGTCATTATGGGTAACTGCTGTTAATGCTAGGACCAAGTTAGTCTAGATGTATCTCTCAATGCATGGCCATGTTGTGATAAACAGCCACATACTGATGAAGTCCCAGCCATCTGGATCTAGTAACAGGGGGTGGTACAGCATAGTATGTGGTATGCAGGGAGTATAGTTAAAGTTAAAGGGACTGAGGTAGTAGAGGGTAGAGAGGTGTAAGGTGCAGGAGGCAGCACCCCCCCCCCCCCCCCCCACACACACACACCCTCCTGCACCCTGCGGCCTCCAATTAAGGCCCGTCTAATTGAGGCCCCCCGCCGGGCCCGACGCACACCTGTGGGCCATGAGGCCGGGCGGGCAGGTGAGGCGGGCGGGGCTGGGGGCGAGGGGGGCCGGCAGAGGTGACGAGACCAGGCGGTCTCTGGTCCCTGCAACCCTAAATGTGGGATGCGGAGTGTGGGGGATGGAGGGGGGGTGGCCACACCTCCATTTGACACCCTACCTTGGGTGCCTCTGAGTAGGGGAGTATTTTCTCAGGGTGGTGTCTATGGGAAAGCAGTGGTTGTGGAGTCTACTCCGTCATCCCACCATACCCCACCCTGCCACCCTCTAGCACCCTTCAAGCTGCATCGTCTTCGAACCTACTAATGGTACTTACTACATACCTACTGGTATCATACACCTTACATACCTGCTCCTCCTGAGCCTATTTCTACCCCGTTAAGGACAACTTATAGTGCTTTGGTGCACTGTGTATTTCTGTGGCCATGATGCATGAATGCATAACTGTTGAGTAACTCGCTGTTGTTGCCACATTAATGCATCACTGCATCATGCCAATTCTATATAATTATGAATTGGTCGATACACTCCCAAATGATCTTGCATGGTGTACTAATTCAATGCCGGTGAGTTACTCGAAACGCTGCATGCCTTGGTATATCATGACATCATGGCAACCCTTTGGGAGTGTCTGAAACCCATAGAATCGGCTGAGATGATGCTTGAATGCAGCTCTAGCGAGTTATTCGCCAGGGCTGCATTCATGCATCCTGACGAGCAAGGGTATGGTGCATTAAGAGTTAAATTCTCAATACGTGTCCCCATCCCAACCCCTGAACTCCTCTCTAATCCACCACCTAAAGCGCCCACCTACGTGCCTCCTCCTGTGGTCTAGAAGCAGTCGTTACCTCCAGTCCCCATCACTCCCCCCCCACCCCACCACACACACACACACACACACACACACACACACACACCGCATCATTACCACATTCTCCAGGTTCCTCCAGCCGTGAACCTTACCTCTGACTTCAGTATTAGGCCACAGGGAATAGGGTGTGTTTCGGGTCATCCCACCTAGCTTAGCAAAATAGGGTTTTAAATATCAGAATTTGGTTATGATATTGCATTAATGTTTCAGGGAACCTCTGGCATTTGGGAGATCAGTCATTATACATGTCCCTCATGTCATGCAGAGTTAATGTCTTTACTGTTTCCGAGGAGTCTTAAGAAATGGTCTCTAGAGGCCATCAGGCTACATGACCTATATCTCACATGAACTTATGAAAAAGTAACTTTCCCAACTTTAACTTAATTAATACCTCCATTGGACTTTGACCGTGCTACATGAAACACCCCATTCCTACCCTATAGACCAAGACCAAGTAGTGGTCTGGGATGGGGAGGAGGTAAGGGGGGGGGGGCTGGAGGAGGGTAACCCGGTATTAAGGACTGGTGACGTAACGGGAGGCAGCTATACTTAAAGTCGACCCCCTCCTGTGATGTGGGATCCAGGGTTGCCATGGCAACCACTCTTAATGCAACAGGTGTGGTATAGGTGAATAGGGGGTGGGGACCTGGGGTGGTGGGCGATAATATGTAGTTAAGGGGCACCTAGGGTATTGGGGATCAAGGGAGGGGAGGGTTACTTTGGGAATTGGTCCTTTAAAGGCCGCATAGTACATCAACACACATTGCCCATTGTCGTCACAATGCATGACTTCAGTGCTGGAGAGTTTACTCACCAGGGCTGCACATTTCTGTAGGTGTACAGTAGATTCTGCTGTAGGAGTATACTTTAGTATAGGTTAACAGAATCTACTGTAAATCGACAGTTGATTCTACTGTTAATCCATTCTACAGTAGATTGTATTGTACATCTACAGTAGATTGTACACTAACTATTTACAGTGCATTTATGCCTCGTGCAGACATTTTGGGAGAATATATCAACCCTGTAGGGTCAGAATGATAGTTAAATGCATATATAATGACGACAACAGGCAGAGAGCATTATTAAAGCACTATGCTGCACTTAAAGGGTTAAGGGAGACCGTATTGGGTAAGGGCTGATGGTGGATGGCTGTGGGTACCCCTAGTTAAGTCTAACTCAGGTAATCCAGTGAACTTGGATACATGAGGCAACATTTCCGTGAAGGATGATGGGGAGTAGGGGGGGGGGGGTTACCTGGGGTTGGGGTTTCAGTGATGGGGAGGGATGGGGACGCTAGTTAAGTGTACCCCCTTTAATCCCTAGCTACCCTCCATAATCCAGCATCCTAATCCAGCCTAACTACTTCTAAAGCAGACACCACCCTAAGGGTCAACACACCCAAATAGATCCAGCCAATTCCCAACCAGCTCCGCTCATTAAGGGTAACCCTTTACGGACCGCATAGTACTGGAATGTGTTATGCCCTCTGTCGTCATGATGCATGACTGCAGCCCTGGTGAATCTACTCACGAGTGCTGCATTGGTGCATCATGCTGACCCTTCAGGAGTGTATCAAACACATAGGGTCGCCATGCTGAATCAATGCAGCCCTGTTGACAGCTGAGCAGTACTGTATGATGCATAAATGCACTATGTGGCCCTTAAAGGGTTAACGGCAACGAAGCCGAGACTAATTGCTAATCCCCTGTGTCAATATTGCAGTCACTTGTGAGTGTCAGGTTGAAGATGTTACAAAAATGCTGTTGACCAGAGCTGGGGGAAGGTGGGGTACTGGGTAGAGTGCTTGTCTGGAGGCTGGGTGAGGGTGAGGGTGTGGGTGGGGGAGATGTAGGGTTGTTTACCGTTAACCCACACTTCATGTATCAACGGTAGGGGGTCTGTTTACCCTGTCCACTGCACTACGTATATACATAACTCAGACCTAACACAGAGAGAAGAAACAGCGTCGAAAGGGAGCCCAGATTGCCCCCAGAATGACTCCCCTCTCTAGGGGAGCCCAGGTCCTTGTTTGACTCCCTTAGGTGAGTCAGGGAACTATGTGACTCCCCTAGGTTACACCCTCAGGTCAGCCAGGGAGTCACCTAGGCTCTCCTATGCAGCCTGGACTCCCCTAAAGAGGGGAGTCATTCTGGAGGCAACCTGGACTCCCTTTTGACGCTGTTTCTTTTCTCTGTGAACTCTCCAGCCTAACGGGGGGGGGGGCATTCAGGGAGGGGTCATTATTTAATAACAGGGGCGAGGGGGGGGGGCTTGGGCTGGGCTTTTTATGTGAGCGGTTGGACATTCTCTGCCCCCTGTTAATGCACTGCCTCCACCCAGAAAATGCTGAATTTCCCTCCTCCTATTACCACCAGTACCACTATACTCGAATCACACATCACTCCTTTGATATTGTGATTCTATCTTCATTTACAATGTTTGTCTTTCTTCTTAACATAGAGTGAATGGAAATGTATACTTGCGTATATGGCTGTGGACGATCCTGCCTTTTCTTATAGAAAATATCTAAAAGGTGTTATATTATGTATGAACTTCCAAAGGTGAAAAACCCCAGAAGTGCATTTTTCCCTGGTCTCACCCGCATAATCAATTTCAAACTAAAAGTGTAATATCAGAACAAACACATGCCTTGTGTTGAGCATGCCATACTGACAAATGAATTCCCCCTAACTAGAATTTAATATTATTTTGCAATTGAGAGATGTTTAATTACATCTTTCACCCAACACTGATATATCCAAACTACTTAATATCAATTTAATTCCTGGTGGTTTTCAATAGAAGTTCAGGGAGTTCGCAGTAATATCAGCAAAACCTGTAGTTATTTATACAGCTCCCCACCCACCTGTCTAGAGACTATTCTCTACTTGTTTTACACTTTAATGCCCACTTTGAAACTATCGGGACAGTACTGACACAACACCCATCTACACAAAACAACATGAGGATTGATGTATCCGCATTTGATAACCCACATCCACATGTTTTACACAATACCCTCCAAATAGAAATGAGAAAATACAAATAAAAATGTTATAAAAAGAAGAAAACATACACTTGAGTCGTGTCTGACTAGTCACAAGGTTGGATGTAAATAGTATAAATATGAAATAAAATAAAATATATCTAATATCAGCTCATTCATCATAAAATTAATCAAGGCGATCTGTCAGTTTGCACGGTCAGATTGCTACCGAATTACAAAACATAGTTTAGCCATTTTATGATAGCATTATGCCTCAAGGCGAGTAACTCGCCAGCGCTGCATATATGCATCATGCCAACTATTTTGGAGTGTACCAACCCTGTAGGATCGGCATGATGCCTAAATGCAGCACTGCCAATCGCGCTACTCCCTGGTGTTGCTTACATGTATTATGCCTAAAAGGAGGCATTGTGCATTTAAGCACTATGCTGCCCTTAAAGGGTTAACAAAATGGCAAAAATAACAATGTGTTCACTCAGACGGAGCACCTGTGACTCCACAGGAACTTGTGTTTTTATTTACAATATTCCCTCTTTTATAACAGGTTTGATTTTGCATCTGTTGCTATTAATTAGTGTATGTGCATTTATATCTGTTCGATATGCCCAGTTTTATCAGAATATGTGTTAGTATGCCAGAGGATAAGATGTGTTTTCCTTAACTCTGCACATTTAGGATTGCGATATACTTCTGATAACAATTGTACCAAGTGAAGAATTGTTTCAGTATGAGAATATTTTTATTCCGTATAATATATTTCTGCTTAAAGTGTATTGTCTCCCAATACCCAAGCACTGTGGGATCAAGTAAGGGAGTAAAAAAAGCTTTGATCTTATCTCATTTCTTCCTGTAAGGTTATTTTTCCTAGCTACCCGCAGGATCCGTCACACCTGAGCGCCCTCAGCCCCTTCTCCCCTACCTGTGTATCTATACATTAACCCTGTAAGGGCAGCATACTGGTCGTTATGATGCATGAAGGCAGCCCTGGTGAGTTACTCGCCAGTGCTGCATTCTTGCATCATGCCGAGCCTTCCGGAGTGTAGCGTGTCAACCCGGTAGGATCGACATTATGCATGAATGCGAGTAACTCGCCAGGGCTGCATTCGTGCATCAAGGTGATAAAGGGCACACCACCCCTCGGGCCCCTACCCTTGTACAGGTGCTTCTATACATAGATACATTAAGGTATTAGTAAGCAGTGCTACAAGTGTAGAGGATATGTTCCTATACAGTCCATGTTGTACAAGTAAAAAGGTATTATATTTATTTCATATGGAGAAACAACTTTACCATTGTTTTGTATGGGAAGATCCGTTCTCCACACTTCCGTGGGGAAACTGAATCTTATTCTCTACAGCTCCATTCTCCACAGTATACCGGTAGTTGTGAAACCAATCATTAAATGTTCTTTTAGAATGGAATTGATCAACATTCACATGAAATAAACACAGAGATCCACTCAAATCAATCTGAACTCCTGGTTTCTCCACGCCATGCCTCGTGTGATATGACCCAAGGTCCCACTCGTGGAGAAACCTGTCATTCAGACAGATTATCGTGTACCTCTGTCTATGTACCGGTATTTCCAGGGGCGGAGGTAAAATCGAGAAGACTTAGTTTAGGTGTTTATATCATCTTAAACCACCAAAATGTTCTGAAGAACTTTATATTGATCACAGTTCCACCTTCCAACCCCTGGTGTCCAATATCTCTTCCTATCTCATCGATAATAAATATGAGTTATGCCATACAGTTTAAAGGCATCATGGTGAATACATGAGTCTTGGCGCTGATATATTTATTTTCTGGATATAAATAGCAGAGCTGAGTATAGATCCATGTACAGGGGCCTAGGTAGGTAGATAAATCAGTCAGTCGATGACAGCAGCCATAAATCTATCAGTAATATATGCATGATATGAGATCCAATCCACATGAAATATTAATTTGCTTATACAGCATGTCAAGGCATAGGTTGGGGAGGGAGGGAAGGGGGGGTGGTCTGACATGAAATTGACCACCTGCATTGCACAAGGGAGGGCGCACATTCCGGTCTGCAACCTACTGAAGTAGCTTGTACCTGTACCATGTATGAAGAGATATACACATTTGCAAAAATAATATACTAATTTATTGATCTTAATGAACAAATTTAAACAAAATTAACAATATTAATACCTCTGATAAACCTGATGTAAAGTGATCTGGATCCACACTGTGGTTACACATTATATACATTGTATAAGACAGAGATTGACCATTGGTTTCAATAATGTTGGGAAGGATGTCTCCTGCCCCCAACACAGAATACGTTGGATTTTATAAACTATACATGGAGAGGGAATGTGATCATAGCACAAGTCTAGATATAAGTACGATGATGATGATGATGATGATGGTGATGATGATTCGTTTTAAACCCATCGCCTAGCATTGGACAGGTATACAATGCCATTTATGTAAGTATCATGCATATATGGATCCCCAGAAACCTGGGAGATCATCTTGAGGGTTTCTCCCATGTGTAGGGCTAGGGAGGTGTACATGTATGCATCCATAGACACACCCTAACCCAACACCCACCTCACCCCCAGGTCCAAGACCTACCCGATGTCACCACCCCAATCCGTATACTGTACATGCCCCAGGGCTGATTCAGTGAAGCATCTCATGCCAAAACCACCCAAAACCACCTCCAAACCCATCCCAACCCACCCCACCCCAGTCCAGGCTAAGGCCTGAAGGAGTGGACATGTCTTTAGAGCAAGTGGGGAGGATTTTCAGTTTGACCTAGGAAATGTGTCAAGATCAAGATACCCCCAACGTTGTGCTGTGTGGCATTGAATGGTGGTATGTGAGATCAGCTGACACGTGTTCTACCACCCAGCCTGCCCCGACCCCAACCCAGCCACAACTATTATCAACATTTTCTGAGGAGGTTGACGAGCAATTCGGGTTTAGTCTGCAATTATTTCCTGATTTCCTCTGAGCTGAATCAGTAAATACATTGTAGTTAGTGTAGGTACACAGTAGAATCTGATGCAGATTTACAGTAGAGTCTACTGTTTACCTACAATAAACTGTACACCTTCAGTAAAATCTACTGTACACATACAAAAATGGCAACCAACTTTTTACAATGTATATAACATATCCCTTCCGCCCAGACTTGCATTTGACATTTCAAGTAATGATCATTTCCATGACAGGTGTTATTCTTACAAATACCCCCTTATGTTGTCTAAAAATGACCATTCCCCTACCACCCCCCTCCCCATCCCCATCCCCCATCCCCCCCCCCCCCCCCCACCCCCCATGCAGCAGGGTCCATCCGCCTGACTGCCCCTGCCTATAGCTGTGGTCGCCGAATGCTGAGTGGATGCAGTGGGGTGGAAGGCCGGCCAGGTATAGCCTGCTATAAGGTGGCTGTCAGGGATGTGGAAGGGGCCACAGGAAAATGTACAAAATGTACTAAATGTTTGGTTCAGGTAACTTGTCACTCTGCTATACTAACCCATAACATATAACCGATACGAAGCACCAACTTAGCACTGGTGATTAACTCGCGGCACTGTACCGCAGTGGTGGCGAGTTACTCGCTGGCCTTGTGTCATTTTATCAAACCTACCCAGAAACACACCTCTTCTTTTTTCTTTTTTTTTAAAACAATTTTGCTCTGCCTTAATTGATATTGCATCAACTTAAAAATAAAAGTAACCTATATATCTTCAGCACTTTATTTTCATTTCGCCTACCCCTAGTTGGTTGTAGGTTATATTTGTACCAGTGATTTCCTGTATGTATCTGTGCCTGTGTGTGTGGGGGGGGGGGGGGGGGTCTGGAGTTATATCGGGTGCATAATGTGTGGCAGGATGCGCCCAGACTAGCGTTAACATGCAATCATGGAGAAGACAACCCCGCCTATAGCAAACTCTGGTGACTTATATAGACATATCCATATAGAAACCCACTAGATTCTTGATAATTTCTACATATCATAGATGTATAGTGGACTATAGATATTGATAGCAATCTTACAAACGTGTTTCCTTGTATCTTTGCTGATCCTTAAAGGTGAGTGTATTGGTATAGGCAACACTCTGTTGGATTCCAATAATAGTAACGAAATGACAACTTAACAAAAAAAAGAGACTTGGTTGCCTTACTTGAGAATTATAAGTTGCAACATCACCATTATAGTGTTTAGTGGGTATGGTATTAACATTACATTTACTTCCTACATCCCAGTAAACATACTTCATCTGGAACCACTCCTCTTGACTTGCCCTCATTGTTCTATGGGGCTAAGAAGCAGTACATGTATTTGGTGTAGTCCAGGTGAGGAGACAGTGAGGCGGGCAGTACGGGGTAACAACCCTAATTTACAAACCATTTTAAGATCTTTCCTCGTCGCGGATCCTCCTTCTAGATCAGGCTGCGCGAGGTATGTGTGTGTGTATTGCAGAAGGGTGGGGTGGGGTGGGGGGGGGTGGGGGTAGAGTCCAGGTAGGAAGTGTGTGTGTGGGGGGGGGGGGGGCAGAATCCAGGAACTAATAACTCTTGTCTCCAGCCCAAGACATACTTAACCACGCACAGTCATGGAACGCCACCAAACCACATTCTCGGTACAAAATATCAGTGCACGTTCAGAATCACACCACTAGAATTGAAGAACGGCCAATGAAATAATAATGTGTAGGCTTTAGAGGCCCAAGGATGTATTTTACACAGCAGAGGATTTTTTTAATGGTAATTGCGGGTGGCGGGGTGGGGGGTACACATCTTCTAAGGATGGAAGTTGTCAGAAAGATGAGTCAAGGTGAATTCCTCCAGTAACATTTAGACCATCATGCTGTGAGCATTAATAGAAGGGCCGAGGTAAAGATAGCAGTGACAAAATAAAGGGTGGGTAGGTGGATGTGGTGGTCGTATAGTGGTAGTGCTGATCTGAAATAAGAGGGGGGGGGACAGAGAGGAGGATGGGGTGGGGTGGGGGGGGGGGGGGGTGTCCTGGACGTCAGGCGGTGTCAAGTCCCGGCATTCCTTCAATGGCGGACAAGGACAGGTCATCCAACCGGAAACTCTCCGCCCCCCGTCTCCAGTGGCTCCCCCTAGCGGCTACAGCGGGGGGTCGGCCCTACAGCGCCCCCTCTCGGCCTCGTTCTGGCCCCTCGTTGACAACCCCTAGTACCTCAACCCGCCACTAGGGCCCCGACAGGATCATCCGGGCTCTTACCTGGGGTCAAGGGTCGTCGATACGTCACGTGATTAGATGCGAGATCTGCTGAGATCCGGCGAGGTTTGGGTGACATGTCGCTGGGGCATTCAGGAGTGGTGGGGTGACAGACAAAGACGGGACATCTTAAAAGTTGAATTTTAATGGCTTAGAAAGTTTTGACTCCTCGACTGCACCTCGTTGGGATCCCTGGAGCTTCGGATTTAATTCTCTGTCTCAGGGTCGGTTTACAAGTCATAAAGATGGTCGACAAGACTGGGCCTTCCTGGAATCCATTTCTAATCATGCCTACCTGCTTAAAAGATATACAAAATACTTCTTACTATTTACTAATTGTTCATTTGTAAGGATGGGAATGGAAACGTAGATAAAAATGAATAAACTATATTTTGTACAGAGGGACGTTCTAGAAAAAGAAATATTGCAAAGGGCCTTTTCTGTGTATAAACTCAGTCTCATTAGGCTAGAAATGATGTTAAACTAGGAATACATCTGAAACCGAATCCTCGGTATATACCGGGGGTATATACATATCATAGTAAGTCATCCTCAATAATAAGGTATTGCCCTTTTTGAACGACCTGGACGAAGTCGGTTGTATTACCCCCCCCCCCCCGCCTCTCTAGATGACAACACGTCATTGTGGTACATGTTTAATGACGTCATGACGTGACGTGACGTCGTCGTCATGCAGGAAGCATCACCATTGACCCTCGCCATGTCCCATCTCTCATTCCGACCCATCCCGTCGCCGCCCGTCCCTGTACTTAACACCTCTCCCCTTCCGGCCATCCCACAATTCACCTATTTACCGGGACAAAATGGCCGCAGACAGGCCCACAACGAGCAGAGCACGCTGCGAATTATGCGCCGACAAAACAGGAATTAAGTTTGGATATTAGTGACTCCAATTTGGGCGGTTTGTTTGAAAAGGACGCTACCGCGATGAATAGCTTGTAATGAAGCGCTTTGGGCCTGCTTTTGGAGCTGGGGACTCAGAGGGGGGGGGGGGCTGGGGGTCCCCACCGGCCCCCACGCCCTGTAGTCGTAGAACAATAGGTCTAAATGAGATGAACCCACTGCAGCCAAGCTGACCTGTGCTCCTTAACCCTTTAATGACCGCATAGTGCTTTAATGCATTATGCTCTTGTGGGTCCTCATGGTGCATGAATGCAGCCATGGTGAGTACTTTACCGGTGATTCATTTAAGCATCATGCCGACCCTATGGATGAATTCCAGTCATATCTATCAGCGCATTATTCGCCAGTTACTCGCCAGGGCTGTATCCATGCATTATGACCACAATGGAAATAGCACATTAAAGCACTATTCAGACCATAAAGGTGTAGGTGTGTGGGTGTGGGGAGACGGGGAGTGGGGGGGGGGGGGTAAGTGGCCGGTATGGGTGTGGCGGCCTGGGGATTTGGAGGGGAGGGGGTTTAGGGACCGTGGAGGATATGGGGACTGGGGATGCATTGTACACAGGTTAAGGCATGTATTGTGGGCACATGTTGTGAGCATTGTCACAAAACGGTGATGTACTGGCCAATGTATAGCTACCCCTTCTGTTGGCATACATTCACTCACAATGGTCATAGGAAGCTTAATTAACTTAACTATTGTACTTTTACAGTCATTACTACTCATCTGCTGTTTAGAAATGTGAAAACGGTGTTAACTGGTCTGTTGTGTTGGACAAAGCGCACGTGCAGGTCTCAATAGTGGGCAAATAACGTTACTGTGAATCAAAGAGGGAATTCTGACGAGATAGCTGTGTAACATAGAAATAAGGACCCATGTATTACCCTTTTTAGGAGTTACTTCTTGGGGCTGCATTTTTGAATCATGACAACAAATGAGTATCTATGGACTTTGATGCACCCTGCCGTCATTGAAGAGTTAATATGTCGATAATATGATGCGCTGTCATCTGGAAAAGTAAACATTATATATATACTAGGTTATTACCTGGGTGCAAAAATCCAGGTTCTGTTAATCTGTTACATGCTAGCCTTGAGAGAAATACATGTAGAAATGTAGACATAAAGAATAACTGTGCTTCCAGAAAAGGCCTAGAAAACATACAAAAGAAATGTGCTGTTATCCTTTGTCAAAGTTCACATCGAGATTTTTTTCTCATATCAAGAATAATTGTTCTTGAATCAAGTATTTTCGTGTCTCATGAACTGTTATCAGTCGGTGTAGAAAGGTATCTGGACATGTATTCGTTATTTCTTTAGTTTAGAAATAATTCATCTAATTTGTCACCCTGCACCATCCAGGTTACCCTGTCCTCATGGCTGGCTTGACAATTCAAAGTAGATATATGTGACCCCAGAGAACATGCACTATATAGTCCTAACTGTATGAATGTATACCTAAATTAGTATACACCATGAGGAAAGGCATAATGGAGTCTAATTTAGGTAGCAGAGTTCAAGGGGCATGGCTCTAGCATGGAGGTACTAGAGTGCATAAGCAGGGTCTGCACCTAAATAGAACCAGTATAGGGAACTGCCAGTGTAAGGTATGATTTAGGAAACTGGTTATAATATACCTCCCTCTCATGTAGTAAACATGTAGACGGTGCACATTATATGGCACCTGGTCGACAAACTTCTCTTTTATATTCTTCAGGTAATTGGAAATGTACCTGTTGTTGGTGGTGAGGGGGGTGAGATGGAGGTGGGGTGGGGGGGGGGGGGGGGTTAAGGGAGCATGACCAAAATTGTTATTCTCAAAAAAAGTATTATAAACGCCACTCATATGTGACACATTCATTCTGAACTCCATTTTTCATGTCCATAATAGACTGCGCAGAAGTGTTAAGCCATTGGCCTCTGTGGTGGAAGGGGATGTAGCATGGGCCATAACAAGTGAGTCAGAGATGGACATGTAACAGGAGTTAATACTTTAAGGACGGCATGATGCCTGAATGCATCATGGCCTTGGTCGTCATGATGCATGAATGCAGCCCTGGCAAGTAACTCGCCAGTGCTGCATTCAAGCATCATGCTGACCCTACGGAGTTCAGACACCCCCCGAAGGGTCGGCATGATGCACCAATGCAGCATTGGTGAGTTACTCGCCGGGGCCGCATTGGTGCATCATGACGACCAGGGTCTGCATTGGTGCATCATGACGAGAAATCTCATCTTTTAACGACATCTGTCCTTAAAGGGTTAAGTAACATGTATACATACAGCACAACAGGAGCACCCATAGCATTGTGTGTTGATAACTATTGAAATGCAGCAGAGTGTTATTATCGTTATATATTTTGTCGTTTACGGTGCATAAATTCAGCGCTGGTGAATCTACTCGCCAGTACTGCATCCATGCATCATTCGACCCTTCGGGAGTGTATCATCCCCAGTAGGATCGGCCTGATGCTTGAATGCATTGCATCCATGCATCATAACAACCAAGGACATACCACGTTAAAGCTATATTCCGTCCTTAAAGTGTTAACAATTTAAATACATATATACATGTACAGTATAGACTATCACAATCACCTTGGTACTACAATAAAAGACAATAACCTACAGGTAAACATCCATATGGACAGTATACATGTACTTAATTCATCCCAAGGCCAAATAAGAAAATATGTGTTTCAGGTTACCAGACTCTACCTCGCAAAACAGGATGAATGCTAAAAAGATTTTATCTAATTTTGAAAAAGTATTTATATTCTAAATAATTTTGGCACTATTTCAGAGTGAATTTGACAGTTCGTGAGTCAACACCGATGTCAGCGAGTCAGCACCGAAGTTTGAGATTACGATTTTTTTTTAATGATTTTTAATCTGACCTACACAACCTAGATTTTCAGACCATGTAACCTGACACACACCTTTTATTCTTTTGGCCCAATGTCTAGATGTAGTGCATACGGGACAGGGACCGAAATAGACAGCACTAACTAGCATTAATACCTATTTAGCACCTGGAGCTGACACGTCTGTAAGAGAGACACACTCTTAATAACTGATTAATTAGCCGCCAGCAAATCAGATGACACCAGAAGGAGATGACTGAAATGGTCTTAGGCACAACTCCCTGGTATATAGGAGCTGTATTATTTATGGTCGCTATATAGTACCTGTGTTATTTCTTTCCCTGACGTGTTCTACATGTCTGCGTCTCCTTGGTTTAATGTAGACCTCTTCTTCCTCGTTGTGTCTCAGTCTCTCTGTCTGTCGCTGTCTTTGTCGTCTGTCTGTCTCTGTCTCTGACCCTGTCTCTGTCTCTGTCTGCCTGCCTGTCGTGCTGTCTCTCTCTTTCTCTCCCCCTCTTTCTCTACCACATACAAACATTCTACCAGTAGCGCACTTCCGTCCCCTTCATACAGCTGACTTTGTACTGTATTCTCCAATGCCACTGACCGTAGTCTCTCAATTAAAGAGTTAACACGATTAAATGTCGGACTTGGCTCTTGGATCCCATATAGGTGTTACCCAAATGCTCTGATCCCTTTTGACCTGGCAGGCCCGGCCATGGTTCTAATCTAGACAGGCCCAGCGTGCTATAAGTGCGGGCTTACCAGTCAACAATAGAGTACGTTAATACTGCAGATGTTACCATGAGGGTGTCCCTATCAGTGCCACAGTAAGTGGTGTTAATGTATAGATTTTTTTTTTGTTTTTTTTTTAATTAGGGCAATATATTTGTGGGTAATGAGGAAAATATTGTGTCTCTCTTTGCCTCGTACTTGTCTTCTATTCCCCTACACACAGAACAGAAGTAGAATCACTGTGACTCCCGACTTGATCACTGAGTAATCTCCCCAGGACTCTAACGTGACTCCTTAACATAAGCAGGACTCTAACATAACTCTAGAGTGACTCCTATTCTAAGACTCCCTAATGATTGGGAGTCACTTTAGAGTTGTGGGGAGAGTTACCTCAGTGGTCGGGGCTGGACTCCCATTTGAGAGTTGAGCAATGTTTTCCTATTTCGCATTGATTTTTGTTTGTTTGTTTGTTTGTTTGGTTTCGCATAGGGTCTTTCCCGTCGTCCAATCCCCTTGCTGACGTCCGATTCCCGTTTAACGTGCTTATATTTGTTCATTCAAACAAAAGATGTGATCAGGCTAGACAATCATAGTATTACTCATAAAGGAGCCAGAACTGAGTTGACCAGAGCTAAGGTTAACTGTTGGTAACATGCATCAGACGGCCAGGTGTTGTGTACCATTTTAGCTAACCCTGTAAGGGCCACCTAATTAATGCTTTAATGTGCCATGCCCTTTATCGTCATGATGCATTCATGCAGCCCTGGTGAGTCCTTTCTCCAGGTCTGCTGCCATGCATCATGCAAACTATATGGGATTGATACAATCCCAAAGGGTCTGGATGATGCATGAATCCATGCATTCATGCAGTATAATAACAAAGGGCATATCACATTAAAGCACTATGTGACCCTTAACCCTTTAAGGACAGATGTCGCTCAAAGATTACGTTTGTCATCATGATGCACCAATGCAGCCCTGGTGAGTAACTCGCTGTTGATGCATCATGCTGACCCTTCAGGAGTGTCTCAACCCCATAAAGTCGGCATGATGCTTGAATGCAGCCCTGGAGAGTTACTCACAAGGGCTGCATTCATGCATTATGACGACCAAGGGCATGATGTATTAAGGCATCATGTTATCCTCAAAGGGTTAAAGCGTTAGACCCAGGAGGAGGGAGGGTGGCCGGGCTGCTGGAGGAGGCAGGAACAGGAGGTGCCGCTGGGTAAGAGGATTGAGGTGTTTATTGCGTATTCTGGTGGCAGGGATTTGGCTGAGACGACGTTACCTGGCAGGTCACTGCGGCTTAGCATGTACTAACCCGTTAAGGGCCGCATAGCGCTTTAGTGTGTTATGTCCTTAGTCGGCATGATGCGTGGATGCAGCCCTGGGGACTAACTCGCCAGGGCTGCATTTAAGCTGTTATTATGCCAACCCTATGGGGTTGAGACATTCCCAAAGGGTCGACATGATGTATGGGTATGCACCCCTGTCAAGTAGACTTACCACGGCTGCATTCATGCATATTGGCGACAAGGGGAATAATGCATTACAGCCCTTAAAGGGTTGGTTAAGCATGTTACTACATTCATTATAATCCCCCACCCCCACCATTACACGTGGTGGGAGGAAGCAGCTCCCGTTATAGGAGTTATAGCCCTTACAAACACCTCCACAACAGCAGAACCCAGAATATCACCGCACGGAGAAAGCCCTCCTTTCACACACCAATCGCTCCATTCATAGGCACCATTGTGACCTAAATTGGTGTGAACTGGTAAAGGAGGGCTCAGTGGATGATCTCTTGATGTGTTGGTCTTGGCTGAGGCTACTATTTAGTTCACAGACACGCGCTGGTAAAATGCAAGCTGGCTGGGTGGGGCTTAATCGTGGACGAATTGATCTCATTCCCTTTTCAATGCTGAAAAATCAACAAGGATCCCTTCTAAGTGGGGCCTGGGTCCTGACCTGTGAAATTGGCTCACTCCTGACAAGGCATTAAATGGTGTGAAGTCTGAAGACTTCTCCCACCCCCTCCCCTGCTCTCTGAATGTAGTGGTGGCTCCTCACATCCTATTCCGCTGTTCCCTATAGGTTAGAGAACTGTATGCAAGCTTGCACAAAAAATAGTGAAACCAAAAGTACCTCCTGTTATGCTGTAAACCAAGGATACATTCTACTTCCCATATACATGTACTGTAGCACTGTAAAACTACAGTAGATTCTACTGCAGTGTTACATTAACTTCTAACAGCGTATACTAGCACATCACAGTGATGAAATCTAATTTACTCATTTTGGTATTGTTACTCGAGATCATTAGCTCCCCCTCGTATCCGCTCTATTTAAAATCATATACATGTAATATACAATGATATATATGATCGCATTCAAATAATAATAACATCTTTTTAAAGATGATGCCCTTCAAACCAAAGACTGATTTGTATCTCAGAAAATATGTTGAATGTTGCAACAGTTTAGTTGCATAACACCTAGCTGTATATGCATATCGATGCATGAGAGACCTTTGGGGATTTCGTGGCAGGCTTTACCAGGTCGGGGCGTGTTGTGATCGCTGCATGGAGGCCACAGGGATGAGTGTCAACGCTATAAGTCTGTTGTACCCCACCCCAAACTGACCAATGCTTGAATGCACCCCCTTGTCACTGGTTGTAGGTGCTTTAGAAGGTACAGATCTGAGGCCTGGTTGTTTCACTCACCCTGGAGTGTTGGCGCCAACCTTGTCGACCTCCCCTGCTGCCCAGTACCTGCAGCCTCCAACATAGGGACTGCTTTAACACTAGGTACTGGAGGTGTGGCTGGAGCAGGGGCTGCCTCAGGCACCATGAGGTGTTGTCAGAGCGCTGATATGTGTCATAGCGCTTTGATATGACCTCCTCCCCTCCCTTCCCAAGCCTAAAGTTAAACCGGTCAAGGCGTGGCATCCTGAGCATTCCCAGTAGAACAATGTTATCGTCAGCTATTGGTAGAAGTCGTAGTATACATGACACGCCGTGAACGCTCACTGAACTGCTGCTGAGAGATTTAGATTTGATGTAGTCAGCTGCCACTGAGATAATCCTAATCCCAACTTCCTCCAGGGTAGTCAACCTTCCCTGGCTTCTTCACTCATCCACCTCCCCTTTCCCCAACCATGACCTGACTTCATCCCCTCTCTTTTGACGGCATTATGCATGAATGCAGCACCGGCGAGGAACTCGCCAGCGCTGCATTCATGTATCGTGTGGATCCTATGATGTTGATGCATTCCCGAACGCAGCGCTGGCGAGTTACTCGCCGCTACGTTGGTGCATAATGATGAAAATTGGTCTTTGAGGTGTTCTCATGTTCTCCTTAGACCCCACCCACCCTATATAAAGGGTTGACTCCCTGGCCGGCTCAACCATGACTGCTACTGTAGGGGTACCAACATGTAGAGTTATAAATGCCTAGCCAGGCTTGACTAGCTAGTGATGGGGCATCCTGAGAATGCTCCCTACACCAGTACACAGAAAAAATCCAGAGTCGGCAACCCTGGCACTGCCTTGTCAATTTGACAAGGAGAGGGGCTGGTAAGCAAAACTCTTCAGTAAGAAGACCCATCTAGAGCTACCTGGCATATGCCAGCCCTAAACTTGTCTAGAAGTGATTCACCGTTCTCCCTGCAGGTGGCCATTACCTAGCATAAATATGTACCCTTGGGAACAAATTGATTAATTCCTATGTTGATATAATACTGAGTATTACAATACATATATGTTAATATGGAGTATTATGTGAAGTATCTAGGGAAAAGGTAAGATAATGTAAAGAATGCATTCTTTTGACAACATTTAAAAGATAGAGCACATGTGTAGAAGGAAGACACCTCTTTTGTGTCTTTCACCAGGGCACAAATAGGTGCATGCACCTCATATTGGTATTACACACACACAAGCCTATAGTCCATAGCTGGAGAGTAGCCTATTCTCAGTTAAGACTTGGTGATACATTATGTGAATCCTTGGTGGCACTAGTGTATTAAATATCACCTCTATATGTGGTTGTGTATTTAAACAAATTGATAAAATAATCTTGTCATCTGGAACCAGATCAAACTCATACATTTGAAACCCTAGACCTACCACCATTATGCAATGACCAGCACCAGCTGTGGCTAATCTAGGCCTGCATCAACTATCTTAGTTTGACGACCTTGACAAGTCTAGGGTCGTCTTGTGGGATGGTAACTTGGCAGGTTGTCAATTTGACAAGTTGAAGCTAGTTGATTCTATGCTGTTCACTTAGAAGACCCTAGGGTCGTCCTGTAGGACGACCTTACAGACTCCAGAGCTGTCCAGAGTTTTTCAGTGTAGTGTATAAACATGTATAGCCAGCTGGTACAGTGAGATCATCCTAATCCCATTTTCCTCCAGGGTATCCCTGCCCCCTACCCCATACCTTATGTCTGTTTACACACAGCTGACCATATACAGGTGAGGGTGTTAGTTATACAGGTGGGGTACTGGAGGCCCCACCAGGTATGTTGTCATGTTACCTATGGATGTTACAGCTGCAGGGTGGTCACACCTCCAACCCATGATCCCCTTATACTTATACATTATGGTACACAGGTGAGGCAGGGTTAACCATTTAAGGGCAGACTACCGCTTAAGTGTGATTTGACATTTGTCGTCATGATGCATTAAAGCATCATGCTGACCATACTAGGTTGATACACTCCTGAGGGGATGCATGAATCTATCAAACATCATGAAGACCCTGTGGGGGTTGATACACTCCTGAAGGGTCGACATAATACATGAGGGTACAGCTGCTGAGCTCAAAATATCTTTATATAGGTGACCATGAAAAAGTCAATATGCATATACCCTGGTAAATGAATCTACCCAGTCCCCACCATATGCCTGCTGTTGGCTGTACAATGTATTCGAAGGACATTACTGGATAATGGAATCGTGCCAAATAAAAATGTTGAACTCAAACTCATATTCTGGTAAGTGTATATATAAACCCCACCAGGGCTGGGTTGAGAAAAGAGGTTTTACCCTATACCAGGGTGATACCAGCACACTGTACAGGTAGCCAGGTCTATACGCCACACCTGGAGCCAGCAGCACTAAGGATGCAGGGACCCACCTACACCAACCCACTGGAGGCTTTCTAGCTTGGGCCAGCTTCCTCCTTTAAAGTGCCCATACCCCCTGGAGGTTCAGACGCCTCCTCCTGGCCAGCAGCATCCCCCCCCCCCCCACCCTACCACCAGCACCACGGCCCAGGTATAAGCTCCACAGGCCTCTCCTCCAGCATCCGCCTCCAGCGGCCGGCTCCCTACCTGCATATATGGGCGTGTGGCTATGTACGTCTTACCTGCTGGGTGTATACCTCTGATGTCGCCCACTCCTCCTGTACCCCCCCCCCCCCCAACCACCCCCCCTCCCTACCGCCTCCTCCATGGTGTTTCTATGCTATAACGGCCCGCATCACCAGGCTGCTGTGGCTGCCACTGGAGAGGATTAATTTAACCCTTTAAGGGTCGCATACTTCTTTAATATGCCATAATGTGCTTGGTCTGCATGATGCATAAATGCAGCCCTGACTCACCGCTGAGGTGTATAACTCGCCGGTGCTGCATCCATGCATCATGCCGATCCGTCAGGAGTGTATCAACACTGTAAGGTTGCCATGATGCATGAATGCAGCCCTGGCCAGGAATCAGCCAGGGCTGTATTCATGCATCATGACTACAAAGGGCATACTGCATTAAACCCCTTAAAGGGTTAAGAATAGCATAAGGAGGATGCTGTGTCCACATGCTGTCTTGTATATGTTGTCTGGGTTGGTGTGACCAACTGATGAAACCTAATTATAAGCCATTGTGTAAATATGAAATACAATAAAAGGGGGAAGATGAGAGGAGGTATCATCAAGGCAGTGGCCCTCTGAACTGCCTTCATGTATACATGTAGTACAGAAATAGAGACAACTGAATAAAGCTACAGTGAGGAACTGCATTAATTTGAGAGTTAATAGTTTACCATATAATACCGTGTTAACGGCTAAGCATATCAGCCCCTGCATATATAGTGTAATATATAGGCTTGACTAATGATTATGATCTATAATGGTACATGCATAAATACAATGTTATCAAATGTGACAAATACATTATAGGGCTAATATTTATGTATTAATACATATAGGGTTAATATCTATTAATTAATGAGTTGATAATTATTGAAGGGATATGTGTGTATTTTCATGAGGGATATATACCAGTATTCTATATTATACTGTATATAGCTGTCATGGGTGGGAATAGAGTCATACACACACATTGATAATAACAGTATATAGCTTCCGACAACACAGGTTATCAAGGGTCAATAAACCCATATATACCACGTCTCATGCATGTCCATACTGTACCATACTGTACTATATGACACTGGGGACCTGAGTACAGCAGGAGCACGACAGGGTAGGGTGGGGAGGTCGGGGGAGGAGGAAGGGAGGTGACTGTGGTGGAAATAAAGGCCCGATACGGCAGACTGACTCGATAAAACATGCATTTGAGGTGATGAAATATTTAAGGTAAAGATCCCATCTGGAAAAGGTGGTGGAGGTGGTTGAGCCCAGTACTGTGCATGCTGGAGCTACCCCCCCCCCCCCACACACACACACACTGTAGTTTATACCTTTATATACAGAAAAGTGCTTTAAATGCATACTGTATGGTCTTGTCGTCATGCTGCATGAATACAGCCCTGGTGAGTAACTCGCCAGGGCTGCATTCAAGCATCATGCCCACCCTTCCGGACTGTATATATCAACCCCGTCGTTGGGGATGATGCATGAATGCAGCATTGGCGAGCCGACTCGCCAGGGCTGCATTCATATAAAGGGCATAGAACATTAAAGTACTATGTGGTCCTCAACCCTTTAAGGATTCATGTCGCTAAAAGATTAGATTTGTTGCCATGATGCTGGAATGCAGCCACGGCGAGTAACTCGCCGGTGCTGCATTGATGGATCATGCCAACCCTTCGGGAGTGTCATGACCCCATAGTGTCGCCACGATGCTTGAATGCAGCCCTGGCGAGTTACTCGTCAGGGCTGTATTCGAGCATCATGACGACCAAGGGATGATGCATTAATGCACTATGCCGTCCTTACAGGGTTAAAGGGCTACATACACTGGAGGAAGGTGGTAGACCGTCCTCCAAGCAGTAAACAGTGCAGGAGGCGCGTGGGGGAGCCTCCAGCGTTTTATATAGTTTAAAGACAATAGGCCCCGAAGAGTGAAGAATGCTCCCTCAGGCATTTTAGCTTTATTTTATTTTCTTCTTGTACTTTATCTTCTTGTGTTTACTTTTTGTATGTATTTAAAAAGAGTACTTTCTTGTCTTGGTCTTAATGAGCCATTTTGTTGTGTGGGTGTGAGTGTGCATATTCCCCTACATTACGTCCACAGTCCCCTGGCATGAACCCCCCCCCCCCCACATAGACTCCCTTATTCTGTTTCCAAAGGCTGAAAAGATACCCCACCGCCCCTCCCCCCATCACCATCCACCAGCCCCACAGACAACTCAATCCAATACCTCAGCCACTCGTCCCTGCACCAATTGTTTCTGGCCGGGACCACGCCCATAGAAGCCACATAATGCCAATCAATGACCAGCTCTATAGTTCGTCAAATTTCATATTTACCATGCAGTGTTATCACTGAAAACATAGCCGGGGCGTGGAAATTGGCAGAAAATTGGCCAAAATGAGCATTCTCCAGCGGCGCACGGCCTCGAGTGAGCATTGTGGTGCATTGTCCGCGTCCGTGAAAAATCTATAGCGGCGCTGAATGGCCCACCGTCAATGGCATTTTCAGCCATTCTCTGGCCTAACAAAATATATTGTTCGCCATTTCAAAGCGACTTTTCTTGCAGCGTTACATATTATATTGCCTAAGAGAGCCATCCTTTCTTGAAACACTGAATAAAGCCACAAAAGGCCGGGCACAATATTTGTGCTGGTTGCCGGGCCCGGGCCTCAGTTGGTGCGGCAGCGGCGGCGCGGCGGGTCCTAGAGGCCGGGGACCGAGCATCCAGGCCTGGTGGTATGGAGAACTGGATCCTCTATACGTGGTGTTCTATACTATAACCCCTGGTATCTACATCTATACTGCTACCAGTATATATATACACCGTATAATATACACTCTATTGTATGAGTTTATATACATGCCTTTAGTGAAAACATAGGAATAAGCTACACATCATGACTACAGTGAGTAGTATTGGAATTGGTGACTTGTGTTTTGGAGTGATCCAAACAACCAAACAGAGGATGGATATGTTTATTATTGACAGTGTAAAGGAGTATACAAGTGCTTAATAGTGTCGGGATTACTCTAAAATGGCTGCTAGAATGGAGGAAATAAGTACTAGCACGGTAAGTGTATGTGTACATATATAATAGTGCACTTTTATTATCATGTATTTGTACATGTTATCATCTCAATGTTATAACCCCCTAAGGGCAGCATACTGCTTCAATGCACTGTGTCTTTTGTCTTGGGCGAGTTACTCGCCGGTGATGCGTTGGTATTTCATGCCCATAAATGAAGCATTGGGGAATCATGATGTCCTTCAAAGGGTGCATCTCCAGGCCCCAAAATCACCCATATACCCCTGGAGGATGCTATAGGTATATCATACATTTGTACCCCCCCCCCTCTCAGTGAGTCTCACCTGGCGCCGACCATCAGGTACTAATGCCCCGTTAGACATTGTTAGACACCGTTAGCCACCATTTACCTGGACTAATGATTGCCGCCGGGCGGTATAACATCCATGTCAACCCTCCCTTCTATATACCATCATCACCCACCCCTATACCATGGAGCTAACCCCTGTATATACCCCCACCGTTAACAGCACTCCTCCAGCATCTCCAGCAACCAGAAAGCCTTGCTCCATGTACTAGTCACCCTGCTAACATGTCACCCTGTACGCGGGCTGGGTTAGGGTGAGGATGGGGGTGGATGCAGCCCTCCTCCTGTATCCCCTGCCGCCCATACATTAATACGTCCAGGTAGGACATCTAAATGACCGGTCTGCCTACCGTGTGGTAACCCCAGCCCACCCCCTGATGTACCCCCTGCTTCATGCACCTCCTCCTACCCTGGTATGTACAACCCAGGGTTAAGGCTACAGGTATATACAGCTGACCCAGGGGCCTGGAGGGCCGGCCAGGCATATGTTTACCTGCCCATACCTTACCTATATGTGCCGGGGACGACCTGGGCCCGGGGACCCTGGCCTCCCCCTGCTCCACGACTGTTACCTTATAGCAGGGGGTGAGGGGGGCTGATGCTGTAGCACCCCATATCCAGTGTTATACAGGCCCAAATTAAACCCCCCCTGTCCACCCCCAGCTCCGCCTGTTAAGGCTGTAATTACAGAGTTGGGGATGGTCTGGGAGACTCCCAGGTCCTGGCGTTAAGACCCTCTAACCTTGTGGTATGGTTTGTGACAGACAGATAGCAGACTGACTGACAGACAGGGGTGAAGGACAGGGGGACAGACAGGGGGGCTATCTCTACCCCTGTAACCCGGTTAGAATCAGCTCACCATGCCGCCAAAGCCTCAACCCTGTCCCCGTGCAGACACCCACCCCTCCACCCACCTTTAGTCCGCCACCACCCCGGCTTGAACTTCAACATCACCCCTCCTCAGAAGTGGCTTCAGTTTCACAACAAAAACTGAAATCCCCCATGACGTCCGAACTTTTTACCCCTAACCCTATGTCACCCCCAGACTCTTAAAGGTAATAATTGGATCACAAGAGTCGGTGCTTTTGTTCTAAAACTTTGCGAGTAGTGCTCTTTGATTTCCACGAGCCGTGATTCTATCTGCTTCTCCATGTACACCACCCGTGTGCCGTGTGGTGGCCGGGTTAGGAACGTGTTGGGCCACAATCATGCACTGTCATGCACTCACGAAATGATAATTTCCAAACCAGGGGGTGGCGGGGGGTCAAAACCAAAACCCCTTGAATCCAGTGGCATGTAGGTGCATGATAGTTCTGATATCTAGATGGACAAGATAAACGATAACCAGGCTGAAACACGTTAGTGTGTGTGCAATGGATGGTAGCGGAGGAAGGGGTGGTGGGTGGTGTTTTAGTTCGCCGTTTCCCCACTAGGGCGGCAGCACCAGTGCTCTGTATTCACCGTGGGCCGCATTGAGAGCCACATTGAGACTGGGTGAATACTGAAAGAACCATGACTGAAAGACCCAACCTTTTCATCAAGCACAGTCACTGAGAAAGCTCCTCACAATTCCTCTGATGTCCCTTCTGTGTGAAATATATTCTATATCCTTGCCAAGCTAGACTGCTATGCTATTCAGCGGCATTTAGCGAGGAAATAGGACGGAATTGAATAGATGACATTGGGAGTGTGTACACGAGAGACATAGCATTCATGTTTGCTACTCAAGCATTGAATAGTCACTGCATACACCATAAACTACAAATTCATTGTTGGTCCTCAACGTAGCCTAAATAGCATGTTTCCCTCTTTGTTTACCAACTGGCATTATGCTATTACATAGACCATAGTCTACTCTATTCTACACACCATACTACACCCTTGTTTTCTACACAATACTAAACCCATTGAGAACATAAACACAGGGAACCTGGGATCAGTCAGTAATGTGGCATATAGAGGAGGTTAACATGGCTTTGAATGTGGGCCAACCCAGGGAGCCAGACCCACACACATATATCAGTATATACTTCTTAGGGTCACACCAGTTCCAGTTGTGAATAGAAAGCCTCTAGGATCCTCACTGTATGGCACAGAGCTGGGCTGATTTAGCCCCGCGCCATAACAAACCCAGTAGTCTTTTATTCCAGCCGGGGACAATCCAATAAACGTGCATTCAACGAGGCTTTGGCAGACCACTCAGTGTTCTAGAGTCAACTACCACTGGTCCTACTGTTATATAGTAATACCGTATATATGTATAGCATGGGGGGGGGGGGGGGATCGGCGACGTGTGTCCCTTGTATAGCATAGAAAGGCTCTAGGTGGGGGCGTGTATTCAGGTTTTCTGCAGGTTTTGTTATCATTTGTGTAGAAATGAAAGCTAATTACAACACAGGGCATTGAGCACGGCGCGGCGGCACGGTAGGAGAATTGCCGCTGTCCCTTTGTGGGAGAATTATGCCTCATTCTTAGCCCACAATGGCCACGTTTGCTCGCCGCCACTGCAGTGGGTCTGAATGGAGGGTGAGTATAATAGTACTGGTGGTTAGACATGGAGGGACGACGACAATGGTCACCGTGGTCTATGGGTGTGAGGGAATGCCGTCAAGGATCAAGATCAGCTGGCTTCTAGGGATCTAACCTATTCAGTTTCACTCAGCGTTAAACAATGGGGGAATAATAATGTTGCACCTTTCCTGGTGCAGTACACCAATGGGATGTGTGCTACAGAGGTTTACCCTGGCTGTTCCTCTCTGTGTATTCACTTTAAGAACAACACAGACTATTATGGCAAATAGCAATGATGTATATTGGTGCATTTATGTAAAGCTCTCCCTCTCTGCATGTCTCTGTCTCTGTGTGTCTCTCCCTGACCCCACTACATGTACAATTGTACTGTACATGCACCCTATTGTACCCTATTCATACTCCCCTCCATACACTTTAAGAGAGCAACACTAGGAAATAACAGATTAAAATAGGCCAATTCTGATATTGCATTATGTGGTTTTTATTATTTAATTTCTTTTAAAATTTGCCTTAGATTTGGCCATGGTCAGTAAAAGCCTAGGACCTGCACGTGGTTTGGGCCCTTTACCGTAGGGTGCGGCAGGACATGGGTGGACGTGGTGGGGGTGGGGGCAGCAGGGTGCATGCAGTAGCCGGGGTGACAGGCCTACAACACTCACAAAGCGCTGACGTAATGTGATTGACAGGTGACTCAGTGCTTGTGGGCAGGGCCAACCCGGTCCCAGCTGGGTGTGCTGCTGGGGGACCGGCCTGCAGGAAACATGAAAACTCTATATGAATCCTACACCAATATCCCAGCAAAATATGAAGTATGAACGCATAGGCTTTATTCAGGGAGAATGCAGTAGATTTGGGGTGACTCTGAGGGGTTTGTGGTACAGGGAATGTGGGGTATGGAGGGTTGTTGATGTTGTTGTAGTGTGGCAGGACTGTTAGCACAGCTCCCAGTTCGCCAAGGGGCCGGCAGGTGAGGTGTAGCGTGCTCAGCTCCGGTACAAGCCCCGCCCACCCCGCGCCACAGCCCAGCGACCTGTCACTCAACCACCCAGCTGACACCCTCATTAGCATACATTAAGGCGGTCACTCAAACGCCGCCATCTGATTGGCTAGCGCGCGGCGCCGGGCCAGCTCCGCAATCAATAACATGCGGACAATTCAGGCATATTAGGCAAAAGAATAAGGAGAGCTGAGAGGGACAAGACGGTAGTAGCAGAGCAGTGAGCGCCTACAAAAGTCTACCTTTATAACGGGCTCCATTCAAGCCAGCTCTCCCATTGACTGCCGGGTCTCTGTTTGGTTACTGTGTGAGGGTGAAGGGAGGCAGTAGCAGCATAGAGCAGCAGTGTGGTGAACATTGTACAGCAGCTATTGCTAACAGCGGAGCAACAGCAGCCTTACCTGCCACTACTACTACACTAGACCGGACTCACCCACCCGCAACTGTGGAGCGTACTACAGGCCTGGGTTTATTCTA
This sequence comes from Harmothoe impar, assembly GCA_947462335.1. Classification (NCBI taxonomy): domain Eukaryota; kingdom Metazoa; phylum Annelida; class Polychaeta; order Phyllodocida; family Polynoidae; genus Harmothoe; species Harmothoe impar. The sequence continues at coordinate 53,875,979 of OX381714.1, forward strand.
CCAGCACGGCAGTAGCCGGACAGCTGAGGGGAGCACGAGCAGTAGTCAGCTCCGGTCACCACCCCACGGTAAGGACCACCACAGTAGTAATAACAACAACAGCAGTAGCAGCGGTCGCCAGTCGGGATCCTATCACAACCACCACACGGACAGTATGAATATGGAGACGGAGTTAAAACCCAGCATGCCTCCTCAGACGACGACCAGCCCGTCCGGCCACATGCAACACAGCGGGGTCCACAACTCGCACAACTCCCACTCAGGGGGCATGTCGGGCGTGGGATCCAACAATAACAACAACAGCATGCAACACAACTCCAACAGCAACTCGGGGGCTACGCTGACGGCGGCGCAGAAAGCCAACGTGGACCGGGTAAAGCGTCCGATGAACGCGTTCATGGTGTGGTCGCGAGGCCAGCGTCGTAAGATGGCACAGGAGAACCCTAAGATGCACAACTCTGAGATCTCCAAGCGCCTGGGTGCCGAGTGGAAGCTCCTGACGGAGGCGGAGAAGCGGCCGTTCATAGACGAAGCGAAGCGGCTACGCGCCATCCACATGAAAGAACATCCGGATTACAAATACCGGCCTCGCCGCAAGACCAAGACGCTGATGAAGAAGGACAAATACGCTCTCCCCGGAATGCCTCAGCAGGTGCAGCAGGTGGGGCGGGATATGTACCAGATGAACGGCTACATGCCCAACGGCTACCCCATGATGCACGCCGACCCGCACTCAGCCTACCAACAGCATGCCATGTCGGGCCAGATGGCCGGGCTCGGCTCGCAGTACGGTTACCACAACGCGCTCACCGCGTCGCAAATGGGGGTGTCGATGAACCAAATGCCGACGACGTCAAGCTACATGAACGGTACGTCAAGTTACTCCTACTCCATGGCCCCGTACGGTATGCAACACTCGCAGCTCCAGAACCACATCAAGCAGGAGCCCAGCTCGGGGCACGCCAGCTCGCGCTCCCCGCCCACAGACAGTCGCGGCCAGCCCTGTGGCGGCCAGCAGGGGGACCTCCGGGAGATGATCAGTATGTACCTCCCCGGAGGAGACCCCAATATCCAGGCCCAGAGTCGTATGGTGTCGGCCATGCAAGGACAATATCACCACCCGAGCAGTCACAGCAGTCTGAGCGACCACTCCAGTGTGGGTAGCACCGTGCCGCTATCACATATGTGAGGGGGAGACTGTGGGTGTAGAATGGTAATTATTAATATTGGTAATTGATAGAGACTGCAAACACTCTGGTGGTAGCGGCCCTGCAGCTGCTCTCCCGTAACAGTAGTAAAGTGACTGAGAGTGAAGGGTTTTGTAATATTATAAAGATGGGGGCACTCGAGTAGCAAGCAAGCAGCAAGATGGTCATGGGCCATCCCATGCCCTGCCATAAATATATAAATCCCGACAACAGTAAATTAAATAACTCTTGATATAAAGTAAGAGGAAAGACACTGACACTACTACAACTACAGAACACAGTAAAACATCAAGTGGTAGTTGTGAAACTGCCATGGGAGGAGAGCCGCCCCCAGTAGCCCTGGCGGCTGTGGTGGCGTATTGCTGGCGGCCTCAGGGAGGCCTCTCTGTAGCAGAACACAGGGAGGAGGCGCGGGGTCCGCGCGCCGCCATGAGACGTGGTGACAGCAGGAGGAGGCGGGATGGCAAAGTTAGTCTTTGAGGCTTTGATCTGGATGACTGGGGGAGGACGGGGCGGCCTGGGGCAGGTGCCGGAGTTTGGGGGAGCCGCGCCGGGGGCGGACCAACGCCGCGACCGGGCGTCACCCCGAGGGCGACTCGCGTCCGACGCGAAATCTGAAATTTGGACGCGGAATTTGGTGGGTGGACGCGACCCCCTCCTCAGCGCCCATACCCCCGGGAGAACATGACCAGCGTCACTGTAAGCAGCCCGCGGTACTAACTGTAAGTTTGTTAACAGCCAGGTAGCAGCCTACTCCTGACAAGTCGACATACACCTGTATGGTCGTGGTATGAAGAAATCAAGTGTAAAGCAGCTTCAAATCTCTCCAAGACTAACTCCATGGGTGTCCTGACAAGTTACCACTGTACTAACTACCGCCTGTCTGTCCCAACATCTAACAACACACACACACACAGTTCTTGGGGCTATCCCTAACTTGGTGCTTGGGGGCAGTGGGTGGTAAGTGCGGTGATACACAAGTTTAACACTGGAGCTGGGACCCTCCTCCAGTGCCTCGGCATTCCCCTGTATATCCCTCCAATGAAGGGAGACTCTGGAATGGTATAGACAGTCTTGAATCATCCAAGAGACTGCAAGCCGGGCACTGAGTGCCACAAAGAGACAGAGACAGTGAGAGCAACAAGAACCCAAGTTTACCCCCAAATTGTTGGTTGCAATAATTGTTCTGAGACTGTGAGACGATGCTGAATATAAGTGAGAATGTGTATGCAGGATTTGCACTGAGTTCGTCAACTCTGGGGACAAATCATTTTGAATGTGTATTATATTGGTGAGAGTGTTAATGTTTTGCGCTGTGCCTGCTGATAATTCCACACAAATGTTTCCTTTATTTTTATATTATTACAATTGTTTTCCTAGGAAAGTTTTATTGATAATTTTTTTCCTCTCTCCTCATGTGAAGAAATTTCACCTTGAATGGTGCCAAGGAGATGTGAGTTTTATGAGACAGAGCACGGTGGCATTTGTAATTGTGTGGTTGAGTGAATGAATTTAATTCTGTTATATATATTTGCTTTTTTTTTGTAAAATGTGGACGCGGTCATCTCCATGACCAGTAGTGCTGTATATGAAGGGTGATAAGCCATAATATGTTAAAGGGACAACTCTGAACCTGAAGAACCAAATACAAGAACCTCTATATGGTACCTATAAGGACTGTTGCTTACTCCATGTACAACTAAAGGACAAGACAAAAAGGCCCCACAGGACTCAAACACAACAAGTTATTCCCATCACCACCCCATCAGCCGGCCAGGGATAGGAGGGAGAAGTGAGAACAGTTTATAGAATTATTATAAATAAATATATACTTATATTATTATTGACGCGCCATGGCCTTCAGAACTATACTACTACTTCATACTTCTGAAAATGATTAAAAGGACTTGGCAAAGTGGACTCAAAGTGGACGAACTCTGCCTCAGGCTCCTGCTTGGTGTTGGAGATGTTATAGCTCGAGTGTTGAAAACCGTGATGGGGCCGAATTCTATTGTTTTTTCGGCTTGGTTCTATATTATCATGATCTTTCTCAATGTGAATATGTTCTCGTGGAAGCATACAGTGCTTGCTGGGCAGTGTTTCTACCTCGGGTGAGTCGATATATTCTAATGGTTGATCATTCCAGTTGAATCTCATGAAAGTATTTCTACTCAGAAATATTGAAATTATTGAATCTCATGAAAATTAGTATTTCCTCTCAGAATTAACCATTATCATGATAGTAGTTGAGTCTCATGACCTGAACGACTAAGAGTAGCTGTTTGTATCATATATAAGCAGACTTTACTCGATAAGTTTCTTTTGTACATTATGTTATTTAAGAGTATAATTAAGATGGTTGCCTGGGTATATGTGTGTAGAATGTGAGTGGCCCTGATGAGAGTTAAATCGGGCGGACACAATTTTAAATCTCCTTGAAATGTTATACATGAAAACTATACGAGAGAAATTCACTTGTCTATTTGCATTCTCTGCATTTTTCTCTTGCTACCGACTCAAGTCATGATTGTAGCAAATCTATATTGTAAAATTATTTATAGGACTTTATTATTTTTTTCCAAACAGAATGGAATCTAGTGACAGAATGAAATTAGTATATGTATATAATGATGTGCAAGATTGCCTGTGAGACATAAGTTGTGTGTATACGGTTCTTAAACCTGTCCCTATATCGTGAGAGACGTTATGAATGTGGTATCTACTGTAAATGGATTATGCCAGATTTCGCTAGTGAGAGTGGGACTCTTATGTCAGATGAGAATCTTTGGTTTTGCTTTTTTTTTTGGCTTTTTATTGTCAACAAACATTTGTATATAATGTGCACTATGATGATGATGACGATGATGATGATGATATATAAGGAGCAGGAGTTTTAAGTCGACGCATTTCAATGCATTTTAAGTAAATATGGAAACAAACGTGTAATAAAACTTGAGAAACTCGAAAAGGTATATCTGTGCTGTTGTGTTAGTAAATCATGGTATTATATCTAGTGCTAACTTAGAGAGGATGATAGCGTGTTTGGGAGGAGGGACTTGTCGTGTTGGGAAGTAGGATAATTTTGGTTTCTAAGGTGACGGGACTCACGCAAAACGGGGCCAAAGCTGGGTGACCCCGGACCAAGCTGTGCCCTTTTGACCTTGTCTCGGCACCTCCACTGGAGTGCACGCACATCGTATACACTCTCCCCACCCCAGCCTCAGTCTGGGGGTAAAAGACATCTTGTCAACTCTCATGACAAAGTAGACAAATCTAAAATTAAATCAAAACCATCCCGAAAGTATAAGTATTCCCAAGTATAATCTTAGATACCTCAAATACTTAGTTAGTGTGGGCATATCACTCATCGCATTACGCTCAAACTTTTTCAAATTAGTCCATGCTACACATATTGACATATTTCAGAGAATTTTCATGCACATTCGGCTTTAATGTTATGGCAAACCAGTAAAGTATAATAGGCCCACTGACAGTTTAGCTCTAACTCTGACAAACTTCAGTGAAATAGTTGTTGAATATTCTCTAATTCGGCCAAACCACCAGCAGTACCTGTTGTGCACTGGGAGATGGAGGTAGCGGCCATAAACGCCGCCACTACGGCAGGTGTTGTTGCTGCGTCTCCCTCCGTGTAAAATGTCGTCTGCACAATCTGGGCGGCGCAATGCGTGTGTTCCCAGCCCCAGCAGGCCCGTAACTAGGGGGGGTTCGTCGTTTCGAACGAACCACCCCACCTCCCTTAAGGAGGAAAAGAGTTCCACCCTAGCTAAGTGAAAAGGGGACATAATTGGGTACATGTCATTTTTAACGGCTTGTCGATCGGACAATTATTAAGGATTCTAGAGAGAAAAGCATGAAAGATTGATTATATATACACAAAACTCTGCTTCCTCTCTAAATATATCATACAAATTTGCAGCATCATATTTCCATAAGTTCCACCTTTGAAATAATTTTGTCAAGTTCCACCATATCCAAAAACGAACCACCCCACAAAGAGGGCTAGTTACGGGCCTGCCCAGTGGCATGACACCCCCTCCTTACAAGTGGCCGGCTACTTCACAACACGACACTCACTCAAACATTGGGGAGAACATTCAAGGGAGGCAGTTGTGTACTATGTATAGGTGGATATACTTTAATATATGGAGCGAGTTATTATTGGAACTAGAGGGCAGTTGATGTATTTCTTCTATTATGTATATAGGGTGCCTACATATCATTTAAAGTATTAGGTGAGATAAGACTCCTCTAGTGTGATAATTATTTTGGACATTTAGGTCAGAATAGCCATTTATGTGATAGTCGTAGATCACTGGCTTCAAAACAAACAGATATGTTCATGATATAATATACATGTGTTAATTGATACCCAGTAATAACTTATCCAGGGCCTGTTTATTCTCGCTAACTGCTCATACCACTTAAGGTATCACAATAACATATCATTTCACTGAAACACTATAACAAGTGTTAGGTTAATTCACACACATGCACCTTTTATCGCCCATTATCAGCACCGGACGACATTTAGTCTAGATATCCGCAGAAACAGACGACAATTATTCCCGTAGCAGACGACATTTGTGTGAAGTGGTGTTAGCGCTTCCCGCCCTGACCGCCGCCTTGCATGCTGCATGCTGCTACCTCCTCCCTCCGTGTGAACACGTGGAGGAGGGGGTTGTGTGGTGTGTGTGTGTGGGGGGGGGGGGGGGGTGAGCAGCTCATGGAGGGAGGAGTAGCTCAGGGTGGTTAGGTGGCGTGCTTGTCATTGATCAGTTTGTGAGGCTGTTATGGACGAGGGGAAGACTCCCGGTTGTTAACGGTATAGGTGGGGGAGAGCAGCTCGGGGAGAAAAGCCGTCTGCTTGTTTCATGCAGGAAACTGCTACATTATCGCTCACCACACCACCACCAACACCACTCCTCCAGGCGGAAACCCTGTCTCTCAGATCTGGATCTTTGATTTAATAATTCCGAAGTTATACGTACATTTAATGCTCTGATAGTTATAGGTTACATGTAGCTTGTTCTAGTGGCAGAGAATTGGACTTACATACCCCCACCATATACCTCAGGATATATATCGTCACCTGGCTCCTAAAAGAGACCCTGGAGGAGGTATATACTATTATAGGAGCCAGTGGCATTTCTCTCTGTGGGCAAGATGGCATCACGCTGCCTTTGAAGGGCTAGAAGTGCCATAATAAGTGGACTATTTATTAATCATGTCAGCTCTTGTGCTGACATGACATTTCCAAATTGTAAATGTATTATTCAAGCTCCTATTTCTGCTGCAAAGTGGCAGTATTTTTTAGTTGGTTTGAGACCCCAGAGTTTGGTATTATCAGCTGACGACCACTTGTAAGTGAGTCTAAGTAAGGAGGGTTTACGTCGTGTTTACCTTCAGGTTGTAGCTACTGACATACTTGGGACACGTTGGGTTTAGATGGATAAGGTGGTTATATAACGCAGGGTTTATAGTCTATGGTTTAACACACATACTTATAGTATACAGTGGGAAGCCATATATGTCTGGGTCACTCATGCAGGACTAGCCTTCTGAGACTCAATCTACCTTTTGGTGATTTATTGAGGAGAGAAGGATAATACTTAAAGCTTTTACTTGTAGATTGTTTAGGGGTGGTCTCTGACGTTATCCATACGCGCGTCATAGTGCGTCATGACGCGTCATAGTGACGCGTAGACGCGGGGTCCGGTCGGGTCGCACTGGAGTGGTGAATGATACCGGAGCAATTTGAGATTAATCCCGATTAATTCGATCTGCACGCGGCGGCGGCGGCCCTGTCAATAGATAATTTAGCGGGTTGATATATCAGTGCTCCCCCCACCCTGGAGGACGGCGTGATGAGGATCCTCTCCCGGCCTCCCCTCCTCCACGTCCCGGCAAACACGGCCCGCCGCCCGGCCCCGTGCCGCGGCCTGTTTACAGGTACTCCACGGGGCCTTGAGAGCCCCCCCCCCCCCCCACTCCCAGCCCGCACACACACAGCCCACCACCTCCACAGCTTGTTAGCTTTGATTTCCAACCAAATGGGATAACTAGGAAAATGACAGCAGATCGTGGTGGAGGCGGGCCGGGCGGGGAAGTGTGTGTGTGGCATTATGATTACTAGCATTATCGACTCGCCTGTAATTGCCTGGCCGTCATCAGCCGCGCCGGCCGCAGTGCACGCCGGGAAGGGGGCCCGGGCCCGCCCGCTGATAGTGTGTGTGTGTGTGGGGGGGGGGGGTGCTCCTCGTGAGTAATCCATGAGCGGTACGATACTGAGTAATCGCTGACTAAAGCGGTCCAAAACAGTGCCGCACCGACTCATCCTCCACCCCCCACCCCCCACACCCACCCGCACAGCGCCAACTCCATGTACTACTAGTCTAATTAATTCACCCACCCCCTGATTGCCACCACACCACCCCTCCACCACTCATACCCGTGTACCAGCCCATCTGGGATTTCATTTTTTATCCTAATCATCTTTTTTTATATTTCTCCTAATAGGGACAGACGAGGGGGGGGGGGGCTGTGTGTGTGAGAGGAGGGGGGGGGGGGATTGGGTTAACTTGTCGTGACAAATGGGGATGTTTTAGCTGGACCACCCAAACTCTCAACTTCTGACAAAAACACAACCCAAATGATAATTTGAGTCAGTAAATCAGTTCTGAAGTCACATTTAGTTGATAATTACAAATATACATATATTCCCTACGATATCCAGCGGAGGTTATACATGGAATTATGATTTCTATTTTCGTCTATTACATTAGAATACTGTCATGATGACCTACCTACAGAGTCAGATACCATGTCACTGCATGTAGCCCACATATGTACCCATGTAAAAAACTCAATATAAATGGTCAACTTAGGTTATTCTACACATTGAACCTCCATGCTGGGTTTGTCCCTGACCATCCCCATGACCGGGTACACTGTGACTTGGTTACGTTGTATGTGTTTGCTGCTCCAGGTGGTCTATAGTGTAGGGGTAGGGGGTGTTACAAGCAACACTAACCCTTTAAGGACCACATGCTGCTTTAATGTACTATACCCTTTGTCGTCATGATGCATTCATTGCATGTATAAACTTGTCAGTGCTGCATTCATGCATCATACCGACCCTATACTACTAGGTCAATCGATGTATACACCCTCGAATGGTCGTTATGATTTAATATACATTGTCAACTAAGGACACATCATATTAAAGGAGTGTGTTGTCGTTAGAGGGTTAGTGTTCACCACTGGGGGCGGCTATATTTGTCGGTCCGTGTCCTGATGCCCCCGCAGCACGGAGACTACAACCCTGAGCGTTGATCCAGCAAGGTCTAGTTGTAAACCATGGCCGCCACGCACACTAAAAACCTTACCGCTGCGTCAAGTCTTAGGACGTGCTGATATTATATGGGTCACCAGCCAAATCCCCTCCTCACAGAGGGCTTGGTTTGGTAGGAGGAGGAGGGGGTGTTGTGGTCTGTTGACAAACCGTACTAGCAGACGACAAACAGCCCCAGCCGACGTTTTGCCGCGTCTCGGACGCCGTCAGAAGGACACGTCCGTACGTCCGCCGCGCGCGTCCCTCACGCGTTCATTTCCGCCCGGACGCGGCATCGGAGCGGACGCTGGACGTCCAAATGTCGTCTGCTTGCAATCTGCACCAAAACACTCCTCAAATCGTCTGGAGAGACGCTGCTGTGGGTGGAAGTCGTCTGCGGCGTTTCCCACTCTTTTCATTAATCAGTGAAAATGTCGGCTGCTTCTGCCGCAGACAGTTTGGGTTGGGAAGTCGTCTGCTCTTTTCAATTAATCACCACTCTTGGAGCTGCGTCTTGTCACGGGGTAATGTGCGAAACGTTTAGCAGACGATCACCACTGCAGCATACGGCCTGCTTTAGCAGACGAGAACCGCGCAAATAATTCAGAGGCACGTCTAATACACCCACACACATCATGCACCCCCCCCCCCCCCCACACACACACACATACACACACGACCACTTCATGCTCCACACAGATCCTATAACCCTTTTTAAGGGCCACACAGTGCTTCTATGTGCCATGTATACCCTCTGTCGCCATGATGCATGGATGCAGCCCTGGTGAATAACTCAATACATGTATAATATTCAACCGTAATTCGGACTCTTATTAGGTTGATGCACTTCTGAATGGTCGGCATGATGCATGAATGCAGCCCTGCCGAGTTGCTCGCCAGGGCTGCATTAAAGCATCATACCAACCAATGACATAGCATCTTAAAGCGCTCTGCGGTCCTTAAAGGGCTTCTATTGCAGCAACAGGCTCCCAGTAGCAGCAGCAGCCGCAAATACATTATTTATTAACCCGCCGCCTAGTGGCTGAAGGGGAAATTAAAAGAGGCAGCGGGGCCCAAAGACAATGATTGATAATGGGGTTAATGGGAGGACAATTTGGTACGGGACGCTGCCGCCAGGAGCCGCTAGAGGCTCTAAGTAGGCGACAGGCCGGATAAACAGACATTTACTGCCCTTCTATACCAGCCTCAATGACACCGTGGATCACGGGGGGGGGGGGGGGGTGAGGTAAGGGTGTGGGTGTGTGGGTGTGTGGGTGTGGAAGGGGGGTCTGTGGAAATAGTCCCAGAAACCACCAGACAGACACTCCCAGATCCACCACCCCACCAAAATCACTCCCCCATTGATTTAGGATTCGATCTAAATCACGTGTGTTTGGGAATAGAGCACGGGGGCAATGTCTCCTTATAATATCGTGGCCGAGTCACACCAGGCCTTTCTTGTTTCGTACTTTTTTTAAATGTTAAATGCCTCCTATTCTTTTTTTTTCTTGACACTATTACTATAGAGAAGCAATTGCAGTGTGGCAGACACCCCCACCACACACACCCTGATCCTCCTCTACCGCTAAAACACACGTGCGCATGCGCGCCGAGTGGGGCAGTGGTGGATACACGCACTCCTTTAACCCTTGGCAATTTGCTGATTTTCTCCCAGGCCCGACTGTGAGCTTGCCCCGGCAGCGGGGGCTCGTCCCAGCGGACTTTACCGCCTGGCGGCCCGTCAAGCAGTCAGTAGTCCGTAGATGGGCGGGGTAGGAGTGTGGTGTAGTGGGGGGGGGGGGGGGGGGGCAGGGGGCAGTCCCCCCGATTACGGTGATATTGGAGCTTCCATATGGGAGCTGTCACTAGACGGAGATCCGATCCTGCCGCGACCATATTAATAGCCCTAGAAATCCCCACCCGCCCCCTCAATGCTGACAACAGCACACCCCCTCACACACACCCATACACCCACACAGACCACCTGGGCAAATAAATATAGGCCAAAATATAGGACTTAATAAGACCCCAATCAGGCCTTATTTCAATCCAATATGACATTATATTATAGTGAGTTATATAAGTAGTATACGACACTATATCCACTCTTGTGAGTACCATATAGTGCACTATAAATCCGAGGATATAGTGAGTAGTATAGGAGACTATAGTGAGCAGTATAAGGCACTCGACACTGCATCGGGAGTCTGGACTGGAGTGAGTAGTATAAGATACTGCGTGAGTAGTATAGGGCATAGCAGTGAGCAGTACAAGACTGTGAGTAGTATAGGGCATAACAGTGAGCAGTGCAAGACTGTGAGTAGTATAGGGCATACCAGTGAGCAGTACAAGACTGAGTAGTATAGGGCATAACACTGAGCAGTACAAGACTGTGAGTAGTATAGGGCATAACAATAAGACTGTGAGTAGTATAGGGCATAACAGTGAGCAGTACAAGACAGATGAATATTTCACCATGCTGGTGCTGTGTAAACAGCCTGTTCCCAGATTGATGTAACAGGCATCAACTGTTACTGTATTGATCTTACCATGGAGCTGGGTAGGGAGGGCTCCTACCCCCCCCCCCCCCACACCCACACACACACACAGGCTGGTCAGTACTGAGGGATCAGTTGTCTGACTGCCCATATAGGTCAGGGTCCAGAAAGGAGTACTTATCAAATAGTATATAGAGAAGATACATATGTAAGACAACAGATCATGTGTGGTATAGAGATCACTGGACAGGTAGTCTAATAAAAAATCGTATAATAATTTATGGTACTATCTGAACAACAGAACAGTTGCTTGGGTGTATCACTTGCGGGTAAATATAGATAAATACGTTTTGATACCTGCAAGATGGCGCTGGTGGTGCTCAGTCCCTTACATAAGGTACACACGGCATCACCTGGTATTTAACTGCCCTCCCCCGGCCTGCACCACAGCAGTGGTCAGCAGGCCTGATGGCCGGCTGTGCATACTGGTCAATAGGCAGACCGATTGGTCAGTGGTCAGCTATGTCTACCCAGGCCTGGGCTGGTGGGGGGCTGGGTACCCTGGTTCAATATACCCTCCGTGAGGCGGGACCACCTATTAGGCTCAGGGTGTGTTGACCTGAGGGACGTCTGAATACATAGAGTAAGGCCTGGAAACATGGACTGCCTTGTATGTGTATATATAGACCCCCAGCTCAAATTTCACCTATCTTTGACATCTTTCAGTTTTAAATTCACAAAATATGAAATCTTAGATTCAAAATTGTTTCGAGTATTAAACACCCAACTTATGTAATATCATATACATTGTATTAGATCACTTAGCGCATGGCTATATTCAAGTGGGGAAGTCATAATTTATTTTCAGAAAGAGATTTAACTTTCCTTCTATATATACATTTTATACGATTTAGTCAGGATGTGCAGGTGTACCATGTTCATTGCCCCCCCCCCCCCCCCCCAGGTGTTCTACAGAGTTATAGCAGTTGGTGCCCAGTGAGCATGTATACATGTGTCAACTCTGTAGATCATAAAGACACATTTTCCAGGTTGTAAATCACTTGACACGACCCCTAACCTGAGACCTGCCCCAGCCTCCAACACGTGTCCCTGCTGGTAAGATTAACCCTGTAAGGACAGCATAGTGCTTTAATGTGATATACCCAGTCATCATAATGCATGATTGCAGCCCTGGTTAGTCTACTGACCAGGGCTGTATTCATGCGTCGAGCCGATCCTTCGAGGAGGAAGACCAACCCTTTAGGGGTGATATGGTGCTTGAATGCAGCTAGGGTGAGTTACTCGCCAGAGCTGCATTCATGCATCATGACAATAGAGGACATAATGCATTTAAGCACTATGCGGTCCTTAAAGGGTAGAACACACACGAGCAGGGCTAGAGGCGTGCCTGCAGGGGTAGGAACAGCAGCCCTGTTGTTTTCCCTCTCACCCCCAGCCTGCTTTTTACTCCTTCCCCACACACATACACATACTCCCACTCTCCTTACTAAACCCTTTAAGGACAGGATAGTTATTTAATGTCATCATTGTAATCATTGCATTCAAGCATATATATGCTGACTCGACAGGTTTGATAAACTGCCAAAAGGTTGAGATTATGCACGTATACAGCGCCCGCGAGTTACTCGCTTCAATGGAGCATTACACCAATAAATGTTTAAAAAAAACACACACGATGATTTTACAATTATGCTGTACCTAAAGGGTTAAAGTAGCAGCTTGTTTTTTACCTGGCAACACCAGGTCCCTGCAGACTCGTGCCAAGCACCCGAGGGTCAGTGCTAATAGTCCTACACCAATGTTGTCATTGGTAAAACGTCACCCCCCCCCCCCCAGATACACACATACTACTGACCTCCCCCTCCCCCAACCACAACCACACAAACAGTACTTACTAGCCTGCTGCCATTGTAAAAGCTATACCAGTATAGTAGAAACACGACTCGTTCTATCCTTATGGCAGCATAACGATGGAGGTATTACACAATATGATTCGTTATTAGCGTAATGAGACCAGATGTAGTAGACCCTCATACCCTGACCCCTTACCGTTACGACTTGCCTCCCTACAGAAGGCGGATACCCCGACACCATATATTATACAAGCACATGTTAGACATGTAATGCCCGGGCCATAACACGAGGGACCCCAATCATGGATCATCAGAGCCGATAATAGCACCGTCAATGTGGTATATTAGCACTTGCTCGATGTGATGATGACTTAAGATGCATAGACATAGCAGTATATGGAACATTGAGTTTTTACCAGGGAGAAAACTTGATTTTCTAATTGATGTTAGCACCTGTAGGCCTACAAAAAATATGAGTACATTTTTTATTATATTGACCATAGAATGATGTAGCCCAATAAAATGGTAATAATACATACAATATAAATGTATCTGATTAAATATGGATGAGGTGCCTTTGAATCAACAGGTGCCCAATCTTTGATATCATTAGTAATGAATTCATTTCAATCATTTAAACCATAATTATCATAGATTTAGTTATCCACAGCCATATCTAAATCGAGGAACCATCCGGCCCATTCTGAGGCTCGGGGGAGGGCATTAAAATATCAAATCCCCACACGTGGGTTCTGTAGTGTTAGGTCGCTTAATTCCTTCTGTCCTATACACTTCCTTTTTTTTCTCAGTCCGAACACTTTTTCCTGGAGTTCACAAGACGTTGAACCTACCCGTAGTGGTGTTGGTCCGGCTAAATATTGATCGAAGGAAATGTGACAGTGGTGGAGGTATAGGCAGTGCTAAATCATCAGTGTAAAAGGTATTTGTTTGTCGTGGTAAGTCGGACTGAGATCTAGTTACTGCTGGGGCTGGGGGACGACTCGAGCCACAGCTGTGCACACATTATCGATAGGACGATTGGAGGAGTGGGGGAGTGGAGGAGGAGGACTGGGGTATGTGTGACTCTAGCCCTGTAAGGGCCGCATGTGGTTTTAATGTGCTGTGTGTGGTTTGTTGATATAGGTTGAAACTCCTGTAGAGTTGGTATTATGATGCTTCAATGCAGTCATGGGTTGTAGACTCCTCAATGTTGCATTCATATGTGTATCATGATCATTATAAATACCTCTATAAAGAATAAATCACTAAAGCACTATCCAGTCATTAACGGGTTAGGTAGGGTGTGTAAACGAGTGTGTGTGTGGGGGGGGGGGGAGGTGAGGAGTAGTGGTCACTGTGCATACCTATACATTTTGTACATTCCCTGGTATCCGGAGTAGCTAACTGGCCAAAATTGGTAAAATGTCATGATACATCATATTAAGTTACTTCCCACAGGTTTAATTAATTTGTGATCATACAGTTATATCTCCTTGAGATTGAGTTCCCTATAACAACATGATTCAGTGATGGACTAATGGAGGCACATGCCCCATGAAGGGAGCCCAGGGTACAATATAAGTACTAAGTAGGATTTTACAACCACCCAACCCCCACCTCACACACACCACCACACCCATACAATTACACCACCACATATTGTTACATCCATCGATCCCCACATTTGTAAAGAGCACCAACTGTTCAACATTGGATTAAAAATCAAAATCCTTGTTCGATTAGCTTGTCATAAAGGGGCGGTTGGTGGTCAATTCAGGCTAACAGCTGGGAGTATAGCTCCTATGTGTCATATCGTGCTCCTATTGTTATACTATCGACACGTGGCCACCCAGTGGTTTGGGGTCTGGGGAGTTTGATTTTGGAGTTTTTAAATTTGAGTTGGAAAATCCTGTTTGTACATGTTTGGCTTGATACAAAGACCAATACTCGAACGGGACATTCATAGAAAAAAAACACAAAAGAATCACACCAGTTTGAAAACATTACTAGGTGTATACCCACGCAGTTGTGCTATGTAGTAATGAAACACATAGTAGTTAGATTCTATTATGGCCTTTAATAGAATACCTCTCAGAACTAGATAGATCAGACCAGAATGTCTATTATAGAGATGTGCTAGAGTGTCTGTATATATCATTGCATGTCTAGATAGAGTTGTCTGTCTACACAGCTACACATACAGTACTATAGGGGTGGGAGGAGGGGATTAATCCCAGTCTGAGGCTGCTATTCAGCAACAGGTTGTCCAACCCTCCACCCACACATTAGACAGGGTCAAACTGGGACCCAATTTGGCTTCACCTGCCCCTCCCTCCCCCTCCCCACCTTATTCCCCGTACACCTGGGGTAGCAGAGGAGTAGCCCTTCAGGGTAGCCATTTGGTTCACGTGTGTCTAAATATAACCTCGGCAGGTGTGAAAGCAGCCCTACCCCCTACCGTGAAGCCCTCTCACCTACCTGGCTACCCACCTACACCCTGTGGAGCACCCCCTAGGGTTCTCACCTGCCCCTGTTCCCCTCATCCCATCCCCTGATAGTGGCGCACAGGTGGATAATACTCCTAGTATTTATCAGATGGGTTGTACACGATAATAATTTCATGAAATTGAATTGAAATATAGGAATTTTAAGAGGTTGTAAATTGGTTTAGCTTTTGTTCTATTGCTAAGGTATTTTAAGGGGCAGTGACGCTGCACATGAGGGACACAAAATCCAATCCTGGTGACACATTTATCTGGGAGAGGGTTCTTTTCTGTCCAACGTTGCACAGGAATACACTTGTATCCCATCAAGAGTTCACTTCTCCCCTACACGACATAAAAACAATTTATTCTCACCTGCAGTAGCCCTTCTCAAACCCCGCTATTTGCAATTTGTGTCTCACCCTAAAGAGGGTCATAGGATTATTTTAGTGAAGCATAGACGCCTTGTCCTTTCCACTCCTATCAAACCCCCTAGCCTCCCCCTCCCCCTACCTTACCTTAATTCCACCTTTAAACCCGACACCTTCTGCCCGGGAAGGGGCGGGATCAGGCCGCATTTTGCCGGTGGGGAGGAGACCTGACGCCCGGCCTTATATTCCGCCCCTGCTACCTCGATCCCGCCACTTCAATATCAACCCTTTAAGGGCCGCATAGCGCTTTAATGCTATATGTCATGATGCATGGATGTAGCTCTTGTGAGTAACTCTCCAGTACTTCATTCACACATCATGCTGACCCTATGGGGTTGATACTCTCCAGAAGGGTCGGAATGATGCATGAATGCAGCGTCGGCGAGTATACCCACCAGGGCTGCATTCATGCATCATGCCGACCAAGGACACAACACATTAAAGCACTACGCCGTCCTTAAAGGTTTACCAGCTGCGGGCATGTAGGCCGGGCCGGGGCTGGGGCGACGAGGCGTGAATCGTTCCCAGCGCAATTACGGCGCGGCCAGGTAGGCCGCAGTACACCTCACTGGGTCCCCTCCTCCCCACCCAAGCACTCGTTTTACAGCCTAAAACTGTGCTCCCCCCCCCCCCAGCACTCCTCCTGCATCTGGATCCCCCCCCCCCCCTGTGCATGCTGTGGGGATGTTAATGCTTGTAAGTACCACGGGTACCTACTATTATATGGAGACAATATGGCGATTCCTAAGGATGCATGTATGTATACTAGTATATAGTGTGTATATTAGACCACTTGCAATGTTAATCTGCTGATCTGTACAGTGTCATTTTGTACAGTTTTGTTTTAAGTGTGTCCATCTTGTAGTAAGATAATGTCAATAGTGGGACTATTTCATCCACAATATTGGCTGCATGTCCATGCAGATTGGTGGTTCTTATACTAGATTTTTTTCTGGATGCACCAATGATCCAAAATACAAGTCCAAGAAGTGTCAGTGTCAACTGCACATGTAATAAATCATACAAATCTTCTTACTATTTTTTGGTTCAATGAGCTCTAAACAAAATATAGGTCTACATGGCAAGAGTGATTTCAGACTAGATTCATACCCTTTAGTATTTGCGTTTCCACTTTGTCGGTTACAAGAGTCGTATACATGATGTAGATGATGTCCCCACCCCTTCACCTGCATGTATCTACGATGCACCACCACCCCTTGTTTTAGCCTGGAGTATGGATGGCCGCCCACCACAGGCAGTTTCCACCTCACTGAATCAGGCACTGACTCACTGGGCTGTGATACCCCTAGGTGGGGTTTGCCCCACAGACAGCCACCTATATTACACCTACATATCAGCATAACCCAACCAACCAACCCTGTTATATGCTAGCAGTATCACAGCAAAACATCGAGATAAGCAAAATGAAACGTGGTGATATATGGTAATAATTAAATAAAGAAAAATATGCAATGGTTTACGTCAAAGTGCGGGATGCAAAGAAGTGGAAGAGAAGATAAGAAGTTGATGAAGTGTTTGACATGGATGGTGGGAGAACTTTTTTTAAAGAAATATTTTTGATTTCCTGTTTTAAATTTGATTATTATTTTTTTTAATTTGATTTTTTTTTTCTCCAAAACAAGAACACGTCCTCAGTGTGGGGAGTATATACTAGTGTATACATGTCTTGCTGTATGGCTGGTTGGTACATGGTTGACCCGGCATACACACCAACCTACCCCCACCCCCATACCTCCCCACCTTCTCCTCCACAGGACCACTCCAGCCCACCCCACTCCCCCACTGTGCCCACCCAACCATCGCCCTGAGTGTCTAGGGTGAGGGGACCCCTGCCGTAGTATGTATGGGGCTAGGTCGAGGATATATATGTGTGTGAGGGTGGGGGTGTATAGTTTGAGGTATATAGACATGCACCAAACATCACATAGCTCAAACTGCCTTGCAACTGAAATTACAGTCCTAATAACTCAGATTCTAAATGGCCACTAACTAGGTTGTCATATTAAAATGACATAATCTCCTTAAATGGCAATTCTGAGACTGCGTTCACACCTTGCTTGATAGCTGCAATCCAGCCAGATACTCCATAATTATATGGTAATTAGTAATTTGCCATAATTATCCATTAAATGATGATATTAGCGGTGACCCTCAACATTCCAACGCTGTGTTGCCCAAGGCCATTCCACAAGCCATAATCAAATGGCAGAGGCACTTTAGACTGGATACCATGAATTCCATAGATTGCAGAGTTATGTATCCATATTTCTAGAAGCCACAACTATTTTTAAATAGTAGAAGCATATACAATGTACATGTATGTCATATATATGTGAGCAGTCAAGCGGAAAGGATAATTGGCTGGACACGTCTTTTCCCTGCATATATTTGCGCCATGGACTTTCCAACTCTCATTAATCTGGAACCCATGCCAAACTTTTTTTTTAAAGTGTTATACATTTTCTTTTAAAAATCCTTTAGAACTATATTATAAGCTTAATTCGGCGTGGATCAAGGTGTGCCCAGTGCGGGTCCCATGAGGGTCACAGGTGTGCAGTAGCGGTGGTCAGATGGCAGGTCAGGTAGGGGCGTGCCCAGATTTAGGCCGTGTCAGGCCGACTTTAGGCCTACTTTAGGCCCACCCCCATGGGGGCTGCCAGCACCAAATTAGCACCCAATTGTTTCGGCGCTAATTAGCAATCCGTCCCGGAGCACTCCAGCAAACAAGCTACTAAATCTGGAACAGGCCAGTCTGCAGAGACGCCGCCGTCAACGAAATGAACACCACCTAACCCTTTAAATGCAACATACTGCTTTAATGCCGTTGGTCGTCATGATGCATGAAGGCATCCCTGGCGAGTAACTCACCAGGGCTGCATTCAGGCATCATGACGCCCCTTTAGCAAGAGCTACCACGTAGGGTGGGCATGATGCATTGGAGAGTTACTCGGCATGCAGGTCTGCATTCATGCATCATGACGACAAAGGGTAGACTAGATTAACCCGCTATCCGACCCTTAAAGGGTTATTAAGGCTATAGGTGGGATCACCAGCACCAGGAGCTGGCAGGGTATTAATACACCAGGCAGCACCCACTGGAGGAGCCCACACCCTTAACCCTTTAAGGACAGCATAATGCCCAACTGCATCATAGCCTTGGTCGTCATGATGCATGAATGCAGCCCTCGCGAGTAACTCACCAGTGCTGCATTCAAGCACCATGCCTACCTTATGGGGTTGAGGCACTCCTGAAGTGTCAGCATGATGCACCAATGCAGCCCTGACGAGTTACTCGCCAGGGCTGCGTTGATGCATCATGACGACAAATGTCATCTTTAAGCAAAATTTAACCTAAAAGGGTATTAGTAAACCACTGGAGGAGCCACCCTTAACACACATGGCGATTACAGCGGGGACTATCCAGGAAAATGATCATTTAGTCGGTAAACAAGTCTCACTGCGCCCCTGTGTGTTAGCATAGTGAACCTGGATGAACTACATGAAATGTTATAGGCCCAGGAATGCCACTTTTCTAGGAGTTCCTACTTTCTCTATTCATGTGTGTAATTCTGCTAATTTTCCACATTGAATTGACATAGGTTTAAGAAAAAACATGGTTATGAGAACACAGGAAACTATGTATTTTCGTCTATTCTCACCTGTATACACGTATATACACTATATAAACTATGTATTTTCTCCTGTTATCACATGTATATAGGGTGATAATAGGAGAAAATAATAGTTTCCGTGTGCTCTCTTTTTTATATACACACATAATCATCTACACTGCTCTTATCCGACCATTACCTTCACTTCTCTCCCCCATCTTCCTCTAGCCCCCCCCCCCTCATACCTCCTCATATCAATCACTCCATATCGCCCACAGTAAAACAATTAAAAGCCACCCCAAAAACAATTGCAGCCATTTCAGCGACATTACCATCCCGTGGCAGTGGAGCGAAATTCAATAATTCATAAACGAGGTGCGGATAAAAGGGAGAAGAGGGAAAAAGAAGAAAATCATTACACACAAAAAACACAGCAGTGCCAAGCAAATAAATGCTGGATAGGGCCCGGTTTGCCGGTGGGGTTTTGATTGATTTGAGATTGGTTGTAGAACTCGACAGTGCATGCGATTTGTAAATACTAGGGGGGTTTGTGGGTGAAATCTGACATGGCGTTCATTTCCTGACGTCGGCAATATGATCGTCAAGGTGTAGATTTCACTTTGATCATGTGGGCGATGTTAGGGGATCTGGGATTGGGTGATTAGCCTAACTGACCTCTCCTCCCGCCCCCCCTCCCCATTCCATGGGCATTAATGACAAGGCATTTCTTGTCAGCTGATGATGGGGGGGGGGGGGTCATAGTCAGGGATCAAAACAAAAATGTGCCTATATTGGGGGCTTGGGGAGGGCAAATTTAATCGGAGGGCAAAAGTGAAATGGTCCATTTTGATATTCGAGGTGGGGGATCAATTTACAGAATCATACTATGGAAATTAACGATTATTTAAACTTACTGCTTTAGTCAAAGAAGAAATATTTTGTGCTTGTGCCCAGCTCCCAAATCCTTTAAGGGCCGCATACTGTTTTAATGCGTTATGCCATTTATCGTCATAATTCACGAATTCAGCCCTGGTGAGTAACTCACCAGTGCTGCATTCAGGCATCATGCCGGCCCTATTGGGTGGACACTCCCGATTGGCATGAATGAATGCAGGTAGACATACCAAGGCTGCATTCATGCATCATGGCGACCTAGGCATAACATATTAAAGCACTATGCTGCCCTTAAATGGCTGCTAATGCCCACCCACCATGTTGGCTCCTCCCGGGCCCACCTCACACACATCACGTGGTCAGCGATCTATTTATAAAATCTGAAATCAATCTGCACAGAAAACAATATCGAAAATTGCATTATAAATAATCCAACAAGGCGCTGGTGGCGGCGTAATTTCGCAGCAGTGAGTGCTATTACTATTAGATGAAAAACGCCAACCTCTTTTTGCGCCACCGCCACTCACTCACTCCTGCAGTGGGCCCGAGGCATTCTGGTTAAAACAAAAAACAGCCAGAGGCAGCGACCACTAAAACACATTTTGGGCGGCATTAAATGCGCGAGGAGGATCGGAATTACGCGTCCCCGGGCGCGCAGACGGAAAAGCGGCGTGGCCGACGTAATGAACAACCCCCAGGGTGAAATGAACACAACAGGTAGTCAAGGCAATCACCATGGCAACAAGGAAATCTACATGGTGACGCCTGGTGCCTGTCTGGAGGGGGCTGGGAGGCACTGGAGAAGGCAGTGTATAAGGGTGGGGGGAGCCCTGGGGGCATTTCATGAGTTAGGTGGGAGGGTTTAATATGGAAAGGGGGGGGGGGGTCATTATAGGGGAGGTTAGCTTGTTGTTTTAACATGCTGGTTGGATAAAACGCATGCTAAGCGTTTCCCTTGGCATGCATGCATGTTAAATCTGGTGCCATAAGGCCCTGGGGCGTACACCATGGCCCAAATCCATACGACTCAATTGCCTCTGGATTATTTGAATATAGATTATCTTCCATGCTATTTTTATACGACAATTTCCTTTCACAAATGTGCATGTACGTTACTAACAAAAACAAAACATATCTACAAAAAGAGAGAGCAGTGTGAGAAGAAAGTCACTTGGCAGATACATGGTAAACTGAAAGCAAAGAAAAACGTGCCTTTTAATCAGGAACACGTCAAGAATTGCATCATCAAGCTGAGCTATTTCATTTATGGTAGGCTTCAGAAAGGTTTACATTCTACCCAGTACAGAATATGTTGGATCATGTAAGTGCATGAAATAGTAGAACTGCAATATTCTCAGATACACTATTGTCACTATTTCTATACAAGACTATCCGATATACCCAAATAACCAAACAGTCTGAGTCTCACATTTCGACCCACCCAGCCCCCAACCTCCCCAACATACCACATGGCTCTACTCCCCAGGCCTGTACATCCCTGCTGTACCTTACACAGACACATAGCACCAGCCATGTGACCAGGACCTTCCCCCACGTCCCCCTGACGGGTGCATTATTAACACAGGGTCGTGTATGTTACTCAGGTGCCAACCCTGGAGCAGGCTATAGTAATAACTTCCTCAACTAGGCCCTGGTGAAATCTAGACAATGCCTCAGCCATTATCTATGAGATTCCCTACGAAGTAACTGCAGTTTCTAATGCCAAGAAAGCTTTGCAATCTCATATAGTTGTGGCAGGAGTCTCGGTAGGACTAGGTACCACCAGGATCCTTACCTAGTTGTGGCAGGAGTCTGGGCAGGACCAGGTACCACTAGCACCCTTACCTAGTGGTAGGGGTCTGGGCCCTAACCTAGTTGTGGCAGGAGTCTGGACAGGACTAGGCAGCACGAGGACCCTTACCTAGTTGTGACAAGGCTCTCAGGACTAGACTGACCCTGGAGTACTCCTATTGAAGGACTCATCGATCTCCCCCACAGCACGCTGACCGCTGTATCTGACCCCAATCTCCAACTGCTCACGCTGAGCTGCTCCTCTGAATTGCTGCCCAGGGTCTTTAACGTTGGTAGTTGCTCATGCACCATAAACTCACCCATTCTGTCTACACCATCTTTATGACTGTGCCATATGTTTAATATGGTCCTAGGGTGTTAGACATTGGACCATAATGTAGTTGCGTTTAGGGTAACGTGGTCAGAAATGTATAGGTTAGGTCGGATTAAACATAACTTTTAAAAGATGAAACTGTGGGGAATATTTTGCTAAACTTTTGCTATGACATATAACATAAATTGGTTTAATTTTGCAAAAATCCCCGGAAATGTCTTAGCCATTTGAAGAATGGACGCTTAGAAAATATCCATACATGTATTAGCTTTACCTGACACCTGTAGAGAATAGTTTCATGGTACCACATGGCCTTGTTATACCTGTTTCTGAGAACATTCAACAAGCTGTGGCTGGTGTGTATACCACATTGCAGAGGGTTTCACACCGGCCCCTTTAGATCTCAAAGTAGGTCATCTGGAAAGGGCAAACCTGGGAAGTCTGTCAAATATTTTACTCCTCATTTCTTTTTCATGATGAGGGAGTGCTATTTACGGTAGAATGATCACACGGTGTCTGGGCCTGCAATCCGCCATGTTTTTATACAGAACCTGTTACACCATTTTATCACTCAATCACTACTCATCATCTCCATATTCTGACACCAAAATAATACCTGAGAAACGATACAACTGTCTCCGCTGTCTGATAAGTTGACGGTAAAGAAGAACTGGTGACAAAGTCCTATAATTTCATTTATAGCAAAAAAAAAATCAAAAGAATGAAAAGTGGTAAAATAATTATGATCTTCTCAACCACCTTCACATTATACCCCCTTGCTTAGCTATAGTCATGGGTTTTCCTCATCTATGGATAAATTCAACCATAAAGTGGGAGGTTCACTGCCAATTGCCAATACTTGTTAGATATTCTAGATAGGGTGTTCATGGTGTGTAGTGGTGGGCTGGATAGCTCTCATACATTGATGACTGTGTTAACTTATTGATAAAACCCCCAAGGGCCGCATAGTGCTTTACTGTACCTATACCCTATGTCACCATGATGAATGAATGCATCCCTGCTGGAATCATTCATCAGGGCTGCATCCATGCTTCACATCAGCTCTTTGGTTGCATATCAACCACATAGGGCTGGCATGATGCCTGAATGCAGCCCTGGGAAGCTACCTAACCAGGGCTGCATTCATCCATCATACCAACAAAGTGCATATCTATTAAAACACCATGCTGCCCTTAAAGGGTTAACTTATTGATTAAACTCATGTAGAGTAGGAGGATTTTACAACACATCAATTAGTACCACACCTGATGCACGGCTTATGAATTATTGATAGGATATTTATCTCAACCGTGACCAATTCGCACATAAAAGGGTAAAGCTAGACATCCTGAAGCAGATATGTGATAGTGTATCATCAATCTTGTTTTGGTCGTTTTCAGTATTGAAACAGTACAAGGTGTCAGGGGAAAATAGGCAATGAACTATTTGGAAGATTTGAGATATGGCATGGTGTTAAGTTTGATAGCTTTTAACCCTTTACGGATGGTTTACATTGTACGACAGCAAAGGCTTCAATGCAAAGCCATCGGGCTACTTATTGGCAATGCTATCGCGACTATGTTGAGTTGTGGGGTCAGTATGATTCACTATTACTGCATCATGATGAACAAAATCCATAGCATATTAAGCATTATGCTGCCCTCAAATGCTTAACAGTGTTATCGATATTATGCTAACACACACCTAGAAAACTACAATGCTGTTAAATCTGTATCTGAAAAGGATTAGTCCGGGAACTAGTTTAGTAAAATAACCATACATACCTAACTGCAAAACCAGGGGAGGCACTGATAAATTGGTATAGCCTTTAAAGAAAAATAATTTAAGAAAACAAAATAACCTCAAAAAAATCTGAATAACAAAAACCAAAAGAGTTACAGAGTGGGAGATGAAGAAAGTGCCAGTGTCACCTCTGGATGAAGGAGTGGGGAACAATGGCGGCGTCCCCCAATGCATGCTGGGAAAGTGCCACCTGTCGGCGAGGAGGGGAATCATGGGCTGCCGGTGTCACATGCAATGTGTGGATCCAAAAAACCCTGGGACTTCCGGTGATCCCTCTGAGCTGGAGGAGGATGGGGCAGGGGGTATTGTGCCTCCAGGGTGCCTCCAGTGGGAGGAGGGCACCTTATGTACCTAGTGGCTGATGTATGGTGGGGTCTGGGTGAATAAATCGGTAATAAACAGGGAATAAAACTCCACCAGCAGACAAAGGCAAAGCCATTACAGAGGAGCTAATAATAGATAACACTAGTCGTTATCTACAGGAATCTTGGGAACTTTACTCGGTAAGAGACACTGGTGTTGGAGCCTTTGGAGAGTGGTGGGATCATTTGTTACTTTGAACCTTGCTTCTTTTTTTTGTTTTAGCTCAGATAGTGTGCCCCTTACTTGGTAGACTCATTTGTAACTATGAACTTTTCCCTCTTCTTATTTGGGATACCATGTCTGTTCCCTGGTAGACACATTTATTACGATTAGCCATTTTGCCATTAACATTTGAAATTGTGTTTTGCGCACCAATTGGACTGCTCATATAAAAACATTTATTTTTAAATATCTTAATGCCAGCTTTGGTCGGATCCATATTTCTTCCCACTCCCATAACTTCTTACCTCTAATACAAATGTACTTTCTGGCGTACTCCATTTAGATTGTATACGCCTTAGCAATATGATTATACATTGTTTTCCCCTTAAACTATGTACTTATAAATTTATATTTATACATTTTCTGTGCTCCATTTGTATTTAACATGGGTATGTGGCCTGTTTTCTGCCGGCTGAGAGGAAGGCCTGGGGGTGTTAGAGAAGCTTTGTGTGTAGGTCTGACGGCAGGAAGGCCTGGTTTTACCTGAGGCTGTATCAGGCTGATTTACACCAGGAAATAAGGCGCTAAATCTGCTACCAGTTAGTGCTGAACCCTTTAAGGGCAGCATGGTGCGTTAAGTTGCTACTAGTTAGCGCTTAACCCTTTAAGGACAGCATGGTGATTTAAGTTGTTACTAGTTAGTGCTTAACCCTTTAAGGGTAGCATAGTGCGTTAACCTGCCACCAGTTAGCGCTTAAACCTTTAAGGGCAGCATGGTGATTTAAGTTGTTACTAGTTAGTGCTTAACCATTTAAGGGCAGCATGGTGCGTTAACCTTGGTAGTCATGATGCATGAATTCAGCCCTGGCAAGTAACTCGCCAGTGGTACATCCATGCATCATGCCGACTTTTCAGGTTCAATAAGTCTGCTATCTCGAAGGGTCGTCATGATGCATTCATGCAGCACTGGAGAGTACACTCACAGGTTTTTGCATGTAAGCATCATGCCGACAACGGCATACCATGTTGAATCACATTGTGGTCCTTTAAGGACTCATTAGCATACCTTATATGAAAGTTACTGGGTGATTATTAGCATTAACTATGTATGATAATTTTAATTTCTTCAGTGCATATGCCAATAATTCAGAGAAAACCAAGTTAAAAGAAATAGATAATCACGAAAATTGTAATATGAGGTCGTAAGCACAAAAGGAAGGTTAAATACCTCAGGCAATTTGGATATTTACTTAGATACTGAAGATAATCGTGCAGTACATGCGTGACAAATTAAATCATGATTTTAACATTTTCAACTTATACACTTGTGGTTTGCATATCTTAACCATAGTTATTTATGACTACTTCTTCCATGCACCACCCCCCCCCCACGCACGATTTCCCTCCATATCCAAAATGAACAAGGAACCAAGGTGTTTTCTGAAACAGCTACCCTTACCGTCAGATTGTGTGTATCTTGTAGCTAGTTCACACAATGAGTGTGCCAAGCACCAGACGGATGGGCCCAGGGTAGGACCAGAGTTGACATACACTCACTAGGTCACCCTCTCCCCACCACCCCACGCCTATACACACCCACAGACACGGTCCTGGTATGCCTCACCTAGATAGGAGGACACTTCAGATTATTCATGTCTTTTCTGAACTATACCATAAACAACTGCAAAACAAGCAGTTGGATCCTCTTTCATAGGTTCTCAAACCTTTAAGGACGACATTGGTGTATTACGCTGGGGGTATTTAAACACCTTAGCATGGACATGATACCAGAATGTGGTACTGGCGAGTTACTCGCCACTGCTGCATCCAAGACAAAGGAACAATGTGTATGAAAGCGCTACACTGCCATTATGTTACGGCTAAGCCCAGTTGCAGCGGCGGATCTAGGATTTGAAAGGGGAATTGGGTACAATTACTACAGATATGTTTTGTGACAAGGAAGTAACACCTTGAAAAAACACATCAGGAAAAGTCAGTACAGTTGAGGTCTCTTGGCGATGATTTTAGGATTAGTGTCATCTCTTTGTTCAGGAGTTGCACCAACCCGGAACCAATGCCCCAAAGATCCTCCTGTGATGGATTATACTACTTGTACTGTACGTGCTAACTGCCTGTGTCCCCATCCCACTTCTACTACAGCCCCCCCCCCCTTACACATAAACACACTACCACCAGTCTCTAATGGACGCCATGGTATACTGATATGATAATTTCAACTATTTCTAATGACATTTTGATCTGTCGCGACTGACGGGGCTAGGCCTTTTGGTATATATATATATATATATATATATATATATATATATATATATATATATATATATATATATATATATATATATATATATATATATATACCTTGCTATTACTAGCTGGTACAGCACCGAACTCGTTTTAACCCTCAAGGTTTTGTGTTCACACATTGGCAGTTACCTGAACCATTTTAGGTCCTCTCTTCCCTCAGGTAACCTGAGTACCATCAGCTGCAGTAGCTACAGGAGAGGAGTACACTGGACTCCTGTGCCCACTGTAACCCCCGCACGTGACCCCCATGTCCACCCTGCACCTGACCACTTGCACCTCCACCCCACCCCCCCCCCCCACCAGACACCCTAGGGCTGTTTGGGACAGGCTCTGATCTTAAGAATAAATAGACCTTTCCCCCCTGCCCCACACCTCTGATGAGACAGGGCATTATGCATGCAGTCTACCACCCCTCATCCCAGGGTCAGACAACTTGACCCACATGGACCAGTAGTTGACTACACACCTCCTCCCCACAAACTGACCAATCGATTGCATTGGCCTCTGCCCCCATCTCCCACTTTTTATCGAGTTCCTGTTTCTGATGAGTTTAGTGGGGAATTCTGGTGAGGCTTCGGTGTATAATTAATTCGGGCAGAATGGATTGGATCGTCTTGTATTTAAAGTGAGGAGAAGGTCATGGTGTTATGGAAAAGGGGGTTATTGGCCTTGGGTGCAGCAACCTTACTCGTGTTACGATGGTTCGATGTATCCAATTGTAAATATATGGTGCTAAAACATTCATTTTGAACCACAAAGGAATTGTTCATTGGTAGAAATTTGTTCTCAATGAATATCTTAAAGGATGGGTTAGTGTTCTCTTCAATGATTAAGAGTTCACCTCAATAAATAGGGAATGCCTGTACAAAGACAGAGACAAATTTATTCTGCGGTACATGTGGGTAGGTGGGTGAACTCTTTGGATTAACAATGAGTCATTGAACAGGATCCTGCTTAAATAACTCAACTGCAGCATACTTGAACTATAATCCATCACATCGAAATTTATATTTAGTTTTATATATGTAGCTAATGTAGTCTCTACTATGAGAAATAGCTCTATAGAGTATGGGTAGGGCCCTGAGAACACCTGGGAGGGGCATGGTCAATGTGGGATGAGTATGTGCAAAGGGTGGGGGATGGGTAGAGTTGAGGATTATCCAAGTGGTAGTCAGTAGTAAAACTGTTGGACGCAGTGACCTGGTTTCTCTTGGCCCCCTGCCAGTAACTTCACTCAACCAAGTCCGGACAGGGATACAGACACACCCGACTGAAGCTAACCGGCCCTGCCCCTCACCGCCATCAACATCCTCCATCTACCCTCAGCTTGTCTGATCCCCCCCCACCTCTACACCCCCCCCCTTGCCTCCTGGCCATCCCATCTATAGTCAGCTCAAACCTTACTAATGCATGTACTTATAAATAACTGGTGGCTATAACTGAGCTGTACTATAGATTAGTACCGGTACGCTGAAAAGCGTCCCCTTTGTGAACTTTGCATACGACTGCTAGTTTATACATCATACATGAGTTTGGATGTCTTTTACAGGCACTTTATGGTTCACAAAATGCTGCAAGAATACCATCAGCAATTCACCCATGGGCATCCATATCTGATCCTCTTTGTTTTAAACTAATATAAACCATGGCCGAAGAGATAAGATTTGTGAAGCGATGGGGGAGTTTTCGGTCACAATAGCTATTCGCGACATCCCTATGTAACTCTAACGCAAGGAGATGGGGCGAAGAGTCTTTGTTAGGGTGTATTAATGATGTTCTTGTGGCTTGGTGCAGACTCACATCATGTTTGTGTGTAGTATACAGACTGGGGGCTCACCTGGTGGCATATATAGGTGAGGGAGTGATATCGATACCCCTCAGCCAGCTCCGGGTATTACACACCGCCCACGGATGGACCACATCACCCCCACCTGTAACCCTTTAAAGACTGCATAGTGCTTGAATGTTCTTTGCCCTTTGTCATCATAATGCATGATTGAATACAGCCCTGGCAAGTCTACTCACCAGGGATGCATTTATTTAACATCATGCTGATCCATGAAAAAGGCAACATCACCAAGGACTCGGCATGAGGCATGAATGTAGCACTGGAGAGTTAGTGATCTGAGCTGCATTCATGCATCATGACCACAAAGGGCATACTGCATTAATATACTATGCGGCCCTTAATGGTTATTCACCCCCCCTCCAACCCTTCATCTGCCAGCAGCCAATGTTTGACTGCCTGTATTTACTAAACTCCATGATGAAATACAGTGAGAGTAAGTGCACTAAGGGGCACCCAGCCTTCACCCTCCTCATCCTATCTCCTCTACATCCCCTCCACACCATCCTCCACACCCAAAACCACCACCTCCTACTCATTATCAGCATTGTTTACTTTCTGCTGTATTTCCAAGTGATTTTTATTCGCCCAAGTGCAATTTTTATTTGTAAAGGAAATGTCTATCCCGTCTCAAACTATCATTGGACAAGAAAAAAGGGAGGATTTCCCAGATCCGAGCGAGACGGTTCTTGTTTAATCGTGTGTTTATTTGCCATCGATCTCAGAACACCGCCGGATGGAAAGCAAACCTGGTAGGGAACAATCGCACTAAAAGTCCTGACCCAGAAGCTAAGGGAGTGCGAAATCTGGCATGCCATTAGTGATATAGAAGAACAGGGGAGGGGTGAAGTGAGACAAGGAGGGGGAACAACAAAATGAAACAAGATGAAATAAAATAAAATTATAATGGCTGGAGAAATCAGGTAAGGAATGTTTAGTAGACGTATGGTTCGTGAGGACATGCTACTGGTGGTGTGTATGGGGTTGGGTATGGGTGGGAGGAAGGGGGGGGGGGGTGGGTGGTAAGGGGTGGGAGGTTATGGGGGTAAGGGGCCAGGAGATCGTGGTACATTCATCTACACACTAACCTCAGAGACCACATCCAGTCCCTCCTCCTGCTCCTGCTGCCTCTCCAGGCCTGATCCTTCTGACGGGTAACTAATGAATTGTCAAACGCACGTGCATGTTCCCAGGCAGGGTGACGGGTGTATGGGTGGGTGATGTGTGTAGGGGGTGGGTGTGCATGTTTAGCCCGTTAAAGGACACATAGCTCTGTAATGAGGTATCCCTGTGTCGTTATGATGTATGAATGAAGCCCTGCTGAGTCTACTACTCACCAGGGCTGCATTCAAGTATCATGTGCTGATCATACAAAACTTGATTAGTACGCTTCTGAGACGTCGGCATGATGCAGGAATGCAACCTTGGCAAGTCTACTGCCAGGGCTGCATTCGTGCATCATGACGACAGAGACTATACCCCTTAAAGGGTTAGAGGATGGCAACCCAGGGTGCTGTCGTTGTCTGGATACCCACCTACCCCTATTACATGACCCCATCCCACATTTGGCCACATCAAGAGGGTACAGGATATGGGAGACGGGAATGTGACAAGGAACAAGGATGCATGTAGGTGAGAGGGAGGGAGAGAGACATTAATACAGAGAACTGGGAACTGAGATAGGGGTTGGAGAGACTGAGGGGCAGACTCACAGACTTATAATCAGGAAGGAACAGAGAAAGAGAGGAAGAGACATACAGAGACAGTGAAAGGAGAGAGCATTGACAGAGAGAGGCAGAGAGAGACAGAGAGAACAAGGGCGGGAGATAGGCATAGGATATAGGCAGCGCAATAGACAAAGAGGAAAACTAGAGATGGGGACAAAAATTACTTTCACATTCATGAAACCATTAAATGTAACTTATACAGTAAACCACATCACCCTGCCAACACTGGTCACTCACCCTTCATATCAAACAGCACTATTTGGGTTTGGCTGGCATGAAAACTTCCATGTACTAAAACTGACCCTACTAGCCCCCCACAAAGGTTCTCCCTGACATGGTATGCACAAAGTGTGTACCATAATGCTCTTTCCAGCCGATTATATATGCTCAATTAGAAGTGAATTTCAGTTGGGGTCAGTCAGGGTCAGTTTGGTATGGAGGGGGGGGGGACGTGTGGACTGTCTCCAGACCGTGGAGCTTGTTAACCATTTAGGGGCCACATAGTGCTTTGATACGCTATGTATTTTGTCGTCAGGATGCATTAAAGCATCATGCTGAGCCAACAGGGTTGATACATGTCTGAAAGGTGTGTATGTGTCTTGTAAGCAACCCTGGAGAGTGGAATTACCAGGCAGCATTCAGTCATCACTATGATAGCGGGTTTAGGGTATTGAAGCATTATGTGGCCCTTAAAAGGTTAAGACCACTCTTAGGCCAGTCACTTAATGTAGGCTAAGTTACCACATCACCCAACCCCCCAGCAGTATCAGCCAACTCAGTATACTATACCTATATACTCCAGATCTACACTGCAGTCCTGGTATACTAGTATACATGATAGGGTGAGCTGGGGGGTATAGGCGGTTATAGATATGGTTTTGGGTGAATGAGCTTAACGACTTTGGCAACAGTACATGTGGCTGTGTGCCCTGTGTAGGTGCATGCTGTGGAGGTGGTCCACAGGTAGGTAAGGAATGTACACAAGGCTACCAGGTACAGGTCACCCCCACGGCCAGGGACCCTCAGGAGGCACCAGGGGTGGAGTACTGGACATGCATGCATCCCCAGGTGCATGTGGTAGTGCTGGAGACCCCTTACTTGTCTTATAACCGTTAAGGGGTCAGGCTGGTCGTGGCATCCAGTGTAACTGAGGCATGCTTAAGCACCAGCTTTTTCAATGTCATATCCTTGTTAGTTATTGCCATAGTTCCACATACAGGTCAGGTAGAGTGCAGCCTCATAAAGCATTTATTTAATGTACAAGTAAATGTTTCACTTATTCAGCCTTGAAGAATACCACATGTCTCAAAGTTTCATGACGCCTCAAAGCGTCAGGTTTATTTGCCGATATAATGATGTACTACCGAGACCTAAACAACAAGCGTCATCATGCCGGTACCTTTGGGGCATATGTATAGTGTATGAAGGTGCAATGCTGCCCTTAAAGGGTTAACTCCACATCTGCGTAGATATACGGCCTCTCAGGATATCATTTGTCACCTGACAACTTCACTTGTCTCCTAGCTGTGTTCTCCGTGGGAGGGTACCCTGCTTCTGGATGATCTGAGACCTGTGGTTGATGGCATGGGGAGCCTGAAAGCCCAACATTTACTGCCCCTACTGCATGAGTCTGAGTAGGATGAGGGTGGGTACTCAGGGCTTTATATAGGGTGGATGGGGTGTCGGTAAGGGTGGTTACAGTCCGCGGGTGATATAGCCAGAAACTCCATTAAGATGCGAAATTTAATCCCAGCGAAAATAAACGACAGACGGACATCCCCGAGCCCCTCACCTGTCTGCCAGGTAAACTACACCCCGGTAGGGTGCAAGGGGGGGGGGGGGCTGGTGTGGGAGGGGGAGGAGGGGGTGTAAGATGAGAAAGGTGGGAATGACAATAGGCCCCAGGTAATACTTGTTGAAGATAGGTCCCGGGACTCTCAGTGTAGGATATCCTGTACAACAAGTGGGCAGAGGGACATGTCCCTGAGAGAGAGAGAGAGAGAGAGAGAGAGAGAGAGAGAGAAAGAGAGAGAGAGAGAGAGAGAGAGAGAGAGAGAGAGGGGGGGGGGGATACAGAGACAGACAGAGAGACGGTCACAGACACAGACAGACAGGACGGCAGGGAGAGGTACAGAGACAGGCACAGAGAGACTGGAGGGGGAGCTACCCGGTATATCAGGTGGGACAGAGAGAGAGGAGAGAGAGTAATTAACAAAGTAAAGGGGAAAACTAAAGATGGGGGAGTACAGAAACAGGGATGGATAGAGACAGGGACAGAGGGACAGGGTCACTGACAGACACAAGCTAGTACCTGGTAGTACAAATGTCATTTAGCAGGAATTGTATTGCAGAGGAATCAGAGGATGTCGAACTGAACTGCACTCAACTGGGCAGTGAGACAGAGAGGATCAGAGACAGCTGACCTTTTGCGGTTGGGCTGATATACAATATACTGTTGGTGGGTGGAAGGGGCACTCAGGGGGAAAGTCAGCACCATGTATTTTAGATCCTATCTGCTCTATAATAACTATATCGGTGAATCCCAGAAACATTTAAAACTTGTAAAATGATTGATCTTAGAATTACTTTCGTTTTTCTACCCCCCATGTCTCACTAGAATACCAAATGTAAGAGCCTCAATGATTTATCGTTCGCGAAACGAAAAAAAAGTAAACCACTAACACTTTTTTTTGTAAGAAGGCGACAAGGTGATTTTACAATTTGAATTTCAATTTACAAACCCACAGTTTTTATTCAAATTTGCAAATATATTCAGAGACTGTGTGGTAAACTGGAGATATGCATATGCAAGTTGGTGGTGGTCCTGTGGTAGGTGGTGGTGGTGGGGGATGTGCGGCTAAGATAAAGGGGAGAGAGTGGCAGGTGAGGGGTAGAGATGGGGGTAGTGAGGAGGACTTAGCCTAGGTATGGCTGCACTCTCCAAACCTGTGTCTGCACCCCTTATTACTCTCACACTATGTCCCTGCCCCAATCTGACATCACCTATACCTAGAGGGATATGGAAGTATAAAAAGGTAGTAGCCCACGGACTACTTTTCCTGTTTATTAAGTCTTAACTGTTTAAGGAGATCAGTGTGCTTTAATGCGTTATACCATTGGCCACTATGATGCATGAATGCAGCCATGGCGAGTAGACATATTGGCGAAATATCAGCGAATTATTGATTTCATATTCAATCCTTAATACAGTAGACCCAACGAAAACTACCCTCCACCTTCTAAGATAGGT
Organism: Harmothoe impar; assembly: GCA_947462335.1. Taxonomy (NCBI): domain Eukaryota; kingdom Metazoa; phylum Annelida; class Polychaeta; order Phyllodocida; family Polynoidae; genus Harmothoe; species Harmothoe impar. The sequence continues at coordinate 53,909,951 of OX381714.1, forward strand.
TGGAGGGGAGATACAACCGAGCAGCTATAACATAAAGAAATTGTGGAGGAGTGTGGTATGTAGGACCACCCCCCCCCCCACACACACACACACCCACATGTCACCCCTACCCCCATACCTGCCTACCTGCCATCCCGTCTGTGACCAGGGGTACCAGGGTGTTTACCCCAAACTCACTAAGACAACAGGGACAGTGCTCACCCCTACCCCTGCCCCTACACGACAGGCGGCTAAGACACTGACTGGAATACATTATCAGTCCAGGAGCCCCCATCCTCCCCTCACCCAGACAACCATCCAGGATGCACCACTACCCTATCTAGTCCTACAGGGGACCTTTAGCCATGAGCAAGGGAAGGGTCCTGAGATAGGGATGGTAGGGTTATTTAGCTAAGTGCATGTATATAGGTGCCAGGATGTGAATCCATGGAATTGCGTCATTTCTGTATGAAAGTCCCCATATTTTTCCTTTTAACCCTCAGAGAGTAACATGGTGTTTTAATAAACTCCCCTTTGGTTGTCATCATGTATGGCTGCATGCAGCACTGGTGTACCCTGGCGAGCACCGGAGAGAGCACCGGAGAGTAACTCGCCAGTTCATGTCTTTGGGGTTAATGTGTTACCAACGGGTGTAGGCATGATTCAGTAATACACCATGACGCCAACCAAATCTTGAGGCATCAATGCTCAAGATAAAAATGGCTGCATTACATACCAAACTTACCACACAGCAGCAAAAACCTACCCCACCAGTGCTGAATATGAGAACCTCTAGCCCACCCCCTGCCCCCTCCTGTCTCTACACATCCTCTTCAGAATTCACCACCTCCTGTTGTTTTACCCAGCCACTTATTTGATTTTCTCATGGCTAGTTTGCATCAGGGAATCTCAAGTGCCTGTTTCCAGACCTTCCTCCTAGGTGTATACTATTGAAGTTATAAAACAGAAAATACCACCTATATCTCAGGCATTGTTATAATAATGAAACTATTTATATATGATATATGATACAGCAGAATATACATGCAGTATAGTGTCAATGTAGTTCTGTGTAGACTAGTCACCATGGCCAATCATGATACATGTATGTTCAATATAAAATTTAGTAAACAGATTTATAGTTGGTCTATATACATGTATAAAATGAACCTGATCATATCATACAAACACATGCAGGGAAATATATACATTTTCTTTGAATTAGAAAAAAGGTACACTCATACATACATATTACCTATCAGTACATCCCATGGTGGTACATCCATCATTGCAGCGCTCCATATACGTCAGCGCAGTGAGTCAGACCCATGGTGGTAGTGTGGCAAGCTCTCAGCAGTTTTTGTTGATCCAAGATATCATTTTATCCCCCGCCCAAAAACAATGTTTGTTTCAGGTAACCCACCCATATATCAGAATAACAGCTGACCCTAACAATATTTTCAGACTATTGTGAGAATTCTCACAACATCAGCTACATTTGGACTTAATCTTGAACCTCACTATCCTACATTGTAGAGACACAAGGCATGTTACAAGAAACTCAGGTGTTTTTTCTTGGGCTTTAGCACAAAAATGACAGAGCTGTGTGGGATGCGACCACTCAGCAGGGTGATGTACTCAGGTATCCTGTAGTTGTCAGGTGTCTGGGTACACCTGTGGGTAAACCTTTAAGGACAGCGCGATACCTCAAGCTTCATACACCGAAATGTATCAATGCTTCGCCGGCGAGTAACTCGCTGGCTTTTCGATGTGTGAATCGCGCCGACACTTTGGGAGTGTATCGGTCCACACCGATGATTTATACTCATTGATGCTGCATTCGTGCATCATGATGGCAGAGGAGCATGGTGTATTTAACACACTATGCTGCCCTTATAGGGTTATAAAAAGGTACGGAAGACAAATAGTCTGTAGGAGAGATATCCTCCCTTGTGCCACCATTAACCCACTTGCTGCTGAAGTTAACATATGTGAGCAGCCACACAAAAAGGATGATCTGTGAGGGGGGGGGAGGGGGATCATCTTTTTTATGTGGCTGCTTAGACTATTAAAATACTATGTCATTTATTAAAGTTTGTGTGACTTCTGTGTGTATCATCCCAGAGTAGATGTATGCATGTTTTAACCCCTGAAAGGCAGCATGCATCAAATGGCAAGCCATATTAAAACACTATGCTACCATTAAAGGGATAGTAAGTGAACTACTGGGGTGTCTGCAGAGGAGCATCCTTGTTTAAGAGACATACAGATGATATTTGACACACTTTCTGCCCCCCCTACCTCTCACCTTCCCCACATATGCCATATATATAATACAGCCCTACCCCCTACCTGCCCTGCTACCCGCCTCCCCATCCCATGACCACAAATCAAACTCTACAACTTGCACGGGTGTGAACACAGCCTAGAGGTCCCCCACCCATCTGACATGTTTCCAATATACTCACATGCACAGTCTATACAACAGCAGCGTCATTTTGTGAGCTGGTATTCACCCCCATATGGTGCGATCTGAAGGCAGCAGCTAAGATTGCAGTACATTATGTGACTTGAAGAAGACTGGGATGAGGTTATTTCCATAGGGAATTCCTTATAACATGGCATTTCATATCTCAGGACCCTTGTCTAGATGTGGGAGGAGTGTGTATAGGACTAGTAGGGGGTAAGACTGCAGGATGAGCATGGGACACTCAGTTGTAGTTGTATATAGCATACCAACCCTTCAACCGGAACATTTTACATCATAAACTATAATAAACTAGAGTAACTACTGTGCAACATGTATTGCAAAGTGCCGCTAGTAACTCGCCAGTTAAATCCCATTAAAATACTGCGAAAACAAAACCCTCAAAGGGTTATCGAATATATGTATATATACAAGTATTGAGAGCTGGGAGTGTTGACTGTTTTATTTAATGACATGGAGCTTGTTTGTAATGGTTATTGGCAATCATATCAATATGCATTTACATATGTATATTTATCTTGATTATACTGCTATGGTTATAGCCATCTCCTATATATATTTCCAAGTGCAAAACGATAAAGCAGATACTTGAGACCTTCGAAGTGTCCTTGTGCTTTTTAATACGTTATTTAATGAGGAGATGAAGTATATACATGTATATGCAAAGGCACATATTCATGTCCTCTTCAAGGATGTGATTTGACATTTTAGATTAAGGTCCGTAATGAAGATAGATGACCAACCTCTGCCAATTGGCTTCAGAACTAAATGAGTTAAAATGGCCTCTTTTCCTAAGTCAATTCCTGTAGCTTAGGGAATTATCTGGACTATAACTTACCTTGACATTGGTAGTTAGTTTCATGTAGTTAGTGTTAGACAGCCCACTTGGTGGCGCCACTGGCACATTATGTACATGTAGACCTTATAAGGTATGGCAGGGTCAGTATACAGTCTCAATATCGGGAGGATAGAACCCCACCCAGCTAGTCCTATCTAAATATCCCACGCCGGTAAATCTATGTGCTCGGGTCAATGAGAAGCGAATGTGAAATACTAATGGGATAATGTGGGTATTGGATTTGTGGAGAAATCTTCAATTCTAGTTTAATAAATATAACCAATATAAGTAGTGTAAACATTTGTCATATAAGTGAGAAAATTGCCACCCACTGGGCTAATGCGGGAGGGTTTGAAAGAAAGGACAAAAAGTCATGATCATGGGAATTCTGTATTAAACCAGCAATGGTCAATGTACTGTTGAGGTGGGCAGCAGATGTGAAGAGGGGGGCAGGTGAGTGGTGGGTGTCATTGTCAAGTGTCATGACATCTTCATGTATAGGTGCTGACACATACATACTCAGATTGACACCTCAAACTCATCCTGTGACAATGGGTCTCACTCCACCCCCACCCACCTGTGTGTTTCTGGTCAGCTTGGATACTGTATTGTTAATGTTAGTGGAAGCATGTCTGTATGACAAACATTGGGCACTTGGATTTACCAGATTAAATATGCGATGGAGACGATGGCTGATATATTCTGTTCATCTGCCCCCTTTTATAAAAGGACAACTCAATTAAAATAAATTACAAAGAAAGAAAGAAAACTGATTAATATGTACCAGCAGCTTCTTCTTGTGTTTGGACAAGTTGACCCGACAGATGGAAATGAAATAGTTATGGGTGGGTATGCTAAACTCTGTAATTTCGGTAAAACTAAAAGGGGCAAAATGCATAGGTGTGTTGGGGGGGGGGGTATGCTCTGAGGAGGGGCACTAAAACAAGGTGGTGTGACTTTAAGGGCTTTAGGCTGCTGACTTTATAGGGGCCCATAGTCGTATATATCTCCACCCTACCTGTGTCCGCCAGGTAAGGGGGGGGGGGGTCGTTAATATAATGGGTTTACACCTGGGCGCAGCTATATCACCCCCACGGGAACCACTGGGTGCAAGGTGGCGGAGGAAGGGCTGGGGGGGGGGGGGGTAAGGGCAAGTTTTATATCTTAGGTCATTTGGAGTGGCCTCAGTGTTTATGTATTCCCTGGTGATTATAAGGAAAGTGCGGTACCGTCTATATAAAGGTGCTAGAATAGATGTATATGATTGTAATTTACCGATTTGACGCCTATGACTTTCAAAGCTATGGAATAATTTTGTATTTTATTCTGAGCGCACTAAAGAAGAAATCAGGGTTTATGGCCGTTGAAAATAATGAGAGAGGGCTCAGGAGATAATGCATAATGTAAAACTAATGCAGAGAAAGCTATAGTGGACTATCTATAATTATCCAGCTCAATGAGAGTCCCCCCTCTTATGGTCAGTTCCCTGGGAAAGCCTAGGTGCAAGAAGGCAGAGGTAGTTCAGATATTGACCCCTGCCAGCCCATGGTCAGTCAGTGCTCAGTCCGGTGTCAGGGGTTAACGTGTCACGAGTCCGCCGTGGGTTAACCTGTGTGTTTGTGGGGGGGGGGGGGGGGGGGTTAACCCTTTGAAGACTGCATCATGCGTTAACCCTTTCAAGGCTCAGTCCTTGCATTAATTCATGCATCATGCCGACCCTACATGATTGATTGATACACTCCCAAAGGGTCGGCATGATGCACTTATATAATATGCTTGGGAGTGCATTTTTGCATCATGCCAAACATGACTGTTTGAGGCATCATGCTGCCCTGAGAGGGTTGAGGTGGAGATGGCACGCCCTGTTGGAGGACGTGTCACGATCACCAACTCACCCCCGGCCGTCAGGCGCTGTCGATTTCACCTCCATGCACCACCCCCAATTCCTAGCTAGCCCTTTAAGGGCTGCATAGTGCTTTAATGTGCTATGCTCGTTGTCCTCATGGTGATTCATGCACCACGCTGGGCATTGTGGGGTGTATCAACCCCTTCATAATGATGATAGCGCTCACCAGGGCAGCATTCATGCATCATGACAAAAAAAGGACATAATGTAATAAAGCACTATGCCGCCCTTAAAGGGCTAACCTCCCTCCTGGCACACCCCCCCCCCCCCCACCCATACTGCCACGCTCCCCTCCACACCTCACGTCCCAGCGTCCTAGGGTGTGCCTGAAAGGTGTGTCTATTTCTTGTACCCCCCCCCCCCCCACACACACACCTCCACCATCCATCCCTTCAACCCCGACCCTCCATCCCCCTTCCTAACTGCACATGCGCCATCAAACACAGTGGCCAGTCCTGAATATTTCGCGATAAGAAAATTTTGAGGAAATGTAGGAGATATTTATTTTAACCGAATTAAATAAATCTCCCCACATTGGATCGACCATGGTTGCATGGGTCTCTCAAGTTGTGCTGCTAATTTCAGTGGATATTGGTGAATCTGACATGGAGTGGACATTACAGAAGGACAGTGGGAGGTGAGGGGGGATTGAGGCTGTGTGTGGGGGGGGGGGTAGTAGTTGACCTCACAGATAGGAATGGGTCAGTGATGAGTGCCTCTGTGACTGACAGGGTCCTTTAGACATGGTCACTCCAACCCCCCCCCCCCTCCTTCAACACTCCCTAGTAATCCCCCCCCCCCCATTCCCAGACTCACACTCACACACAGTCACAGCCACTGGATAGATCTATATCGAGTAGGAATCGAGTAGTCTGTGTGGAAATAGGAGCATGATGTGAGGGGGCCGATGTGAGTGTGTGTGTGCAGGGGGGGTGGGGGATAGATCACTGTGTTATGGGGATAGAGGAGGAGGGGCAGCACCCACCCCCACCCCCCTAACCCCCACCAGAAATTTGATCCTGTGATCTGGTTGTGGATCAGGCTTCGCTGGTCCCCCGCGGGCCTCACTCCATGCACACTCACGGAATGTCAACATGCGGGCAACCAGCGGCGGCAGAGCCCACGTGACTGTACCGGAATGTGTGCTGCCCTCTGCTGTGTCTTTAATGTGGGGTTAATTCTGAACACATCTCATATTCATCACAACACATTCCCTTTTTTTAATTGAAAGAAATGGAGGACATAAATGTTGCATGGAGTATATTTACAATTATACCCTCATAGGGTCTTAATTCTAATTTGAAAGACCCTTTAATTTATAACATTTAGGTGTCTTCATTTTCGTCAATATAATATTTATTTATATAGCTCTAAAGATAATTTGAGTACTAATGACTGAATTCTAAATGCAAATATACGCAACAGCTAGGGAGCAATGTATAATGTATTTAATAAAGAATATATAAAATGGAGGAAAGGGGGGAGAGTACTGCATGGTAAAGGAGGGCACACATATTCCCAGGAAGGACATTAAAAAAAGAGGCATGGTTTATTCATGCACATTGTTGTAGGATCCTAGATCCGTGAATCTAGAGCTTTGTGGGTGTCGATATCGGAGCCCTGCTTAAGGCCTGGCCACACCAGCCTTGTAAGAAATGGATCTTTTTTCCCACGGCCTCCCCCTCACATGTGGCCATCACAGCCCACCCCCAAAACACACTTTTCCCTCCTGGGTTCAATACAGATCTATACCGACCCCTGGTCTATACCCACCCCTCTGAGGCCGATCAGCTGACTCTAGTCATCCTCCCTCCTCCTCCTCCTTCCCCCTACTGACCCAATTCCTCCCATTCAATAATTCTGTCGATTTCAGATCGCACGACTGCCCCCCCCCCCATCTCCTCCCCATCCTCCTCCTCCTCACACCCAACTAGCTCCCATTCACACCTACCCCAGTCGCTAGCCCTCCCCCCTATTCTTTAGCGCCGTGATGCGCCGCTATTCACTTCTGAATCACCCAGCGCCATTATAGTGGGGGCCGCCGGGCCGAGGATCCAACGCTGAATTGGGGCCCGGCTAGCAGTGGAGGCGTCGGCGGCTGGCGCTTCTACTGCAGGCGGCGTCAGGGCTGCATGGTGCTGGTAGCAATGGTAAAAAAGGCCTCCTCCTGCCTGGTCTTTACAAAGTCAGGGGGTCAATGGAATCTAGGGCACCTTCTACCCTCCTATCTTGTGTCAAATAGAGCTCATTCTCAACTATAAATGCAGCTCTACTATACCAGGTATCCTTCAAGGATCGGCACTATAGACAAGGGAGAGTTGCATCCCTTCATTCAATCTGATTGGATCCCAGTAAAGGCATAGATCTAGATCCTGTAGCTAAGAGATGTATTGCTCAATAAAGTCTTTGAAAGTTCTATTATAATAGAGCTGCTATGTATGTGCCAATACAATGTATTGTATTTGAACATACACATGCATACAATGTATACAAGTACATGGTGTGTAGATTGCCATATGCCATTTATTCTGACTATACATAATGTATACCTCTATGTGTCCAAATATAGTCATTGACAAACACAATATCATTCCTTAACACAATATTATTTATTCGCCTGGGCAATGAGCCACCTTGACAAACTTCTAAGAATAGACGTTATAGATATAGAATAAAAGCACCGAGTCGGTGCAGTATCAGAAATACATACCCAGGCCATTTGTAAACAAACCCCTGTAGTATCTATGTACAGCCGCCCTACATACCCCTCACGCCCCCTGGAGGACGGCTCTAACACTACAACAGGAGGAGATGACAATAGAGCCCTTTTGTGTACCCTCCGATTGTTGGCCGGGCCTGACTTCTGCCCACTATAGTAGAACACCCACCCCTCCTCCTCCACCCACCCAGCCCTCTCCTCCCTCTCTCCTCTCCCATTCATGAATCTCAGGCTTTTGTTGCTAATGTCTGAAGCTCTGACAACGAAATGGTCCTGGCCGGGGGAAGAATACAGCGCAGAATACGGAATACAGCCTTATGGGGCTGGTGTATGTGTGAATGGTGGTGTAGGGTGGGGATACACACATACTGCCTTCTCTGCTGACTGACTGACTGAGAAGGGAGAGAGTGGGTGAGGGGGGGGGTAGTATTTATTATCGACTTTGGGGCCAAACGAGGGGAATCCATTCAACATGGCACGAGTCTGGCTTGGCGTTCTACCCATAATGCAACACAATGGCGGCCGGCATAATACGGTCAGTGTACAATGGGCGTCCAGACAGCGTCTCCATAGGGGAAGTGGTCGGGCCTTTAGAGGCAGTCGGGCCTTTAGAAAGGGTATACTCTAAGGGATGAAGAGGTGTGCTCTCACCGGGGGCTCTTGGTGTGTTTTACCTATTGTGATAGACTACTAGACCATCTATTTAGATAACATTGTATAGGGTGCTACTATGGATGTTAGAGCAGTATAGCCTACCTGGGGTTAGGTCACTATAGGACAGGGGAGTGTACATGTATGGTACTTAGATTATCAACTGTTAAATCACATAAGGATGCGTATTGAAAGGGGGCAAGGGGTGTGATCATGAATAAGGAACTTGGTGAGAATAATTAATTTACATACATGTGTTGTAATTTAAGATGGCCATATGATGTCCCTTTAACAGACCAATCGTCATCAGCGCGATGTTGCTTCAATTGACACATTCCATGCGATACATTAATTTGCATGTTTAATTGATTTTGTAGCCATTTTATATTTTACAAAATGCTGCAAGAATACAGTCAGCAATTGACCCAGAGTGCCTTCTTTCTGCCCATACTTGCTGTAAAGTAGAATACAGCTTTGTTAAGGAGATAAGACTTGGGAAGCAATGGGTGAATTCTGCGACGTCATGGGCCATTGTGTCTTTGGACGACGCAATGATAAACGGAGTGGCATACAAATAGTGCTGGCCTTTGCAATATATCAGATCAGATTATTTTCCCATGTGAAACAACTGCCAGTATGCCCCCTCTCCGACCACATACATACAGACCCAGTCCGCGCCCGGACACGATCTATGAGCTCGGTGCCAAAATGACCTGGGATGGCATCTGCCAACCTCCACTCCCCTCTCAGCACACTTTGGCCACAGGGGGCGCTACTGGGCAAGGAGCAGACGGGGAGACCGGGTCGGGTGGGGACTGTTGGCCGGGGTCTGCGATAAGGAAGGCCGGGGACGGCTGGCAACCATTGGGCGGTCTCTTCCCAGCCGGTCTCGGTACTCTGCCTATCTCCATGCCAAGAAACCCCCCACTCCACTTAGTCCCCTCTAGACCGTGTGAAGATATCGAGATTTGGCATAAACATATCCTTAGATACAGTTGGTATGGAGACAGTTATCATTTCTTTTATCCCTTTTTTTATCAGTGTTCTGAAAATTGTCATGTGACTCTAGGTGATAGATGACCTTACAAAGTGAATCACATATAATATATAGCAGAGGGTCCCTCCCTTTATTTATTTTTTGTAACTCAGTATATTTGTTTAATTCGGAGATTGATGGCAGTTGGTGTGAGATTGGCTTTGGTAGGACCTGGTATTGAACCATTAATAATCTCACGCAGTGACAGGGTCGATATATCACCATGGAGTGGTCTCATTAAGATTAAACTCTAATCCCATGAAGCATTATTTATACCTATAGCATTAGCCTTAATGCCATGGAGGTGTCACCCTCCCTAGATTTAGGAAGCGTTATTTATCCCTACATTATAATGTTGTACTGTTAATGTTATCATGTCCATATATACATGTTTATATATATATATATATATATATATATATATATATATATATATATATATATATATATATATATATATATATATATATATATATATTAAATGATATATTACATATATATGTTTTTTTTTCTAGAATGACTGAGACATGTATTTAGGTGTAGTTATTAGGGCCAACTTGGACGGAAATGAAAATAATGAATAAAAGATAACAATTATGTTGTTGTGTAGATTTAATAACTGTTTTTTAATAATACACGTTGCCCTGACAGTGACATCTGAAACCAATAATATACAAATACATACAACATATATGTCCATAATATATGTCATATCCACACATATCATACTTGAACCCGGACCTGAAGGTTCATGGTCTACCATCATTTTATTAATATCCCAGGTTTGCCGCTGAGTTATATAAGTATGTACTAATAATTAAATCACATCCGTCAATGCCATGTGTCACATATGTCACATATGTCTATACCAACTGTATATTCATGATATCCGATTTATTTTTCCAGATTCTCTGCTCAATGAGCAATACAGAGCTGCGCTACAATACAGGGCGACAGAACAAACCAGTGCGACATCTCAGCATGCCAACAGTGCGACATCCCAACTCAGCTCCTCCCCACACGCGCCCAGCGCGGGCCTACCGTCCACCCAACACCCCTCGGCCACCATCAAACAACCCAAGGACAGTGCAGGCTCCGACCACTCCCAATCCAGGGGCGGCGATAACTCGGCCAGCCAAGCTGCCACCCAACAATACACAATGGCCGAACAATACAAACTATTCGCCGAGCAGTACAGGATCGCCGAGCAGTACCGAGCGGCGGCGGTTTCCGAGTACGGCTCCTCGGCCGGCAAGCAGTATGGTGAGCATGCGACTGAGCAACAACAACAACAGCCGAGTGTTGGGCAGCAGCCGCATCATCAGGACACTAGTCCTACTAGTGGGGAGCAGCAGCAGCAACCCAGGGACACTGCCACCCAACAGTACTCCATGGCCGACCAGTACTGGATGACTGAGGAGGCAGGCAGACATGTAGGGGGACTGCAGGGATACGGGGTCTCCAAACCCTACGGTGCGACAGCTGCACACTATGGTGCGACTCCACACTATGCGACTGGACTCTACGGTGCGACTGATCATCACAGTGCCACCTCACGCTACAGCTCAGATGAACAGTAAAGGTATGTATCTTTTTTTTCAGTAATATCATTTGTTTTAATTGATTTTGTATCATTAATTTATTTCATCATTGCGAATAATCATGATTATAATTTCCCAATAATATTACTACTTTTAATCTTTATTTAGTTATACAGTATTTTATCTAAGAAACCTGTATAGAGCTAGATATTGCATTTTTAAATAATAGTCAGCAAATAATCATTAAGACATCATTATCTGGTCGAGGATCTCTAAAATGCCCATGTATACATGAGAACAATTACCTATAACAACCAGGCAACAGTAATACTCTACATTGTATCATGATTGACAACAAAGTTTAAAATTGGCAACTGTAATATAAACACTCCCATTGCTGGTTTGTACTCCAAATAATAATAATATAGAGATGAGGGCTGACAAACATATTGCCTTTGTACCGGGCCCTTATACACCTTTCACCCTCTGGGGTAGTTAGAACACGATACCCTGACCCCCTTTTTCTCTATTAGTAAGGACAGCCTGAAGCGGTGGACATTGGGGGCGGGGGTACAGGTGCTACTCCCCCCCCCCCCTCCGGCCCCATCACCTGTCCATAGGTGTGTCTCCTGTCAGGGCATACACCCATGCCGTATATCACCTTCCAGGGCCTTAACCCTTTAGGGACAACACGACGCCTCAACCCCCATGATGCAAAAAAGAAGTGCTTGTTGTAACTCATCGGTGCTGTGTTTGTGCATCATGCCGACCCTTCTGGAGTGTATCAACACAGCAGGATTGATATGCCATTATCATACCCATTATTGGCATGATGCTTGAATGCAGCTCTGGTGAGTTATTCAAAACGACTGTATTATAGTATTGCACCTCATGGGAAGCGCAGCTGTAGTATATCAAAGCAGTATGCTTCATTTAGATGGTTAAGGGCTGACTGTATAGGACCAGGCACTGAACTAGGACTAGATAGGGAGGGGGTGACAGCATAAGGCAATAGCCATAGGGACTGGGGGAATGAGGAGAAGGGTGGTGGGAGGATGGAGACTTGGGGGGGGGGGTGATTTGTAACCCCAGCTAGGTGGGTGTCAGTGTAGGGTGTAGGGGTGCCTTGACAGACAGGACCTCTAATGAGTAGCCCTCCGTCTACCTGTCACACCCTGTGGTAATGACTCCTATACCCCCCCCCCCACCACACACACACACTCCCACACCACACATACAGGTATAGACTCACTCAGTGACTGAAAGACTGAGAGAGAATAGCACCTAAGAGGATGGCTTTACTATGGGCAGCCCCCACCCCACATCACCCCGGTACACTTAGATGTCCACACCACTATCTGTCTGAGTGAGGCACCAACATATGGCCCTCTTCACGCTGACGTTGGTCTTTTATCCCCTCACATATGTCTTGTATTTTTTTCCTGCAGAGGCTACCCTGGCCCTACTACCACTAGTACACCCCCTACCCACTCTCTGTCCTGTACTAATCCATAGTCTATGGTCAGAACGTGTTACCAGTCCCCCCAGAGACTTGGAGACTGGGAGAGGGAGGTGTCCCACCCCACACCTTGGTACACGGATGACAACATTTCTGCCCTTTGGGAGCAGTTAGAAAAGGTGTAGATGTTACACCATAGGGCTGTGGTAGCGCAAGGTGTGTAGGGGTGGGGAGGGTAGCTGGTAGATGTGGTGTGTGGTGGTGGGGGGGGGGCAGTCTACCTTTCCAGGTGGGAGGGGACTGAGTCTAATGTACCTGGAGGACCTCAGAAACCCGCCCTACCATGCAGTGACGCAACGCCGACTGCAATTAACACCCCTGACCCCCCTCCTCCTCCATCCCCCCACCCCTCCACACATCCCCTCCAGCGTTACACTACCTCACATAACTAGCCTTGCACAGGGTGTGAAATTGACATGGAGGGGGTGAGGGGGGAGTAAGAGGGGGGGGGGGTCTTCTCTTTGATCTCCCCCCCTCCACTGCGGATTCCCGTCCGACAGGTGGCGACCTGGACGTTTCCGAGACGCTACCTGAAATCTACAACTCCACCCAGCGTCCGTAATGGACGCTGACAATGTGTGACGTCACAGTGACGTCACAGTCATGGCGGGCCTTAATTGCCCGGCTGCTCATTACGGGCGTTTGTTGTGGGAGATATGTAGATTACGGCGTCATTATCATAGCTGGACACTTAAGGTGTTTATAGTCGTGTTACTGGGGGTATGCATGACTGCATTGGGCATGGTCTATTAAAACCATCAACCCTTTAAGGGACGCATGACATTTTGGTCGCCATGGTTCATGGATGAAGCACCGGCGAGTTACATTCACGCATCATGCCGACCCGCGAGAGTGTATCAACCCAGGAGGGTTGGAATGATGCATGAATGTAGCACTAGCGAGTTACTCGCCAGGGTTGCATTCATGTATCATGGCAATGAAGGGCTTACTGCATTAAATACTTAAAGGGGCGTTACAGTCGGCTTTATTGTGCTTGGGAAATGGTGGCAATTCACCCAATGCCAATAAATCTACTTCTCTGTCGGTATAGGGGGTCTATAAGGGGATTTATACTGCGACAATATATATTCACAAATGGACCAGTACATTTCATTATCCACAATATTAGTCTAGGGAAATCCAGAGATCGACCAAGGAACCAACTATTCATTCTGTTTTGTTTACCACATTTGTTTACGACGAAGACCATTTGGAGTAGAACAATTTTGGGAAAATAATACATGTTTATTTAAGTGTTAATAGTAGTTGTCCTAAATCATATGTTTCCTTAGGACACGGCCTGTGACCACAGCCATTTAGGAGTTTGGCAAGTCGTGCATGTCCCCAGGACAGTTGTTTCAGCCACCACCAGACAGGAATACCCACTTACTTTATGACAAGTTAAACGGAGCAGCCATTTTGTAAATTGCTTCCTCATTTTTACACCAATTCCAATTAACGTCCAGACTTCAAAAACACATCAGACTAGATTCCCCAGTAATGGGTTTTAAAGGCCATGTTGACGGCTGTACGCAGGGGCGAAGCCATAAGGGGTGGCATTGGGACGCACGTCCAAAATATGTGATCGGTGGGAGGCGGGAAGAATATGAGCAGGGGGTTGCCCCTTTCCTGAGTCTAAGAGGGGCACAGGGGTCCATGTTTGGGGGATCTAGGGGTACACCTTTGGCCTTCCCTGCATGAGTCCCCGACGGTTGCACTGTTCATTTTCAATAGCATTATTATAAACTGATCCACCAGCCCTCTACATTGTGGTAACATCATGCAGTTAAGGGCAATAACACGTCAAGTCTATATAATTAAGCAATATAAAAACCTGTGCTGTTCTTACAAGTTATTGTCCTATGCCACCCTCTATTCCTTCATTTTTGCATATATGTTACTGATTTAGTACGAATTGTGATTATAATTATTTGTAAACGTGCACTCAGTTAACTGGATGGGGGGGTAAACTCATTGACATTATCCCCTTCAGTGTAAATAATTGCACTTGAATTCACTTAAACTTACTTATAGCCGTCTGCTTTATATTAATTTTATTTACTTGTACATGTACCCGTATTCTGATGGGCCACGCAAATATAAACATATAAACGGATTTGTTTAAAAAAATAATTTAATCAATTTATGATGCACCAGTTCGTTCTACGCCAGACAATATATATATATATATATATATATATATATATATATATATATATATATATATATATACCGAACGCACTAACCATAACCATCATTATTAATAATAATATTTTTGTCCATGTATAAGGAATAGTATCATAATACACGTCCACCATAGTTCTTTCTCAGAATTAATTCTCTGTCGATAGGGCTGCTACTACTGCGTATTAGCCATTAAAAAGTATTAATTAGTTGGGTCTTGTTTTGGTTTCTGCTGGTGAGAGTAAGAATAGTGTACAATCGTGTAGGCCCCCAAGGCAGGAGCGGAACAGGAAGCAGCATTTTATTTCACCTGTTAACCCCTTAAGGACAGCATAATGTAGCCTTTTAATGTATTACACTCAATGTTGTCTATGATGCATGAATGCAGCCCTTTGTGAGTGTATCAACCCCGAAGGATCGTCATGGTGCATGAACACAGCCCTGGCGAGTTACTCACCAGGGCTGCATTCATGCATCATGACGACAAAGGACATAGCACATATACTGGTGCTGCATCCATGCATCATGCCAACAAAATGACACATTCCATTAACAGTGCACTGGCCTGCAATGGTTCAACTACCCCAGAGGCAGTTTAATCCTCCAAGAATTGTTGTACATGTATACTATGGCAACCTTCCAGGGCAAG
The DNA here is from genome assembly GCA_947462335.1 of Harmothoe impar. NCBI lineage: Eukaryota > Metazoa > Annelida > Polychaeta > Phyllodocida > Polynoidae > Harmothoe > Harmothoe impar. The sequence goes on from OX381714.1 coordinate 53,925,461, forward strand.
TGTAGGCTTTTGTAGCCAGAACAGTAGTTTCCGAACACAGAGGGACAAATAGACGAGACAGATAATGCCTAACAGTCTCACAAACACCCCATGGGCGACAGTGACATGGCCCTATTAGTCAAGGTAGTCAGTCATTCCTCCAATACCCGAGTACATGCTCCAATTCCATATACTACTTACACTACATATTAAACTGACCGAGGCTACTAGTGCCATTGGGGATATAGCGCTGTAGCAGGAGCATCACTGATAAGCTTCAAATATCCTTATCATGCATGAATCTGCATATTACCCATACAGTCCACCTACTGGAGGAACCCCTGGCTCCCCTGGTGGCCACTTTATTAATCAGAAACTCTTTGTGGACGGAGAGCATCAAATAGTGATGAGACCAGCGGCGTGTGACGGTTGACCTTTACAACATTAACCCTTTATGAGCAGCTTACTGCTTTAATACAGTATGCTCGTGATCGTCATGATGCATGAATGTGCAACCCTAGCGAGTTACTCACCAGGGCTACATTCATGCATCATGCGGACCAGGAGTGTATCAACTCCATCATGTATCATGACGACCAAAGAGGTACAAAGAGCATACTGTATATTAAAGCACTACGAATCCTTTACAAGGTTAATACGCTATGCCCACGCCCTGTCCAGGTGGTACCTCTATGTAGGATGGTGGTAGGTGGTGAGTGTGTGTGTGTGGGGGGGGGGGGGGGGGGGTAGTGTCCATAAGTCTTCATCAGATGCAGGGACGCCGGCTGTCTATGTCATAGGGGCAGAGGAGCTACATCCGTTACCATGGCAACTGTCTGTCACAGGTGTGGTGAATGGTCCTCCATGGCGGACCCAGGCTGTCTTATGATGTGTAGATAAATATGCCGCATATACAGGGATATATATATATATATATATATATATATATATATATATATATATATATATATATATATATATAAACATATATAGTGTCTATATAATACATTGTGCATCTATATACCATTTCCTACCTGTATCCAGAGCCCCATATGATATACTAGTAGGTGCTATATATCGATACCGCCATTTATATTTTCTATACAGACATCTATATGTGTAGTTGCCACATGCAGGTGGTATACTTGGGTTTATAGGGCACGTATACATGTATAGTGAAGCTGGTGACCCATTCAGACCTTTAATGTTTAAGTCTCCATTGTTACACTGACAATGCTAAAGGTCCTATTGCTCTCATACAGAACCAAATATACAAACACATACCTGTGGTATAGATGACCCTGATTCAAACCGGGTCACTATTCCTTTATATGGCAATCAGTAAATGTGCTACATGTATGGCCATTTCAGTACCACCAGCAGCAATGCATAATTCATTACCTGATCAATTAAATCCACATCCATAAGTTATTGCACTCTGGATGTGTGCATACTTTACTCGCCCCGCTGCACAGCACTTATACATTATACATGTGTAATTTCCATATAATTGTCTCTGTTTCTGTTATTTCCTTGACTCAAACTCAACCATCCCAATCATAGAATTCCCCTTCAAAAATGACATATCTATATACACTACTAATGTTAGCATTTTAGACTAATTTCCATTAAAATATTATCTAACGTCTTCTGTGGAGCTCAACAAATCTGACTTTTACAACAGAAAACAGGCTTTTCCATGAAGTGCCCCCCCCCTTAAGAAATTAATATTTTCACACCTTTCAGACAGATAGGTGATTAGCATGCGGTCAGGAGTTAATCGTGTCTGGGTCTCACCTGACTTATCATGTACCTTAGTTCTCATTACCCCACCTCCACCCCTACACCCATCCCCACACCTTAACACCTTAACACCTCTACAACTACCATTTACTAGACCGCTGAGGTTTCTCTTCAACTTAAAATGTAATTCTGCTGATTGTGGAGGGGACTGAATGGCCCAGCAGCCGTTTCTCTTTTTTTTTGCGATTTGAGAGTCCCACTTTGTTGAGTACATGTGTATTTCCAAGTTCCAATTCGCTGGGTTTTCCCAGCTCTCAATTTTTTTTGAGATTCCCAAGTCCCATTTCGTTGGAGATTCCCAAGATCATTTTCGTTGCTGGATACTCCCAAGTCCCATTATCTTTGAGTCTCATTTTGTTGGAGAATTACCATGTGCCATTTTATTCATGAAGACCCTAAAGTACCATTTTGTTCGGAGACAGTCCCACTTCTATAGCAATTGGGTGTCCTTTTACTGACTCTAAACATGTTAGATTGCAGCATAATGCAAACATGGGGTTCACACCACCAGGACCCATACCTACTTGTACAGGGAGGCCTAACCATTTACCTCCACACTAACCGCCAGCACCCAGCAGCCCCTGTCTTAATTATGAGACACCAGCCTTAATTGGGTCAGACCTGATTACCACCCTGCCCTGACAAGATCGTGCTAACCACAATTGTTAATTAAGACTCCCCAATTAACCCAAATTGTCATGACAGGCAGGCTGTTAGTGCCACATATAGGTGAGGGCCACTTTGGGAGCTGAAAGGAGGAGGAGAGTTTAGTCTGGTGGTGGCCTTTTCTATTTTCCCTTTGCCCCTATTACCGTTTGCCTTTCTCGCCTAGTCTAATTCCGATAGGCGATAATATACAGGCATGTTACATCAGGACTTGAAGTCAATACGATTTGATAGTTTCTGAATGCCATTTTGTATATTACTAGTAACATGAACATCATTTAAGGTTGCCCCTTAATTTTGACTATCGGAATTTTGAATATTGCTATTTAACTAAAAACATAGGAAATGTTATACGTGTAGTATTACTTTGTATTGCTTTGTGTGGCTGCATACTGATATATACATGCAGGCGTATGATACCACAATCGAGCCTTCCCAGCACACATATACACACACATACCCACATACAGAGTTAGTGTTAATGCTTTTTGACGGGAAGGGTCAAATGTTGCAGACGAGGTTAACCATTCCAACAGGTGACTTTAATAGAAAAGTTAAATATGCCCCCCCCCCCCCCTCCACCCTCTGGGCTCTTCTCTCTATATATATAATACACATATAGGTGTATATGGGTACCATGCTGGTGCCTCCCCCATGCGGGCACTTAGTGAGTCATTTCACCACCCCTATGTGTTAAGCCTACACCACCCTGCTGGCCTCCATATGACCTTTCAGTTTCTACCTTGTAGTTGGGAATGCCTCAGTCCTGTGATGTTATGTTTGCAACCTCAGAAATCTGAAATAATAACCTCAATTATGTAGATTATTTTCAGTTATGGTATTTGCTACTACTCAGTGAGTTATGGATAGGAGTAGGATGTTATATTGACTTTAGTGCTTACACTGCATTGTTATACCAACATGTATTTGATGACCAAAATGCCATCAGCCATTTTTCTGCATTTTTTGCCATTATACTCACCCAATTAGGGATAATAGTTAGCTTTGAGTTTCCATATTCACCCAATTATGTATAATGGCAGGGTTGAGGCAGGGAGTATTAATGTTTCTAACCTTGGGAAATAAAACCCCTCTGACCCACACACACCTAACCCACCCCCAACATGACCTTGCCGTGTGGGGCCCGCCAGCCCCCCTGACCCCCTGTCAAACAGACCCAAAATTTCCCCAATGACATCCTTGTTATTTCTAACCGAAATGGACACCTTTCTGCCAATGGACATGGTTGTGCCTAACGAGGGCATGTTTCCATGCATGCATGTGTGTGTAGAGGAGGTGGGTGTGGAAGGAGGGGGGGTCAAAGCCATTGGGCGCCATTTTGCACCATAGCTTTCCATCAGGGGTTAGAAGCAACATGGAGCTGTCAGGGGAAGTAGTATTTTAGTTAACCCTTTCAGATCGGCATGATGCCTCAAGGCTTTACATTCAGGTGTCCGGATTCTGCACAAAAGCAGGGCAAATGCAGTAACTCGACGACAGTGCATTGGTGCATCATCACTATACTTAGGAGTTTATCAATCCCGTAGGATCGGCATGATGCACGAATGCAACACTGGCGAGTTACTCATCAGGGCTGCATTCATGTATCATGACGACAATGGGTATTGTACATTAAAGCACTCTGCGGCCCTATAAGGGTTAGTGGGTGGGTGAGACAGGATGATGGCGTGTTGTAGAGGCAGTGGAGGTGGGCAGGGCGTGTAGAGGTCCCAAATAATTACAGACCAGAATCTAGATATTTATAATTAGTGTTTCCCTAAGTATTTATCCCATGAAGGAATGGAAACCCAACCGCCTCCGATTTAACCCACAGTAAAACTGCACTTGGGATGCAGCTATAAGCATGAGCCGATTTTCAAGTTAGACCTCCAGATATTTCCTGATTCACTGCCCTGTTTGTGATTCTATGATATTACTTATCGTGTTCGACCAGATTTGGAGTTTTCCAATCTTGTATATTTACGCTGCATTAGATTTACAGTAAGATCCTAATCCATTTACTGACTCACCGGCCTCGCCCCGCTCTCTTGTGATTTAATTGCTATGTCCCCTATGCAGGATTTTTGCATTTGTATGGGCAATGGCGGAGGTGTCCTTCAAAATGGCGCTAGAAATAGCAGTGCTACCAAAACAGTGGCAAATTGGATTGGAGCTTTCCTTTTCATGCGGTGAAATTGATCACAAACAAAACTGGGCCATGCAGCCACTCCTTGGCCCCACACCACCGCCAACACCTTACACAGCCCATACCCTGCTGGGTCCCAGAATAAGACTAATTCAGAAATTAGGAAAGTCATATCAACCCAACAATGGGGGTCTTACAGGTAAGCCGAACCAGGGCTTTCAGGTACTTGATTGTTTTTGTTACACCTGAATCCTGGAGGTGATACCCATGTGTTATCTCTGAACACCGGGTGCTGGGGTCTGAATGGGGCCTCGGTGGGGGTTACAATTGGGGTCCTTTCAACTGGGTGGGGTCTGGGGATTTGTGGCTTTATTTTGCTTTAATTACAGAGGTCAGGCCTGCGGGGGGTCAGCACCATCAAAGGTGGTCATCAGACAGGGTCTGGGCTGACCACACGGTTTGGGGTGGGCAGGGTGGGGTGTGTGCCGCTGTCCAACACCCGTGTTACTTTGGAGTGCAGGAGAGGAATCCCTAGGGATGTGATGCAATGGTCAAAGGGGGCTTCTAGACTCCAGCCTTAACCCTATGCATACAAGTATATACATACCCCCTCGTCTCAGTATCTCCCTTATAAATACAGCAATGGGATAGGCAAGCTGGGCAATAACGCCAGGCAGGTCGGTATTAATGAGACACCCTGGAAATATTCAAAGTTATTGATCAAGGAACAGAGCTTTACCTATGATTCCCTATAGCACATGCAATTATTTATATGCTTCAATATTGTCTTTTACAAATGTCACATACGTCAGAAAGTACTACATATATCAAGATGACATTATTGTGTTGTTATCTAAACTGGTTTTGTACTTAAATGTAGATTAAATCACTCCCACAACATAACTAAGGTTATGAAACTATATAGGTGGACCTAAAGAAATATTCCAGAGGAGCAGCATCAGTATGCCACCGCCATAGTTAACCCCTGCCCTCCTACTAAAGTACCCCCACCCCAGCAGCTGACACCAATGTAACCCCATCCTTACAATAAGCACTGCCCAGCAGTCACCCCCCCCCCCCAACACCCACCCACACCCCCGCCCCCCAATAATCCCACACTTTGTAATTTTAACGAACGGCTACCGTCTAGATGGGCAACACGTGTTGAGGTAATTTAAGGTGCTTGTTGGCTGGTTTAGTCGGTAACTGGAGAAGTGCGGGGTGTTTTGTGATGTTTAATTAGCCCAGCAGTAGCGGTAAGGCTATCTGTAACAGGTGGATGTGGACGGATGATATTAAACATGCCGCTAGCATGGACCATGTTTGTTTCTTTTAAAACTTATTTTAATTCCAAGTGTAGGGTTATATTCGCATACTGATACTACCTTGGGTGTATAGGAGATAATCATGATGAGATTCGGGCCTGAGATTCGAGTGGTGGGTCATATACACGAGGGATTGAATTAGCCTCTTTTTACATTAGTGTAAACAATCATATGTATCAAAATTATCGCCGAAATGCAAGGGTGTTTTATTGTATTTTATAAATTCCTAAATATTTACCCCCCCCCCCCCCCAAAAAAAAAGACAACACAAAAAACACGTGCCCTTTGATAACAGGGAGGATAGTAGTCCTCGTTTCTGTACAATATCGGGACCTCCTGCTTTTCATTTAGTTTCCAATACCTTGGCACCGTGGTATTCCCTTATAAATGGGTTTCTACGATAAACACACTTTAAACCGGTGGGAAGGGTAAGAACCCCCCCCCCCCCCCACTCACTAAGAGCCCCATAGACATGATTGTAGATAGGTTTCTCTAGGTTAAAGTTTCCTGTCTGGGGTGTTTTTTCCCTTCCTTATTTCCCTTTTCGATCAGACCAGATAATGCAGGCAGTGTTGAAGGAGGTTCCCTTTTTGTGGAATTTTATCGCAATACGTTTTATTTGTTTTAGAATCTAAAACCTATATTTATGCAATTAA
>OX381714.1:53932235-54112334 GCA_947462335.1 Harmothoe impar
TCAATACCTGGGACCGTTTTCTTTCTTTCGTTTTCATCAGTTTATATCAATTGATATGCATGTATGGTGAGTACTTTCCTGCATTCGTTCAATTTCAGCTAGAATAATACACACAACACAATGTAATGGTTTAATCCTGCTTTAATACAGCTTTACTGTATTTGATACCAGTGCTGATAATAGGGACCTTTAGCAACCATGTAAAAGCTCAATAAACGTAGACGTAGCCATTTTCCCTTCAATGTGGTGTCTATTCTATACTTTTGCTAGTTTTTGTATTATCCGACACAATTATGCAAATATCAATACTGTTTATGATAACTGCATTCAGTCTCTCTCATCCATTCTTATTATACAATATCCTAAGAATTTGTTTGACTCGGGAAAGGGTTTGGTGGAACAATTACTACAATAATGGTATACTGCTGCCACCTAGCGGCAGAAATCTACAGCAAAATGTACTGTAAATATGCAGCATCATTGCTATAGGCCCAATTTACAGTTGATTATACAGAAAATAGTGCTGTAATACTAACTACAGCAAAACGTGCTGTAAATGTACCCAAGTAGCAAACATAACTGGGCCCCAGTTGGGCCCCGGTTGGGCTGGCAACTGGGCCCCAGTCGGGCTGCCCGACTGGGGCCCCTTGAGAACAGGCACTGGGCAAATGTCCGCGCCCAAGCAGGCTAGCCCAAACTGGGCCCCGACTGGGCCCCACTTTCATATTTTAGGTTCACAACTTACATAATAGGCCAGTTGTTTAATTGATTTCAATTATACATTGCCATTTTATTAATTCAATAACTAATATCTAACTGGGCATTGGATGGGCACAGGTAGGGCTGGCCCAAGTTAGGATTCAGCTAGGATATCACTGCAGGAAGCCTTTCAAGTCACACATTTTCTACTTAGAAGAAAGATTCAAGTCCGCAATGACAAGACTTGTGCAAGTGGCTATTTTAGTAAGTCTAGATACTACTTCATCTTAGCCATCAAATATTTAGCTGATACCTTAGGGATATGTGGGTTCATATCTTATAGTTAATTTTGAACCACAGGATAGGGGTCTCCAGGTGAATACTTCATTTTCTACCTCAATTCTCACAGTAAAATAGAAACGTCCATATATTATAAGACTGCATTGAAATATCTTCATAATTATACATATATTAACTACATGACGCATTTTGGTTTCATTGTATTTATGAAGAAGTTATCTTGAATTGGAGGAATTCTCTCTACATGGTACGCAGAGGCCATCCAGTGTCAAAGCTTAAAGCAGCTACTCGAGCTCCAAGCATCGAATTTTAGATAATAACATGTCAGCAATCTTCACAGACTCATATGTGGACAGGTTGATTTACAACTAATATGGGTGCTTCTTTCTGTATGAAAATAGGTGAAATACCTTCTGTGAAAATAACAGTCAACCAACTGTAAACCGGATAACATAACGATCTGCAGGTTACCTACTCCACGCTGCCTCCTACTGGGCTTGAGGTGAACTACCTCTCACTATGCTCCTATTTATATGCATAATGAAAGCATTATTCCCATCCACAACCATAAGGGTTTTCATGTGTATTCATGCAGATTATACATTACATATACTTCCCTATTTATTTGTTGTATGAAGACCTCCACCATAAGTGTGTACTGATTGCTCTAAGTGTACTAGCCACACAAGACTAAGCCATTTTAGTTCCATCTTCGACCACAAGAGGTCATATTGGCATTGGCCCCTGCAGAGATGGCTTTCCTTCCCACCAAAGAGGAATTAATATCTGTTTTTTCACCCATCCATTATGCTTTAGAGAGGCCTTATATGCTATGACATATTGCTCTGCCTTAAAGAAAAACAAATGATGGTCCTATAAATATTAAATTCATGCTAGAGTTGGAAGAGGTCTGAAGAGGTCGAGTTGCTGCTTTAAAACCACATGGCCATCTAATATCAACACTCTGAACTACTTGCTAGGAAGCCCACATCAGACCCAAAGAAAGCCCAACTATGATTTCCAGCAAAATCACCATTATAAAATTTCAAATAATTTATTTTTTAAGGGGGGTTTGATTCATACGGTAAGGGACTTCCATAAAGCATTTGTGAAAATGAAAATTAGCCCAGTCTAAGCCCACCTAAAGCCCTACATAAAAGTGACTATAACATGTTCAAAATTGGAATTTCTTAAATTGAGAGCATGATTCAAGATATCAGGGATATTTACAAAGCATGTTGTAAAATTCACATAGCCCAACTGTGGCCCCACTGAAGCCCATGCATTTGCCCATCCCAAAACACAGCCCAGTCCAGCCCAAGGTTACCCAAGGTAAACCCAACTGGGCGCCAGTTGGGCATGTTACTTGGGTATGGAACATTGTGCTATTTAAATATAATAACTTTTAACAGTGTACCTTTAGCAAACATAAACTTAGATAAAGTTGTGACGTAGGTATAATGAACTACCTGCATATATATTGGGTTTGCTACACTGTAAGAAGTAAGTACTGTACACCTACAGCAAAAGTTGCTGGCAACTTTTGTTCCAGTAGATTTTGCTGTAGGTGTACAGCAACTGACTTGCTGTAAATTTACAGCAACTTCTACTGTAAATTTACAGCAACTTCTACTGTAAATTTACAGCAACTTCTACTGTAAATTTACAGCAACTTCTACTGTACATCTACAGCAAAAGTTGCTGGCAACTTTTGTTCCAGTAGATTTTGCTATACATGTACAGCAACTGGGTGCTGTAAAGTTACAGCAACTTCTACTGTAGGTTTCATATTGTTGTTCTCATCAATTTATATCGATTAATACGCATGCATGGAAAGTACTTTCCTGCATAATAGTTCAATCTCAGCTAGGATAATACACACTACACAATGTAATGGTTTAATCCTGCTTCTATACAGCTGAACCGTATGTGATACCAGCTTTTCCCCAGTCCGAGCACTTAAGCATTTAACTTTTCCCACCAATGTGGTGTCTATTCTATACTTTTGCTGTTTTTTGTATTATTCAACACAATCATGCAAATATCAATACACTTTATGATAACTGCATTCAGTATCTCTCATCCATTCTTATTTTACGATGTCTTGAGAGTTTGTGAGGCTTTATTTGACTCGGGAAAGGGTTGGGTGGAATAATTAATACAGAAATGGTCTACTGCTGCCACCTAGCGGCGGAAATCTACAGCACAATGTACTGTAAATGTACAGCAACATTGCCGGAGACCCAATTTACAGTACATAATGCTGTAATTATACAGCAAATAGTGCTGTAATACCAACTACAGCAAAAAGTGCTGTAAATGTACAGCACATTGTGCTGTTTAAATACAGTAACTTCTTACAGTGTAGAGGTTCCTTGTTATATGGGTGTGGATGGCTAAATTCGACACGGCGACAGGGCCATTTCTTAAAATCGACATGCGACATGGAGCTTACTGACATGCGACATGAGGTTTGAAAAGATAGTGACAGGAGACATGAGCAATCCTTAAAATCGACATGGGACATGGGGATTATTAAGCGACATTGACATGCGACATGGCCACTTCTTAAAATCGACATGCGACATGGGGACCCCCCATCTATACCCCCTGTTATGGTATAGGCCTAGGCTATGTTATAGATTTACGTTGGCACGTGGCGACATGGTCTTTCCTTAAAATTGACATGCGACATGGAGCTTTATACAACATGGGGACACCCCCAGGACCCGCCCCCCCCCCCCTACTTACAGGCAGTCTGCACATGGCCGATCACTTGCAAAAAAAGTAGTGTTGTGCTGTGCGTCTCAAAGATTGTATTGTTCCTAATTTTGCAATTATGTGATAAAAATATGATAGGTATGGGTTAAACGGACATATGGCCATAATTATTTGGTAGGGGCTTCCCATTTTACCAGCATCCTGTTAGCACAAAGCATCAGGTAGTGTGGCCGAGTGGTCTAAGGCGCTGGTTTTAGGCACCAGTCTTTCGAGGCGTGGGTTCGAATCCCACCACTATCAAACCTTTTATGAATACATATTACCCATCATGTGTTGGTCAGGAGATCTAAGTTCATATGTCGTCCTTGTTTGTCCCTGCATTTTACTAATAATCGTTGGAAACGAATACATGTCTTTTAGAGGTTTCCGAACATTCACCCTATGAATTGCTTACATTTCTGTAAAATGGCTGCCCAGACCCGGGATCGAACCGGGGACCTTTAGATCTTCAGTCTAACGCTCTCCCAACTGAGCTATCGAGGCTAGCTGATAACACGGGCTCAGATGAACAAATTTGTTGGTGCGGCCCCTAATTTTCCTCAAATTTGTGTGTTTAATGGACGATTTCTAATGAATAATCAGGATGATGATGATGATGATATAGTTTTAAAACCAACACAGCCAAAGGCTGGTCAGCAGGTCCACAGGGCCCATACGGCCCGAACCTGGGATAACAGGGACGAATAATTCAGGGGCGGATCCAGGAATTTGGGAAAGGGGGGGCGCCGTAATACCTAATGGGTATGGACCCCTAAAATCGACATGGCGACATGGCAATTTCTTAGAATCGACATGGCGACATGGCCATTTCTTAAAATCGACATGGGACATGGCCAGTTAAGTGACATGTGACATGGGCATTTCTTAAAAGCGACATGCGACATGGGGCTTAGTGACATGCATAAAAATGTCTCATTTGGTTTAAAGTGTGCTACCCAATTCTTTCCTTAAATTTCGTCCTTGTGAGTAGGGCCTAGTCAAATTCCAAAATTTTCCTGGGGCCTGTGGCCCCAAGAGCCCCATTGTCGCAATTACGTTGCCCCTACATTTTCCCCTTAGTGACACTAGTGACATGGCTTTTTCCTTAGTGACATGGGACATGGCCATTTCTTAAAATCGACATGCGACATGGGGACCCCCCCATCCACACCCCCTACCTACAGCATTGGGGGTGTTCAACCATCTACATTAAAATTTACCAAAAAATAGGGGAGGCGCGCGCCCCTTGCGCCCCCCCCCCCCCTGGATCCCCCCCTGTAATTAGGGAGTCTGGGACCTTTTAAATAGCAACCACGTAAAAGCTCATTAAACTCAGACGTAGCCTATGCCTTTAGCACTACTACATCAGTAGTATAGTATGTATCGGAACGGGACTATAGTTAAGTACTGTTTATTACTCAATCGACATGCAGCCAATCAGAGGCCTCCATTTGGTCACGTGACCGGAAGTGACCTACTTAGGGGATTAGTGGTGACGTCACGTGACCTAGTTAGCCAATCAGAGGCCTCCATTTGGTCACGTGACCGGAAGTGACCTACTTAGGGGATTAGCGGTGCATTCTGGGTAACCCTGCAGCCAATCAGAGGCCTCCATTGGGTGACCGGAAGTGACCTACTTAGGGGATGGTGCATTCTGGGTAACCTACTGACCTACTTAGGGGACCGGAAGTGACGTCATATGACCTAATTTAGGATCACGTGATCGGAAGTGACCTGATGAGTCACGTGACCGGAAGTGACGTCACACGACTTAATGGCCAACCGGAAGCGACCTGATTGATCACGTGACCGGAAGAAGAAGAAGTTTTTTTTTTGTTTAGGATCCCGTGACTGGAAGCGACGTCGTCACATGAGTGACGCTTTAAGAGACTGCGCGACTTACTAGTAAAAGAAGCCGTATGATAATAAAAACACAACAATATTTTCTTTTAATTTTTTTTTATTTATTTTTTTTTCAATCTTGATAAACACTCTATTTTTGAAAAGATGCACACGCTTATTTTTTTTATTTTTTTTTTTTTTCATATCTCTAAAGGACTCGTTGTCACACCGTCAGAATGCACGCGACGCTTATAATACAAGTAGCGCACGCCGTCTTTCTCTATGGTGTAGGTGACCATTTTGTTTCGCACCACTTTGAAATTTCTATTTACAGCAATGAGAGTTTTTCGTTGGCGAAGAACATCCAAGAAGGCGTCTGGTTCCTGGGGGTTTTGTTTCTTCTGTACGCCTTTTGCACTCCATTTTTTGGATTTTCTTTCACCAGTGTCGCTGACTCGATCGTAGCAAATGTAAGTCTTAGGGTTGAGACTTAGGATCCCGTCACCTTCCCACTCCGCTTTCATGAGCCCCGAAGTTCTCAGATCGTGAAGGTACCGTCTCTCACAACATCCGCCGGGCGGCGCACACCATTCTCGCACTCTTTCCGTTTTTGTCTTCACGAAAAGCTCTAAGTGCTCGTCGCACACCGCTGTCGGAAGCCACTTTCGTTTCTCTCTGAAGTATGTCTCTCTCAGGCGAGGTTTCACTAGGTCATCCAACGTGGCACCGCTGAGAGCCATGTAAAGACTGTCGGTGTCCATTTGACAAAGGGCATAATCGCGCCGATCGACGAATCTATCCAAGAAGTCGTATGTGAACTCTAACATTTTCAACTTCGCGTACTGGTATACCATGAACCCTATCTGAATAGGGAGGTTGTTCTTGACCGTTTTCGGTTGTAGTTCGACTTCAAACAGATCGGAAGTCAACTCGGACGCCTTTTTGAAGCGCCACGAATTGGCCAATAGTTCGAACTTCCGACTGTCAGTGTATCTCACCGCCGTGTGTTTTTCTTTGTTGCAGATTGTTTTACCGTACGTAGCGTTTCCCATTAACTTGTAACAGTCTGACAGAATTTTCTCGTTCTCGTTCACGTCGCCACGTCTTCGCGCCGCCGTCACTTCGTCCGCGAAACCGGCAAAGGAGCGTTTAGGTAGGTATTCTACCACCAGCTGCACTTTGGTGACTATCAAACCGTGCTCTAAATACCACTTGAGAAGCGGCGTTCCCAAGAGAATATTTTTTCCGTGGTAACTCCCTATCAGACATCTCTGAGGCGTGTTCAACAGCTTTTCTTCCTGCGCAAAGTCTGACATGTGAGGGCCTATGTCCGATTTTGAAACGGTCGCGTTCTTGAAAACGGGGGTCATTTCTTCGAAGTACTCTCGTAGGTGAGGCGGCGTAGTGATGTCCACTTGAACTAAACCGAACATTTTCTCCTCTTTCACAGCGGAAAGGATGTCGCTCTCGCTCATCGCGTTTCGAGACACTTTCAAAGCGTCAACCTTCCAGCGTTGTTGGGAGGCCTTGACCCGCTCATCTCGACGCTTCATCTCTCGCCATTCGCACTCCCACACGACGACCAGCTTGTAACCTAACGCTTTCAAGTAAGCGCTTACTCTGGTCGTTCTGTCGCGTCTCTCCTCTCTCAGTGAAGCGCACTGATATCGGTGCGACGGTATGCACTCGTGAGCGTGGAACCAACACCCGTGAAACTGGAAAACCGTATTAGAGGCCGCGTGAAATCCGTCCACGCGAATTCTCCGACAGCCTACCGCCATCTCGCCGCCGTTCAGAGCGTGGCGCAGTTTCACGTCGCGGTCGTGCTCTACGAAGCGTAACCACTCCAAAGCGCTGTGAGAGTTTCTTTGCCTGATTTCGGGCTTGAACTCGGTCTCGGGCCGTCTCACCGCGTAATAGCCCGTGCAGTGCGCTTCGCTCATGCAGCGCAAGTACAGAGAGTTAGCGTCTAGTCCTAGGATGTGTTGGCACGGTCTCGCTTCTTCGCCGTACTTGTGCTCCCTTATCCGCGTGGTGCCCTTCTCGTGAAATCTATGGAAGATGATGGAAGGACCGCCGACTAGATTCTCTTTGATCAGAGCGTGGAGGACGGCGTCGAACTGGGGAAACGTTGTGAACGCGTCTTCTAGGTTTTGGAAGAGGAAGCGTAAAGTCAAACCGGCGAGAGAAACTCCGTCTTTCAACATGTCGATGCCGCGATCTTGGAAAAATTTAGCGTGATTTTTCAGAGCTTCTATGAAAGGTTTCACGTCTTTGTTGTTGTAGTGGATCAAGTAGTCTTCCATAGTTTGCATCTTCTCGTCGGACCAAACTTTCTGACATGCGGCGTAGTCGGATTCGGACATTTTGACGCCCGTCAGCTCGCTGTCGAAAGCCGATCTCGGCGGCAGCGTTCTGTTTGCCAGTTTCCTGGTAGACGTCATCCATTCGTAAGGAAAGTGACCTTTCTCTTCGTTCCTGGTGAAAGCTCGCAAATAGGTCGCGTAGTTGTAACCGGGTGCCAAATAGTTGACTACGTCCAAGAAAACCGTGTGCTGTGTGTAAACCGCCAAGTATTGATTGCTTCTCTTTATGACGCTGAATTCTTGGTTTCTTCGGTCTCCGGAGGCGAAGAACGAGTGAAGGCGTATTTTGATCAGGTTCAAGTCGTAACGCCCCGAGTTGAAGCCCACCACTGGAGCTTGACGGATGTATCTCAGAAGACGCTTCTTCAGTTGAACTAACGGGTGTCTGGTCTGAGCCGCAGCGAAGCCGCCTGGAGAAGGGGTGGTGAACGTCGCCTCCTCCAGCAGGAGAGCTTCACCTATCGCCGCATCTAACTTCGCTAACGTCGGTCGGTAAAGTTCTAGCACAGCTTCCCCGATCGCTTTGGCGCTCTCGTTTATGTGATTTAAAACTCGGTCCAACAAGGGGTCGGAATCTGCGTCGGACGCTCTGACGAAGCAGACGGGCCCCTCCCACCCCGGAAAGTCGGATGCGACGCTAGCCGACAAAGGGACGTGATCCCACAGCAGGGACACGTGCTCCGTCGACGGTTCTTTGCACGGTCTGAAGAAAGCCTCGAAATCGAAGGCGATCTTGTAAGGGTAGATTCCGGAATGTCCGTCGGGGGGAAAAATGGAGAAGTCTGCTAGCGCTTCGAAAATCGTTCTCGAATTTTGGTAGATGCCACCTACGTAGCGCAACTTGACTTGTCGGCAAGAGGAAAGCTGGTTCCTGTGTCGCTTCAGCAAGAACTCGGTGGTGAACGCCGCCTTACACTTGCAACATTCGTATATGCCCGCGTACGCGTTGAAGTCCGTGACGAGAGAGACGTGCAAACCGCCTTTCGCCGTCAGGTGTAGGTTGACTTTACCTCGGGCGGCCACAGTTCTGGAAGGCGGTCTGATCAGAGTAACGCGTCTTCTCAACTTCCGCCCCGGCACTTGACGCGACGCGGTGTAAACCGCTATTTGTACGTCAAACAAGTTCTCTAACGCGGGTAAGTCGCGGATGTTCAGACCCGGAAAGGATTCAGGTGTGGCAGCGGGACAGAACTGACGTAACAAATCTGAAGCGCGCTTGCTGGTGTTGTATAAGTGAAAGGAAATGCAGCGGAAGATGCAGAGGTTGTCCTTGTTGGGAAAATCTAACACGCCGCTTCTCTTTCCAACTCGACCGGCCTGAGTGATCCTACCGCCTATGGGGAATTCCCCCGGTCCCATGTAAACGCAGATGTTCAAATTGGTAGGAAAAAGAACGTGCCACTTGGTGTCAGCGTCGCAAAGTTTCCGTACCTCCTCGCAAGCGACGGTGTTTTGCATCTTTGAGAGGAGCTCTTCCAAAGTTTCTGAATTAGTTACAGTAGGGAGCGGTTGTATGAGAGTTGCGTTGTTCTGGGAGGCGTGGAAGTAGCGCAGTTTGCTCTTGTCTTCTCTGTGTTGTAACAGTAAGCCTACCGAGAAACCCACTTTGTATCTGAATCTTTGTGTCAAGTGAATGCGACGCATAGTATCTACAGCGTCACTCAAGTCGCCGGTTGGTAGCCTGAAGTTTGTTACACTCACGCGAGTCCCGTGCATCCTGACGCCCGTTTGTATCGCAGGCCAATTCGCCGTGAACGTTTCCTCCCCGTTCGGTACAGCACATATGCGCGGAGGGACGGTCACCCCGTCCAGAGATTCGCGTCGACAAGCGCTCTTTCGGCAATCCCCTTCGCCGCATAGAGGGCAAAACTTAGCTACTACTCTACAATTTTCTACGTGTCTCTCGTGGTTGTACGCTCTTTTAAACATTTTGAAACACTTTTCGCATACGTACTGTGTCATGTTTTTTTTCACTCGGTTACCAACTACTTAGCCGTCTAACTATCTATCTATCTATCTAGCCATCTATCAATCTGTCGTCTATGTAACTATCTTTCTGTCTGCTGTCTGTGTATCCGTCTGTCTGTCTGTCTGTCTGTCTCATACAGCGTACGTCAAACGCTGTGTGTGTGTGCGCGCGTGAGCGTTGAGCGTCTCTCATTCCGAATCTATGCCGAGATATTTCAGAATGATCTCTGTTTTGTCATCCAACTCTTTGAGCGCTCTGGCGGACAGCGTCACCCCCTGCTGTGTGGGTTTTTTGTCAGGACCTTCGTACTTGCGCACGTGGACGAGGTTCTTACCGCTGTAGTAGCTCACAGCTGCGTACACTTCGCCCGCCTCATCCAGCACTGCGAACCAGGGGGTGTGATTAGGTTTTCCTTGCGCGGCCGCTGTGTCGCGTATGCGCACCACTGCGCGGATATCGGCGATGCGTGCTATGAGCTCGCGCAGCGCGTCGGCCGTGAAGTGCACTCGCTTGCTTCTGGTCAGAGACGCCTCTTTCACCTGGCCGTCTTTTGTGTAGCGCGGCCTCCTAGACAGTCTAGCCACGTCCTCCCAGATCTCCAGCGTCAAAGCTCCGTCTAAGCAGAACTCTAACCCGAGTGTTTTCTCTGCTTCTTCTCGTCCATCTCCTTCTTTTTCTTGTATTTTTCTCTTCTTAGTGGGCCTTGTTGTTCTGGAACTCACCTTAGAACGTTTCACACCCGCAGGATGAGTAACACCATCAGCGTGAGCTGAATCAGCAGCAGAACCGATAGCAGGAGCAGCGTCAGCGCTGGTGGTATCGGAGGTCTCGTTGTTGGAACAGCGCAGCCACACGCCGTCCGTGCTGTGTGTAGCGGTAGAAGATGAAGCGCCGCCGCCGCCCTCGTAAGGTGGCGGTGAGGGCAGTCGCCACGGACCGGACGGGGGGGCGCTAGCAGTGGAGGAAGTGAGGTCGAAAGGTCGAAGAGGGAAGCCGAAAAACGTACCGCTCACCCCTTGCCCTTCGGGTTCTTCGTACGCCTCGTCGTCAGCGTCGTTCTCTGTCTCACCCTGTTGCTGCTCCTCCTCCTCCTCTTCTTCTCGGTTCAGGGGCTGAGTGTCCGAATAGCTGTAACTCTCAGCGCGAGCGGCGTCGAGGGCGTCCGTCGATGTAGTGGTGGAGGAGAGGGGCTGTGCAACGTGCGGCAGGTCATCAAAGTCATCAACAGTAGTGGGGAGGTAAAAACCCGGTTGCCAGTACTGCGCTGTGCCAGGAGCGTTGTCGTCAGTAGTAGTAGCAGTAGCAGCAGGTGCAGCAGAAGCAGCCGCAGCAGCAGCCGCAGCAGACGCAACAGTAGCAGGCGCAGCAGCAGCCTCAGCAGGCGCAGCCGTAGCAGGCGCAGCAGTAGCAGGCGCAGCAGCAGCAGCAGCAGCAGCAGCAGCGGCAGGCGGGACGGCGGTAGCAGCGGCAGCGCGCTTAGCAGCAACGTGTACCGTCGCGAGTGTAACAACGTCGCTAGCACGACGACTGCTACCAGTAGTACTACTAGTACTACTACCACTACTACTACTACTGCTACTACTAGTGCTACTGCTACTACTACTACTACTACTGCCGCGAGCGCTCGCTACAGCAGGAGGGTGATAAGACCAACCGGCTGCGGCGGTAGTCTCATGTTCAGTAGCAAGAGCAGGCACTGACGCTAAACGAACGCTGTTCCGCGTAGTCTTCTTGTTCTTGAACGCCGCTAGCTGTTGTCTTTTGCTCATGGTGGTGACTGTAGAGAGCAGCAAAAAAGAATGAGTGAGTGAATGGAGGTTTCCAAGCCCCTTATATACGCCTTCTCGCTTCTAGAGCTAAGCTACTTACCGACCCTGTTCAGCTGCCGCCGGCTGGCCGGCGGCCATTCACAAAGAGAAACAAAAAGACATAAGGCATGACGTTTTCAGCTGGATCCCTTTCCCCCCCCTCTTTTGAGAGATCGACTGTGATGATGAGCTAAGCCGCTTACCACCCTGTTCAGCAATTCAACGCGCATTAGCTGTATAAAGGGTTAAGCGGTTGCTGCCTGCCGTCGACTGACCGGCGGCGGCCATTCACAAAGACATAAGGTATGACGTTTTCAGCTGGATCCCTTTTTGAGGGATCCACTGTGGTGAGCTAAGCCGCTTACCACCCTGTTCAGCCATTCAGCGCGCGTTAGCTGTATAAAGGATTAACGGTAACGGTGATGAGCTTACAGTGTGTATACAAAAAAAAACTACAGGAGGCGTGTGGCGTGAAGCAGGACCCCCCTAAGACGAACGTGTCTGTCTGTGAGTAGAGGCGTGTGCATGTGGTGAGCGACTTAAGTGTAAGACAAAAATCGCCACCTCCTGCCGTGGTGAGTAGACCGGGCCGGCCAGGCGGGCGGGCGGCCGGCTAGTTCAATAGGGAGGGGTGACAGCTGCCTAAGGCTGTGCATGAAAAAAAATCCGATTTTCACCTGACCTCTGACGTTTGTTACAATGAATGTCAGAGGGAGGGAGACGTCCTCGGGTAGGGGGTAGGAGGTATTAAGGCTATGAGTGAGGAAAAAACACCGTTTTCAGCTGGTCTCCACGGATAGCGATGCCACACCCCCTCGTCATCTAAGCTCTTAAGGAGCGGAGCGGCTGAAAAAGCGTCATGCGGACAGGGCGCTAGACAGCTGGAGCGCTGTTGGAAATGGGATTAAACTCCCTCTGTATAAAAAGCTCTCATTTCTGTTGGAAAAAAAACATATCGCCTCTGACCCCAGTAACGGCTACTACCACCACCACCGCCACCACCACCACCGCCGCCACCGCCGCCGCCGCCGCCGCCGCCGCTGCCGCCGCCGCCAAGACGAGACAAGATGGCTCAAGCTATTCCACTTTCAAGCTCGCCTTCACCGCCCGGTGCGCCTGAAAAAAAGTTAATGCAGCTTGACGACGTGAGACGCGGCGCGAGGCAGCAGACCGATGATGGGGAGACCCGACAGGTAGGACAGCGGCGGTTAGCCTATAGCGACGCCTTGCTTCGTCAACTAGGTAAAGAGTTGAGCGGCTGTTGGAGAGAGTTGGGCAGTAGCTTAAAAGTCAGCGCCGCCCGTATGGATGCTCTAGTAGAGCGCAGTGTCAAGACACCGGAGGAGCTGTGTACGGCGATGTTCCGAGTGTGGTGGGGTGAAACCCCGCATCGTCATAGATGGGGCGAGCTCGGTCGCGTCTTCACCCGCATTAGACGCATGGAACTGTTGGCTCAGTGGATGGCCCTTCTCCACAGACAGGGGTTGGATTTCGAAAACCCCGACTCGCGCGCGATGCATAAGCACTTGGGCACCCTCGGCAGACGTCTGGGTAGCAGGTGGAAAGAGGTGGGGGACCATTTAAAATTGTCGCCTGAGAGGTTAGATAAGATCGCTGAAGAATGCGAATACGGAGGAAGTCCCGCTGAGTGGGCCTTCCGAGTGTTGAAAATGTGGCAAGATGAAGCTGACGGCGCCGGCGGTACGCCTTTTGAACTCCTTCGAGTGTTGACTGAGGACATGGGAAAGTTTGGCCTCGGCATCGCGATATTACTTGACTTTATCAAGCAAGAAACAACGAGAACGACGGACATGTGAATTGTTGTGTTTTATTTTCATACGTCTTCTTTATTAGTAAGTAAAAAAAAAATATATATATATATATCATAACAATTAAGACGCGCGATCTCTTAAAGTGTCACTTCCTCCAGTCGCAGCTGATCGCCTCATCGCAGCACGTGATAAACAAAAAAAAAACACGAAGAGACACGCTTCTTCCTCTCGAGAGGAAGAAGCGTGTCTCTCGATTGAAAATCTTTTTCTTTCTTAAAAGAGACAAACGCGCCCCTTAGAGTGCCCCCCCCTAGAGTGCCCCCCTCCCCCCCCCTCCCCCCCTCCCCCACTCGCCCCATGCATCCTAAAAGCGCCCCCCTCCCCATGCATGTTAAAAGGGCCCCCCTCCCCCCCCTCCCCTCCCCTCCTTCCCCTCCTTCCCCCTTATACACTCTAAAGAACGCTTCTAACTAGTTCAATAAGTCACTTCCAGTCGCTCGTAAAACAATAAAAAATGAAAAAAAAACTTATATCGTGGTGTTTTTTATTAGTTTACCAAAAAAAAATAAGAGACTCGCCTCCTCCTCCAAAAAAAAAAAGATATCACATTTTAAAGCCCGTGACCCCTTAAAGACGCTCATCTCTTCATTAAGTCGCGTGACGTCACTTCTTCTTCTTCTTCTTCTTCTTCTTCTTCTTCTTCTTCTTCTTCTTCCGGTCACGTGATCAATCAGGTCACTTCCGGTCACGTGATCCTCAATGAGGTCACTTCCGGTTGGCCATTAGGTCATGTGACGTCACTTCCGGTCCCCTAAGTAGGTCAGTAGGTTACCCAGAATGCACCATCCCCTAAGTAGGTCACTTCCGGTCACCCAATGGAGGCCTCTGATTGGCTGCAGGGTTACCCAGAATGCACCGCTAATCCCCTAAGTAGGTCACTTCCGGTCACGTGACCCAATGGCGGCCTCTGATTGGCTAACTAGGTCACGTGACGTCACCACTAATCCCCTAAGTAGGTCACTTCCGGTCACGTGACCAAATGAATTTGAATCTAAAAAGTATGCACTGTAATGCAGGGTAAGTCTAGTCAAAGGCCTTCTAGAAAAACTGTTTGAGATTTGAATGCGCCGTCATGCATCTAATCACATTCATGTGTTTGTCTGCATTATGTTGTCCCTCATCTTATGGGGGTAGACCCCAGTCTCAGGCCCCGACTGTACGTTTACAGTCTGGGAGATTACTTAGATCTATGTACCTACACTGGTGCACATATATCCTGCTATACTGGAAAGGCATATTGACATCAGCAACCAGGAGAGTGTGGGTTGTAACCCCACTCTGGCTTAATTACTAGTACTGCCGATATCTGCATATTGCACCTAAATTGAAGTAATGTACCTAGTCACATAATAGCTAATTTAACTATGTCAATTAAGGTGGACTTATGCTTTAAATGGGCTGAATAAATAATGTAAAAAAACGAACCTACGTTTTGCCTAGGGTGGGATTTGAACCCATGAGGCCATACACAACCTCCTACATGATCATGTGATCATAGCTGACCAATCAGTGAGCTACCTATCTCATTAAGAAATGATCTAGGATCCTGGATCATTTTTGTAAGTAGGTTAAGGTTATTAGATACAAAATTGTCCAGGCCCATTACAGCCTGACGGCTGTAATGGGCCTGGAGAGCTCGAGGCTGGGTAGACCCCGGTAGACCCCTAAAATGGACAAGGCAACATGGCTGTTTCTTAAAATCGACAGGTGACATGGGGCTTACCGCTTAGTGACAAATGACAGGAGAAATAAAAAGATAGTGACAAGGGACATGAGCATTTCTTAGAATCGACAGGGGACATGGGCATTTCTTAAAATCGACAGGAGGAATAGAAAAATAGTGACAAGGGACATGGGCATTTCTAGGCGACATGTGGACCCCCCATCTAGACCCCCCATCTTAACCATGGACCCTGTTGTCCTAGGTTCGGTCCATATGGGCCCTGTGGACCTGCTTACCAGCCTTCGGCTGTGTTGGTTTTAAACCTATATCATCATCATCATCATCTAAGCCGGTGCTTAAAAATAGTTTGGTTTCCCCCTCTCCCCCCCCCCCCTCACAAATACTTCCTACGTCTCTGAAAAGAATTTCTGAAAGCTCAAATTCAAATATAATTAAAAATAGATAGCCTAGGCTATGTCAAGAACAATAGGCTCCACATGACAGTGGCCAGTCAGTGCATGGAGTGGGGGGGGGGGGGGTCGATTGTACCTAAAAGTCCACGACTGAATGTGTGGGGTGGGGTTGGGTGGGGGGAGGTCATACGGAGATATTGAACGGAACAATATCAGTCCGGGCCGTCCTATTGTCGAAAAGTGGTGAAACAAAATAAACTAACAAAGGCGATATTGTAATGGCGGCGGTGTCAGGTGGGCCGCATCGACCCTGTATTGTGTCTATTGTTGTAATACCTGAATGCTGCCTACACGCGTGTGTGTGTGTGGGGGGGGGGGATATGGACAGCTACAACTGTCTACAGCAGCGACAAGTGCATCATTGTAATAACCCTTTAAGGACAGCATATTCCCCTGAAGTATCATTTGCTGTTATTTTTTTTTGTTCCATGGTGAATACGACGATCACTATATAGACAAATGCCAACCCCCATTGATACTGTCTCTGTTATATTTCACGAGTGTGAGTTGGGGCCATATCCCACAAAGCCGCAGGAAACCCAGCTCCCACGAGTGAAATACATCAGAGGGGTGTCAATTTATAGTTGGCATTAGTGTTGATTTTTTTTCATTTGAAGCCATTTAATGACTTTTTCTTAGCCCATTGAATACGGCCACATTGCATGGGGGGGCAGGGGAGGGAAGCATTGAATATGGTCTTCTTGTGCTTAAGCATAGGAGAGCATTTTATCTTTTTTGAAATATAAGATTTACTATGCTTAAGTACTGGAACGCCGTATTCAATGTCCCTCATTGAATACAATAATAATGGCCATATTGAATGGGCTAAGAAAATGTAGTTTTTCCTTCATTAAATGGCTTGAAATAGAAAAATTAACATAAATCTTTCTGTACATTTTTATGTGACAATTTTCAATACCCCCAGTACATTGCCTATTTTACGCCCCCCCCACCCCCCCTTTCCAAAATCCTGGATCTGCCCCTGCAACTTCATTTATACCGCTCTGACGTATTTCACGTGTGGGGGCTGGGGCGCATTCCACTCTGCCTGCGCCTTCGTGGGATACTGCCCCAGCCCCCACTCGTGAAATACATCAGAGACAGTATCAATGGGCGTTGGCATTTGTCTATTTCCCCTGAAATATTATTTGCTGTTATATCATTTCTTATTTCATGGTGAATACGACGATCACTATTATTATATTCTCCATGGAATACGTTGTTCCCGTATATCACACGGCATGTGACGTCATCATTGGTTAAAACTTCCGTAGCTGTTCAAATGCAATTTAAAATAATTGAAAAGGGAAAAAAATGAAATAAAGCCAAAGGCCCATACAGGCCATGTACCTTTGTCTCTGCATTAGGGAGTGTATCAACCCCCAACGGGTTGGCATAATGCTCGAATTTAGTCCTGGCCAGTGACTCACCAGGGCTGCATTGATGCTATCAATTATAGTATCATGATGATAAATGGCATACTGAAATAAAACGTGATGTGGCCCTTAAAGGGTTAATATTGTATGGGTTGGGGCAGGAGTGTGAACAGGAACACAGACGGGTACTCCCCGAACCCATCCCTCTTGTGGCTAATGTATAACAAAAACAAAACAAAAAAAACTGTCTTTCTTACATGTCTATTTCTCTCCCTCTCGACTCTCTCTTTCCTTATAGTTTATTTTTCTCTCCTCATGTCCCGTAACAACCCCAACAATGTCTACACAACAAAATACGATATACGATATATATATATATGTATATATATATATATATATATATATATATATATATATATATATATATATATCGATATATATATATATATATATATATCGATATATATATATATATATAGAGAGAGAGAGAGAGAGAGAGAGAGAGAGAGAGATGTATATATATATATATATATATATATATATATATATACATATGTATATATATATATATACATATATATATATATATATATATATATATATATATATAGTATATATACATATATATATATATATATATTGTATACAATTGAAGCAATGGGAGCGGGCTGAAAACACCTTAGAGTTTTGTGAATGACAGATAATAATAGACACACAAAATACACAGGCCCCATTGTGAGGTGTATGAATGGCGGACAGTAAGAGGAAGGCGTTGGTCTCCCAGAAAGTGCAAGGATGTGCACTCTACAACAAGCTCCGGGTATTCGAACAGCTTAATTCAGTCTCTGCACCTGTTAACATAGTTAGAAAAAGGGGGCAGGGACACATATACCCCCCTCTATAGGGCCTTGTCGGGACTGGAGCTGGTTGCGGCGGCCAGCACTGATAAGAGCTGATAAGATGTTACTAGCCTGTCCCCTGCTTGTCCCCTATTTGTGCCCATAGTGTGATGTCTTATCAGTGAGTATAACTGCAACCAGCGAAATATAAAATGGCGGACCCATAGGGTATAGCTCCAGATTCCTATATAGAGGCTGTTGGAGCCTGAGGTTTTCTCCGATGGAATCCCCCGTGCATATGCAGTTTAAAGAGTTCTCCCAATTAAGGTCCGGGTGCATAAAGGTTATAAAGGAGTGTTACAAATTTGTATATTTTAGTACTAAAGTGGTCATTTTCAACATAAACTGTGAGATTTGAAGGGTTGGGTAGGGTAGGGTTGAGCTATTGACGTCTAGTGACGTCTTTATATGGGGATATATATTTGTGGGATGCATGCACTGTAAAAGGTTGGTTGCCAAATAGGTCTACAGTAGATTCTACACTGTACACTGTTAGAAGTAACCACTGTAAATTTACAGCAAAATGTGCTGTCAGTTTTGGTTCCAGCACATTTTGCTGTAAATGTACAGGAACTCAGTTGCTGTAATTTAAACAGAAGAATGTGCTGTAATTTTACAGTATATTCTTCTGTTCAATTACAGCAAAATCTACTGGAACCGAAACTGCCAGCACATTTTGCTGTACATTTACAGTATATTGTTTGCTGTAATTTAACAGCAGAAAGTACTGTAAATGCCATAAGTTGAGTTTTTTTATCATTAATTATTGTAATTATCAATTGATCTCAATTGATATGCATGGAGAGAACCTTCATGCATTACTTCAGTTGCATTATGGATAACAAATATTACACAATATAATGGTTTTAATACTTATCCAGCTAAACTGTATGTGATACCAGCACTACACAGTTCAGACAGTTAAGGATTTAATTTTTCCACACATGTGGTATGTATTTTATACTTTTGCTGATATTTGCATTATTTGACACATTTTTGCAAGTTGAAATACTTTTTACAATATCTTGCTGAAGTTTCTCTCACACATTCTTATTTTACTATGTTTTGACAAACAGGGGGCTTTATTTACCCCCCAAAATACAGTGTGTACAAGAATTGTTACACAAAATGATACAGTCACGTCGCGATAATCCGTGCAGTACTGTGCAAAGCCCATACTGCCCGGGAGCCGAAATGACCGGGAGCCTGAAACATTGGGGGGGGGGGGGGGGGCTGGGCAGTCCGTGATATGATACATGTATGTAATTCTTGACCCCCCCCCCCTTCCCACACCCCTTCTTGTCAAGCCTATAATTATTGTCAGTGACGCACCTTGAAAAGGCTTACAAAACAAAGCATTTAGCACCTTGGTATGTAATCCCTGTGTTCTCCTCAGTACCCCCGGACAATTGGTGTAATAACTCTGGCAGACAAAACAATGACTTTCATCACAAGCATAAATTTCCTTTGAGAGTGTGATGGGTACACTTATACCCACCACCCCCCTCCACCTGTCCGTCGGTATTGTATGTTTGTAGGATGATGGACAAACCCAGACAAACTGATACTAATTATAAAATAATCACGGCAGTCACGCTTCAAAGTGTGAGTTGGGAGTGCCCATGAGTGTCACAAACGTGCAAGAGATATGTATAGGGGTAGTGATGGAAGTATTGTATTTGTGTGTGTGTTTGTTTTATCGTATGCTACCAGTCACCCGGTTTATTGAGCCATATTCTAATAGTAAATAACCCTTTGTACACTAGATGCAATGCCCGGTAACCGGATCATGAGATACCCGGACTACTGTATACTGTTATAGTGTGATTATGATGGTGCAGTAGCAACCCTGCCCGGATGGTGTAGTACCCGGACTATCGTCGCCCGGACTAGGGTGACGTGACTGTATAGTGCTGTCACCATGTGGCAGAAATCTACAGATCATGTGCTGTAAATTTACAGCAACATTACCGTAAATATGATTTACAGCACAGAAGTCGGTAAATATACAGCAAATAGTTCTGTATTTCCGACTACAGCATAATGTTCTGTAAATTTACAGTATATTGTGCTGTAAACTAACAGTAACTATTTACAGTGTAGAGTACCGTGGGGTATTGCTGGCAGGGGGGTATTACTGGCACCCTGGCAGTGTTGGGTGTATTTCTTGCTAGGTAAATCGGCTCAGGCAAGCAGATGATAATTCAAGCTATTTTGGAGACCTATACCCTTACCCTAAAAGACAAGAAATCTGGAAATAAAACTTCATGATTGGGGTAATTCACTTTAAAATTATGATCATTGAGTCATTAAGGTCAAGATTTGTGCAGTTATAGCTTTTGCCAAGATGTAAGAGGAATTGGATCTAGATTCGCAGCTTCATCTATATGAGTTTTCGTAAACCGTAAGCAGAAGTCCATGGCCAATTTATGTCCTCTGTCTGCTATAACAATCATTTTTGAACCTGGTCTCAATGCCTCCAAGATGGCCGGGGTGCCAGTAATATCAACAGATTTGTACATTTGTGGGTATTATACTGGCACCTGTCTTGCCATCATCCTTTCTAGATACACTATGATGAACATGATACTAATCGGTAATTGATTCTTTCTTTGACACTGCATGGTAGATTTATATATTTGGTTTAAGAGCAAAGCTGTTTCCTTAGTAATTTGGATTCTTTGGGTATCCAAAACAACATTCACAAATGATTTGACTGCAATTGTGTGAGGTCCAGGTCTGTGTTTGGGTGTATATCAATGCCATATAAGTGTGGCATGTCAGGATGTCTCTGACTTTAATTCCTTTATGGATGACACATAATTGTGTGCCCCCAACATGGTTGGTTTATATTTTTGTAAAACTATGGCTTTTTGTAAGGAAAGTATAAGGGTGCCAGTAATACCTCCAGCCATGCCAGTAATACCAACAAAATTCTGAATTGTAAATACAAAAATATTCATATGACAACATATATTATTTTGCCCATAACTGATGGAAAATGTGACAAAGTCCATGCTCAATGCATTGGAAAAGAGAAATTCTCAAAATCTCACAGAAATTGCACCAGGGGGAAAAACTCCTTAGGGTGCCAGTAATACCCACCGGTACTCTATAGGTGTACAGATGCTTGTAGGTTAACAGTAGAATCTACTGTAAATCTACTGTAGACAGACTGGTAGATTCTACTGTGAATTCATTCTACAGTGGGTTAATATTCTACCTTGAACCTACAGTAAATTCTACTGTGTAACTACACTTACTATTTACAGTGTGGCGTCAATCCTTATATCCTTATGTTAACACACAATAGAGGTTGGAGCATAGATACAATAGTCACCGACCAACACCAGTATATATAGTGGTTTGTTTCCTGGGAGTAAGGTAAGAGAAGTCGTCATGAATGCAATTCCATTTGTGTCCCTTTATATCACTACATGCTCCATTGTATAGGTCTTTGAGATAGCATTCAAAGGGATCTGTATGATATGATGTACAGTTATCTCTCTATAAGGACAGCATAGTGCTTTGGTGTGCAGTGTCCCTTTGTGGGTATGATGCATGAATGCAGCCCCAGCGAATCTACTCGCCAAGGCTGCATTCATGCATCATACCGACCTTCTGAGAACACTCCTAGGTATAGCAGGCATCTATCTTACCCATCTCTTACATCAGCCAGTTATATAACCTACACTGGCCTCCTGCACCTCTCCCTTTCTAAGTGTCCTGGTGACCACAGACGCTCTGGGTGTCAGGTTCCACTCCCAATTGGGGAGCTTTTTAGTCTTATATGTGTCCATCTGAGAATATATCAACCCTGTAGGGTTGAGGCATGACTGCAGTACCGGTGTGGACTCACTCTTGCATTTATGCATCATGACGGCAAAGGGTATAATGCATTAACCACTTAAGGATGGTATGATGTCTTTTAATGCATCATACCCTTGGTCGTCATGATGCATAAATGCAGCCCTTGTGAGTAACTCGCCAGCGCTGTAGTAAAGCATCATGTATGCCGACCCTATGGGGTTGATATATTCCCGAAGAGTCTGCATGATGCACCAATGCATCACTAGCGAGTTACTCACAGGGCTGCAATAGTGCACCATGATGACAAAAGTCATCTTTTAGCGACATGCGTGCTTAAAGCACTGTGTGGCCCTTAAGGGACTTTAGAGAGGAGGGTTTATCTAAATGCTATACAGGAATACAGCATTGTGTTGATATAGATATCAGTATGTCTTCTCGTCGACTTTCCATAAATAAAGTTCTTTGCATTTCGAAGAAAGTATAAATTAACGTACATTATAGAAGTAGGTAGGCCAACGGATTTTCAGGAAATTGTTATATAACATCAGGCATCCTACAATATGTTAAGGTGATCAAGCAGAATCCATAACTGCAAACATTATGCACCTATCATTGATAGACTATTTTCTATGATTTTCTAAACATAACATGTAGGGAGAATGCACCTGTCACTTTCTACCACTCTACCTCTCCTGCAGTGTGCCACTGCTCTGGCCACTGGACTGTTTTTAGCTGGACCTATCATGCTATGCGCTGTATGGATATGGCTCTCATTTAGAGAATATGTCCTTGATTAATGAGCTGTTTTCAGAATCTTTTTCTTTGAGGCCTTCAGTACAGACCCTCATTCCAACTACTACATGAATATCATATTTCTTGTAATTCCAATGAACAGGGGCTTTACAGGGTTAATTGGCACCTTCAGGAGAACTGGTTTAGCCAATTTTGGCCAGCATATTTTTACACCAAACGAAAATAGGTGATATAGTTTTGAAACCAACACAGCCGAAGGCTGGTCAGCAGGTCCACAGGGCCCACACGGACCGAACCTGACGAAAATAGCATTACTCACAAACCTTTATTCTATCTACTGGCGGGGGTTTTGGGTGGTTTTAGGTGGTACCTGACCATATAAATTGCCTGGAAAAGTGATGTAACTATATCAGGGATACTTTTATGTAGTAATTGTTGTGACACAAAGTAGAATAAGGTACCTACAAAATCTGCTCTGTCAGGAGAGTCCAAATGTATAAGGTGCCACAACCACAAATGGAAATTCTCATGATTGATCCCCTTTTCTGTGAAGGTATCACCAGTGCCCCCCGTTTAGATACCATTCCAATCTACCTGTCTGCACTGCAGTTGTATTAGATTTACCAAATAATATCTCAATACCTATTGGTCTGGCAGCTGCTGATGGTCAAGAGAGGAAAAGAGACAATCTTCCTCTATCCTGTGATATGTCATTTGATATTGTAAGATGTTTCATTGCTGAGTAATGACTTATTTAGTTTGGGTTGTTTAGCACTGAGACACATGCAGACCCGGACGTGCATGGGGCCCGTGCTTGCCCTACCTAATAGAAGAGATATACATGCACAGAAACATGTACATCACTAAATATAAATGTAGTATAAAAGTTTATATTAGGTATAGTGGTTAGGAGCGGGGGTATCGGTGGATTGTCGCACGAATCTTTTCTGGCTTTTGCTATAGTAGCATATCCCAGCAAGCAAGGATACGTTGGGCCAACGTTGTACAACGTCGGCAGGTCCCAAGCAATATTTTAACGTTGTGCCAACGTTGGTCTGACAACGTTGGTACAACATTGGTAAATTGATGTTATACCTACGTTGGCAATACTCTCAGTGGTTTGCCAACGTTGGTACAAGACTGTATCTCCAACCTCCACCAGAGGGCATCAAAGGTTGTATCTAGATATTTCTACCAGCAGATCCTCCCATTTATAATATATTTGATTCTTAATTATCATCTTTATATATATGATATAAAAGAATCCTGGCAATATTCCTATGAGGACACCCTTTTGTAGGCAATGGCAAGGCAATAAGGAGTAAATGATAGGATGTTTCTATATCACTTCTTGGCTTTTTAAGTTGAGATTAAGGTGAAATGTGAATAAAGAAATGGCTGTGTCTTTTATAGTTATATAAAATTGAGAGCTAATAGACCAATATTATGAGCAAACTATGTTAGACAAATTTTCCCAGTCACACATTGGATTTACACAAATAAATATCATATTTTGCCTATAACATGGTTCGGTAGACGTTGGCACAATGTCAACATCTGACTTTGGCCTGACGTTGGCCCAACGTCATGCCAACGTGACGTTGGCCCAACGTTGGCCCGATGTTGGCAAATAGTAGAAATGGACGGCCAAAAAAGCACTTGGGACAACGAAAATAACTGACGTCATGCCAACGCCAGCAGACGTCATGCCAACGTTGGCCTGACATCGAATTGCGTGCTGGGTACACTCAAAAAGTAAACTCGTCTGCAGACTCTTCTAAGTGACAAGAGAGTGGGTCCTCTCGCTGTAGTGGTCAGATAAAAGATACACTTGGTATGTGCCAGCCCAAAACCTGACTCATGCCAGCCCTAGACTCGTCAACCAGGGTCCGATTCAGGATTTTCCCTGTAGGTGGCATCAGTATAACATGCATTCTGTATAAAGTTGGGGAACGAATTGCATAATTTCTATGTTGATTTTAATCATATTTATGGGAATACACATTCATGTTATGGAGAATCCTGAGATTTATCCATTGGGGATGCTAGAAAAGGTAAAGGAATCAAAGTTTTGATATAATTGAGACAAAACAAATATGTGTAGGGCACAGACACCTCTTTTGTGGTTATTTCTATGGTACAATAGCTGCAAGGAAACTCCCATTGCTATGACATCCACATATGTGTTAGCAGTCTGTAACTAAAGGGTAGAAATACTCTCAATATAGACTTGGGGATTTGGCAGGAATTCCCCTAACCTACATACCTCTACGTTTGTATGAATTAGCTATTAGGGACCTTTAGCAAACCCGACGTAGCTCATTTAACCCAGACGTATCCTATGCCTTCAGCACTGCTACGTCTGCGTTTTATGAACTTTTACGTGGTTGCTAAAGGTCCCTATTATAAACCTCAGAAATATAGACAGACATGGACAACAATTATGCCTAGGCAGAACCCAGTTAGCTCCACCTGCAGTGAAGTAGAGGTTATAGTGCACAGGTTAACACTCTAAGGGGTGCATAGTGCTTTAAGGTGCTATGCTCTATGTGATCATAATACATGAATTCAGCCTTGGCAAGTATACTCGCCCAACTGTTGATTCATTTCCAAAGGTGTATGAATGCAGGCTTGGCGAATAGACTCACCGGGGCTACATTCATGCATCATGCTGACAAAGGGATTCAAGCACATTTAAAGCAGTTTGCAGTCAATAAAGGGTTAACTATTCTGGGTTGTCAATTTGACGACCTTAGACTTGTCACTTGGAGTGGGCCACTGCCTGGGCTAACATTGTCAGTTAGATGACCCTAGTCTTGTCTTGTGGGATGGTAACCGGACAGTTAATCAAATAGACAACCTTTAACTCGTTTATTTTATGACCGTCACTTTAAAGACCTTAAACTCTTCTTATAAGACAACCTTTTGACAAGTTTGGATCCTCTCATTTTATCAGTGTATGCTGCCTTTATTGTTTAAAATGGGCAGGAGCGGATCCAAGGTCCCTTTTTGAAAAAAATAAATTCCAATGGTATTAATATTTTGATCCGCGAGGCTTTTTAGTGTTTGGTGGACCCCCTCTCCCCCTTTTTTTAAAGTCATGACTTCACGTTTATTGGTCAAGAGGGGTCTAATTTACTATGATTAGCCCCTAATCAACTACCCCATGTTGTTAAAAAGAAATGACCGCTCCTTTAAGAGCCTTACTACAGCGTCATTAGTGGTATCATCAGAAAGAGGAAAGATATAAATTTTAGGTTTCCTGCTACAACAGGTGAAAACAACCAAATACAATCACAGATCTAAGACCATATCTAAACAAGGAAGTTCAACACGTGCAGCCAAAAATAATTATCTCATTTCAAGAATTTTCTCCTTTTAAAGAAAATCTCAAACCAGCAGTCCTATACTAAAGTATGGACCCTGTGAACCCGCTGACCAGCCTTCGGCTGTGTCTGTTTTAAAACTATATCTGTCTATACTAAAGTATGATCTACATCCATAACCCTACCCCTCTCGTCCCCTGGGTCCTGTACTGAGCAACGACCCAGCAATGGCATCTATGACCTTGTATTATATGAGAGGGGTCTCCCACTCTGGGGCCATGATCCTTCATTGTCCCACTCCTTCCCCATCTCCCATTCCCTCTCCTATCCACTCTACCAAGTCAATGGTCGTGCAATTATTTATTTTCGGCAACATTATTTATGAGTCTGCCATTATATCGACATCCGCTCTTCGCATGAAAATGGGGTCCATTTTGCTTAGGAATGAGTCATTTACTGCCGGCTGCATAGTTTGGGGGGGGGGGTGCAGCCTTCATCAAGTTTCTACAAATCTAGACCCCTAACATATTTCATTTTTTTATAAAACATATATATTTTCCAAGATTCTAGCAAATTTTTGGTCATCAAGAACAAGCTTTGGACCATGACTGATTGATTGTCAGACCTCAGAAAATTACTTTTTAACAAGAATATCCAACAATTTCATGATATCTATATGGGTAGCCTATTTTTATAGCTACCCCAGTACCTACTGTAAAAATCAGTGAGTCATCCTGATGCCCCTCTGGTCAATCAATGTCATTCCCGACTCAATCTGA
Source organism: Harmothoe impar (assembly GCA_947462335.1). NCBI lineage: Eukaryota > Metazoa > Annelida > Polychaeta > Phyllodocida > Polynoidae > Harmothoe > Harmothoe impar. Next base: position 53,958,891 of record OX381714.1, read on the forward strand.
GCTAATCTAGGTACTTTCAACGGCTTTCAACTAAGGTACTTTCAACTAAAAACACCTAGATGGGGAAATACGGGTCAGGGGGTAATAAGGGACACTCTCATTTCAGACAGATATTTCTTACTGAAAGGTAACACTAAGAACTGAGTTTTGGTTTTACAATAATAGGTAGGCATCAGGTCATACATATTGCAGCATTTATTAAGTGATTGGAGGAATTATTATATGAATTATACGGGGAAAATAAAACTGAATACCTGAAATATATAGGGCTGACATCTTGCTTAGTAAAGCATAATTAGACACATTATCATTTTGTAAGCTCCTAGTTTGAACAAAATGGAAACATTTTTTTCTGGTTTCAGCTGCTAAGGATAAAACATCCTATAGGTTAAAAAATTAGTTATGGCTTGGTTATTATCTGTGAAGTGTCTAGGAATTGACACCACTTTTTATGTGGTGTCCCGTATTACCCCAACCCCATTTTTAGGTGGGGTAATACGGGTCAAAGGCAATCCCTATGGCAATTTGCATATATTTTTTCTACAAAAATGTTAAGCTATTTACCTTATTTAAACCTTCCACATCAAAGAGGGACTTTGCAGACGCTCCTATTTTTCAAGATATCTAAATAAATTTACTTCTTTGCGATATTTTTTTTCATTTGTATATGGTCATGGTTTGTGTGGCGGCCATTTTCCAAAATGGCAGCATGTAAAATTTAATACAAGAGATTTCGAGGTCAATTTGAACATAGACGACAACTCACAATTTTTGCCATTTCTAGTGTGCATCTTAACATAAATGGTCACAAAATAGCTTGAATAAAAGCCATAAAGGAGCCCTATCTACTAGATAGGGTTTTTGGCATATCATGACATCCTGGTTACCATGGCAACAATTTAAACACTCCATTTTTGCCAAATTTTGCTAATTCTTTTATATTGTGACAATTTTTCTCGACAGGAATAGGCATATAGTGCTAATTGAGGTAACAAAGTATCTATATAATGTTTTGGGGCAGTTTAAATCATCATATATTTTTGTTAAGGTACCCCAAAGGCTGCTCATTCAAAGAATTCCATTCATGCTTGAAAGATATTTGGCCATTTTCACTGAAGATTACTTTTCCATCCCATCTTACCCCACAATGGTGACCCGTATTACCCCACCGTGGGGTAATATGGGTCACAAAATCTTTGAAATTATTAACTACAACGACTGTACCTTAGGGAGTTTGAGGAAATTTTTCTTCAACACAATTATATACAAAAGAGGAATGCTTAAAATGTAGGTAAAAAAATATTTTGATTATGGTCACCAGTGAGGCAGAAATTGCATGAAAACCCTTAGGTTTCCCGTATTCCCCCATCTTCCCCACCTCGGATACCAGGTTCGGTCCGTATGAGCCCTGTGGACCTGCTGACCAGCCTTTGGCTGTGTTGGTTTTAAAACTATATCATCGGTACTCTAATTTTCTGGACAATCTTGTCTGAAACAGACCTTCTGTTGTTTTTGGCCCTACCAAAAGGCACTTTTGCCAAACCCCCGGCCAAACCCACAGACAAAAGAAAAGCTTTAGACTTGATTCTTGAGGTCTTTTTCTCTGTGCCAAACTGAATATGGTTTCCAAAATCCCAAAAGTGTTTTTTTGTAAATACGAAAACTTCGTCACATTTCTCAAGGCTCGGTGATGAGAAACAAGCCGAGTGGCCTCACTTTTCAATCCCATTTTCATATTCAAAAACAGTGAACCTCCGGCGGGACTCGAACCCGCAATCTCAAGGCTCGGTGATGAGAAACAAGCCGAGTGGCCTCACTTTTCAATCCCATTTTCATATTCAAAAACAGTGAACCTCCGGCGGGACTCGAACCCGCAATCCCCGGCTGACTCTACGGGTCACGCATGGTTGCGGACTACCGGCGTAGGAGGCCGATGCCTTATCCATTGGGCCACGGAGGCTGATGTAGAAATCGCGAAAGTTGAGGCAGCTATTTCCATCACTGGTTCGGACAATGGGGCATTCTATACCGAGAGAGGGAGCCGCCCAAGGATGTCTATGACCTCTCTGTACACGATATGGGAGCAGCCATTTTCTAATTGTCCCCTGACTCCATAGCAGTGCATGGTGGGTAAATCTGTTATCAGCCACTGTTCACAGCTAGAAGCGATGGTGAAAGATAAGACTGATAAATCTGATAGGTGGCATCCCATCCCTATATTGATCACCTTAATAACCTCCCCATTGTCTCAGGTGTGAAGTGAGAGTCTTAGCCTAATTGGGAGGTAATGCATTGATTACACTCTGACTGACTGACATGTAGTCACCCACAGAGGTGTTGGTGTTAGTAGGGACCTTTAGCAACCACGTAAAAGCTCAATAAACGTAGACGTAGCCTATCCCTTTAGCACTACTACGTCTGCGTTTAATGAGCTACGTCGGGTTTGCTAAAGGTCCCTAATGCTCTATTTCTCTGAGATTTCAGATATTTCCCCTTCTTTAAGCTGATCTATAATTAAAGGCCATTTCATGGAGAATCCATGAATCTAATTGATGAAGAGGATTGAAGAAGATAAACAGATAGTAGATAAGAGAGAACCCTCCAAAGTAAAGTACACAAAGAGGGAAAATGTAGACTTGACACACGACTACCTGAGCCTCCTGGTACATGCCTCTGTAACCAACATGGGCTTGCCCAGGTATAGCCCAGATAAGAGGGACCTTTAGCAACCACGTAAAAGCTCAATAAACGCAGACGTAGCAGTGCTGAAGGTATAGGATACGTCTGCGTTTAATGAGCTACGTCTGGTTTGCTAAAGGTCCCTAATATCAAACAAGGGGTGTGACACTTCAGGCAGCTGCTTCCATGGCTAGTTCCCACAATGGAACATTCTGTACCGAGAGAGGGAGCCGCCCAAGAATAGTTATTACCTCTTTGGACGGGTACAGTCAAGGTTTATCCATTGACCAGTCCTTGAGTGTGGTTCCATCTATTCTATTTGACTGTACATGTCTGTTTTTCTTTGAGTGTTCACTTGTGTTGTCCCTCGTTCTATCTATATTTCATCCATGGACCCTGTTGTCCCAGGTTTGGTCCGTATGAGCCCTGTGAACCTGAGTTTTAAAACTCAGGTGGGCCCCATGTAGATCTAGCCCAGATCAAACACAGTTTGACAGAACACCATAAACATGGTATTTCTCATTTCTGAGTATAATCACAGATGAGTATGTTTTATAGTATCTGCCCATCTGGGCTCCCACTGAGAGCCCTGGACAAAAATAACCTAAACCCAGATGTGGGCAAGCCCAGTGATCCCAGGTAAAAAACACATATATTAGTTTATGGAATCCATTAGGCAATGCCAATTGGGCTGTACTCCGCCACTTATTCAAGACTGGCACTTATTCACGACCGGTTCTTATTCAAATACCCTGCACCATATGTGGTAAGACAGAAGCAGGGTATTGGAGCCCAACCAAACTGAGTGAACGCAGTGTCTTCTGGGAGCAGAGTGATGGGGTTGGGAGGGAGTATTTCATTTTAAGCACTGCACCCCCTATTATCGCTCACTGTTCAGTTCCCTATTATCACCCACTATTCAGTCTCGGGGCCTCGCTTCCATTCTGCTGCTGAATGTACTAATCTACGGGAAGGCTAGCGAACAACTGATAACAATAGACAACAATAGATAACAATAGACAACAATGCCGCGGCATAATGCCGGGTCCTGATCCGAACCGCCGCCCCTGTCGCGCTCAAGATGCTTTTCAAAGCATTTTTTTGTCTCGGGCCGGAGACTCTTTTTGGGGCATTACCTTCGCTATTCAAGACAGCAATTAAGTTCTGAAGAGACAGAAAAGACTGGAAGAATGGGAGACGGCGGGCCTATTGTGTCGTGGAAGGCGGTGGGGACAGGGGGGACCGGGAAACGTATTAATGCATTACTGTGAGTGAGGCGCGGCTTTAATGAATATCGGAATGGTGGATTCTCCGCGCTGAGAAAATGGAGGCATGGAAGCATGGGATCCGCTGTCAGCCTGTATGTGGGTCCCATTGTGTTCCTACTTTGATATATATTCTCTGATTAAATCTCTGGGGGTGGGGGGTGTGGGGGTGGGGGGGGGGGGTAGATGAGCCCCCCTGGGTGGTAATGAAGCTGGGAGGAGGCAGTGAGTGAGTGGCTGAAGGATACGCGCCTCCAGTCTCATACTCCGTGGTGTATGGTCATATGGAAGGGAGTACACATTTTCATAAAATGTATATTTATTTATCACGACCCTCAATTTAATGCATACTTAATATCATTGTAATGACCTTTTATAGTTATGCTTTGTACAATGCTTGGTATATGTTATCCTGCCGATATCACTTGACATCACTCACCATCTCCCCTCCTCACTTTTATCTCGGTCTGTCTGTATTTCCCTGACTATCTCTCACATTCTGTCCATACCTCTGCCTCTCCCTTACATTCCTATCTGTCTACTAAAGTATCTATATCTCTGTCTCCTGTATACACAGTCATATTACCCCGCCGACCGGTCCATCAATTAACTAATCTATACCTATCCATCTTTCTTTCATTTAATACCAAAATTAATCAGAAACATAAATCTGCTGCGTACTTCACATACATCATTCTTGCCTATAGATACGATAAGGCATTGGTGATAACAAAGTGAAAGCTGTGACTGTCACCGCTTCATTAAGAGACAGGGGCAGAGAGTGATGGAGACAAAGACACATATTTAGAAACAGATGTATCCATTTTCCAGTATCAAAACCCAAATTCAACAAGGGAATTCTTATCTGCTACTTACAATTGTATCTGTTAATAAGGAACAGAGCCAGCAGAGCCAGCAGAGCAAGCATGGCAAGCAGGGCAGGCAAGGCAAGCAGGGCAAGCAGGGCAAGCAGGGCACACAGGGCACACAGGGCACACAGGGCACACAGGGCACACAGGGCACGCAGGGCACGCAGGGCACACAGGGCACGCAGGGCACGCAGGGCACACAGGGCACACAGGGCACGCAGGGCACGCAGGGCACACAGGGCAAGCATGGAAAAGCAGGGCACGCAGGGCACACAGGGCAAGCATGGACAAGCAGGGCAAGGATACTACAATTTGTCAAACTAAACTGCCACCAGTTTAGGTGAGGAAATGTCAGCAAGACATAAACATTCTGGACACTATTGGCAGATCAATAATCTGAGGATTTTTCACATTGATAGTTAGAACTGACAATATTCACAGTTTAAACTGTGAATATCTATGGCTCCTTCCCCACTTCCCACATAACAACCAATCGCTGGATTTGTAGATTTAAAATTACATGAGACCAACGAAATTATTTAAGCGAGCTCAGTGTTGTCCACGAGTGGAGTGAGACAAAAATAATAATGACACTCAACGATGAACACCCCAAGATGAATAGGTATATATCTGTGTATGTTTTAGGTGTGACAGGTTGTGAATGGTGTGACTTATACAGGCTGACAGGCAGCTTCTATCAGGCATTGTGTGTGTATGTTAGACTGGCGGCACATGTCATCTTCTAAGTGGGCTCCCTGTGTCAACCTGTCAGTACCTACTCAGTCCTAGAGGTGGCGCTGATGGAGGTTTAAACATTTAGAGGCCGTATGATGCTTTAATGCAGCATACCCTTTGTCATCATGATGCATTAATGCAGTGCTGGTGATTAGCTCACCAGTGTTGCATTCAAGCAGCATGCTGATATGGGTTAATATAGACTCCCGAAGGATTGACATGATGCCTGAATGCATCCCTGGTGAGTAGACTCACCAGGGGTACATTTATGCCTTGTGACGACAAAAAAAAGCACATTAAAGCACTATACGGCCCTTAAGGGTTAACAATAGGTGTAGAGCCTATTGTGTGAGTAGGTGTAATGTAGAGAGTATATATGATGATGAAATCTCCCATGGATATATATTTATGATCAAGGAGTGATATTTCTATTACAACAGGGAGGGGTTGGTGCATTGATTCCGATTTTCTTCTGCTCCTCAAAAGAAAGCTACAGATTTGTTTTGGGGCCCAGGGGGGGGGGCACTCCAAACAATTTTAACCATTGAATTTTATGCATAATATATCATATACACACTTATATTGCAATTATATAGAAAAGTACAACATGTATTTGAACCCCCTTCGGATCTGATTTGGCCCTTATGTCCTCACTTTTTCCCTATATATGATTGGGGGGGGGGGGCTGGCTCCTCCTTTTCCTCTCTCTCTCTCTCTTGCTGATCTCTTTTGGATGAGAGTCAGACACCCGTGACAGTGAGACAAGTGATGCCTCTGGGGCAGGAGAGACAGGTAATGCTTGACCCTCCTCACAATATCAATTGAACTTTATTTGACTCCTTTTATCACGGTTACATATATCCCTTCGATAAGTACCGTAAAACCTCTCGTATAAGCCATGGCTACAGTACTCGAGTCAGATCAGCGGTGCGGCTTATAGGATTGGCCCAGGGTCAGGGTGCAGCTTATACATTTTGTACGTGAGTTCTAGCTACTATGGTAGAGTACTAAAAGTCACCATAATCAGATCTCTAGTGCGGCTTATAGGGTCGGCCCAAGGTGTGGCTTAAGTTATAGTGGACTTGTATAATGTTCTTAAAATATTCTCCTTTGTAAGTTCCTTTTGCATTTTGCAATGTTCATTGAGCATAATACTGCATATTACCCTAATGGAGGCAGACCATCAATATGTGGGGAAATACTGTCCACAGAATGGGGGGGGGGGGGGATGCCTATATTGATGAGCTGTTGGGTCTTTGATCCATCCCAAAATGTCACTAGGATATAACAACATTTCAACACTTCCCACAAACATATAAGAATCCCTGAATCGGCCTCACAGAAGAATGCCATCATTAATAATTTTAAAAAAAAGGAGTTTCCTCCAGACGGTCCGCAAAATCTTAAACCCTTCTCCATAGAAACCAATACTATCCTCACACCTTATGAATTAGACCCCGGCCCCATTAATACGGCCTGAGTGGCCTAAGACGGCGCCGACGTCTTCCCCCTAGTTACATCCTCCACCACCAGGGCTTCCTCCAGCCTCCTCTTTTACTAACCAGGCCGTCTCCTTGGTGCCTGGAAGAATTCATTTTCCGTGACTAAATAGAGACTGTTTCCATGGCAAATTGCGCCTCCCACCTCCTCCTGCCTCCTCTCGTGTCGCCCGCCAGTCCTCCTCCTCCTCCCTCCTCCATATCCCGCCCGTTGCACAACTCTCGTGTCGTGCGCCATTGTTCTCGCGTTACTTCGCGTTACTCCGACGTCACGTGACCACTCGACGAGACAATATGGCGGTGGGAGTGAGCGACAATAGGGGTATTCTGTAGGAGGAGGAGCACCATCAGGGGGTGTTGGGAGATGGGAGGGAGGATTAACTCTTTATGGACGGCGTGCTGCTAAAAGACAACATTTGTCGTCATAATGCACCAATGCAGCCCTTGCGAGTAACTCCCCGGTACTGCATTGGTGCATCGTGCCAACCCTTTCAGAGTGTCTCAATCCTGTAGGGTCGGCATGATTCTTGAATGCAGCACTGGCGAGTTACCCACCAGGGCTGCATTCATGCATCACATGACGACAGAGGACACATTGCATTAAAGCACTCTGCGGCCTTTAAAGGGTTAATGGTGTGACGTCAGGGGACGTCATTGTGTGACGGGCAGCGCGTCAAGACGACTCATCACTGGGCGATAATTGGCTGTATGATAGCGCGCCACGTGACCACTTCTACTTCCGGTGCTCTGCTTCCTCACCTCACACCTTCCTCCTGTAGGTGACTTGTGTGCAGCCTGACCTACTACCCCAGCCTGCCACCCCTTACTGACATCAACATCTCTAACCTACTACCCCAGCCTGCCACCCCTTACTGACATCAACATCTCTAACCTACTACCCCAGCCTGCCACCCCTTACTGACATCAACATCTCTAACCTACTACCCCAGCCTGCCACCCCTTACTGACATCAACATCTCTAACCTACTACCCCAGCCTGCCACCCCTTACTGACATCAACATCTCTAACCTACTACCCCAGCCCACTACCCCTTAGTGACATCAACATCTCTAACCTACTACCCCAGCCCACTACCCCTTAGTGACATCAACATCTCTAACCTACTACCCCAGCCTGCCACCCCTTAGTGACATCAACATCTCTAACCTACTACCCCAGCCTGCCACCCCTTAGTGACATCAACATCTCTAACCTACTACCCCAGCCTGCCACCCCTTAGTGACATCAACATCTCTAACCTACTACCCCAGCCTGCCACCCCTTACTGACATCAACATCTCTAACCTACTACCCCAGCCTGCCACCCCTTAGTGACATCAACATCTCTAACCTACTACCCCAGCCCACTACCCCTTACTGACATCAACATCTCTAACCTACTACCCCAGCCCACTACCCCTTAGTGACATCAACATCTCTAACCTACTACCCCAGCCCACTACCCCTTAGTGACATCAACATCTCTAACCTACTACCCCAGCCTGCCACCCCTTAGTGACATCAACATCTCTAACCTACTACCCCAGCCTGCCACCCCTTAGTGACATCAACATCTCTAACCTACTACCCCAGCCTGCCACCCCTTAGTGACATCAACATCTCTAACCTACTACCCCAGCCTGCCACCCCTTACTGACATCAACATCTCTAACCTACTACCCCAGCCTGCCACCCCTTAGTGACATCAACATCTATAACCTACTACACCAGCCCGCTACCCCTTAGTGACATCAACATCTCTAACCTACTACCCCAGCCTGCCACCCCTTAGTGACATCAACATCTCTAACCTACTACCCCAACCTGCTACCCCTTAGTGACATCAACATCTCTAACCTACTACCCCAGCCTGCCACCCCTTAGTGACATCAACATCTCTAACCTACTACCCCAGCCTGCCACCCCTTACTGACATCAACATCTCTAACCTACTACCCCAGCCTGCCACCCCTTAGTGACATCAACATCTCTAACCTACTACCCCAGCCCGCTACCCCTTAGTGACATCAACATCTCTAACCTACTACCCCAGCCTGCCACCCCTTAGTGACATCAACATCTCTAACCTACTACCCCAACCTGCTACCCCTTAGTGACATCAACATCTCTAACCTACTACCCCAGCCTGCCACCCCTTACTGACATCAACATCTCTAACCTACTACCCCAGCCTGCCACCCCTTACTGACATCAACATCTCTAACCTACTACCCCAGCCTGCCACCCCTTAGTGACATCAACATCTCTAACCTACTACCCCAACCTGCTACCCCTTAGTGACATCAACATCTCTAACCTACTACCCCAGCCCGCTACCCCTTAGTGACATCAACATCTCTAACCTACTACCCCAGCCTGCCACCCCTTAGTGACATCAACATCTCTAACCTACTACCCCAACCTGCTACCCCTTAGTGACATCAACATCTCTAACCTACTACCCCAGCCTGCCACCCCTTACTGACATCAACATCTCTAACCTACTACCCCAGCCTGCCACCCCTTAGTGACATCAACATCTCTAACCTACTACCCCAGCCTGCCACCCCTTAGTGACATCAACATCTCTAACCTACTACCCCAGCCTGCCACCCCTTAGTGACATCAACATCTCTAACCTACTACCCCAGCCTGCCACCCCTTAGTGACATCAACATCTCTAACCTACTACCCCAGCCTGCCACCCCTTAGTGACATCAACATCTCTAACCTACTACCCCAGCCTGCCACCCCTTAGTGACATCAACATCTCTAACCTACTACCCCAGCCTGCCACCCCTTACTGACATCAACATCTCTAACCTACTACCCCAGCCCACTACCCCTTACTGACATCAACATCTCTAACCTACTACCCCAGCCTGCCACCCCTTAGTGACATCAACATCTCTAACCTACTACCCCAGCCTGCCACCCCTTAGTGACATCAACATCTCTAACCTACTACCCCAGCCTGCCACCCCTTAGTGACATCAACATCTCTAACCTACTACCCCAGCCTGCCACCCCTTAGTGACATCAACATCTCTAACCTACTACCCCAGCCTGCCACCCCTTACTGACATCAACATCTCTAACCTACTACCCCAGCCTGCCACCCCTTAGTGACATCAACATCTCTAACCTACTACCCCAGCCTGCCACCCCTTACTGACATCAACATCTCTAATAATCATCATCCCATATCTACTGGCCCCTGCACCAATGCAAGTAGCAGTGCTGCATTGGCGCATCGTGAAGACGCTTCGGGAGTGTTCTAACCCTGTAGGGTCGGCATGTTGCTTGAATGCAGTACTGGTTGAACGATTGCTACTGAGTGCATAGATGTTCACAGTGAACGCATACATGTGTCTATAGCTCGCCATCGAAGTAAGTAGTATTACATGTAAGTAGTATACAGACTGAGGTTTGTGCCAGGGGTCGATAAATGAGCGCTTATCCATAGATGACCCCCCCCCCCCCCCCCCACCAACCAACCACTACTCACCACCCTAACAATAAACTCTTTGAACTGACTGACATGTAAAAAAGGAAACAGATTAACTAAAATTTCAAGATTATAATTCATCAAATTATGCAGAGTACTCACAACTCTACCCCCATCCCATAAATATTTTCCCTTTACCCTACGATAGCCAACTCCTATTGGTGAGTGACTTCCCATATGACCTTGCGTGTGACCTTGACCAGCAGCTCCCCCACGCCACCTCGTGGCAGCTCCTGGAACCTACCCCACAGTAAATACCAAATGAAAATGATTAAGTAACCATCGCGCATGCGCCGCTCCGCCGGGCGACGTCACTTCTCGGGCATTCTCGCAATGCACGGGACGTCGGCGAGAACTAAAGAGCGATTGTGCTGGCTGGCGGAGGTCGCGGCGACATACGGAGGCTGCATTGAGGTGCTGACATTGAGGGTAAAATGGGCGTGAGGGGCTCCCACAATGGCGGCTCAATAGCATGAATGTAATCAGCCTGCCCTGGCCGCCCCTGCCCCGACACTGAATGGCTGTGGTACAAGCGGGCTATGATCCCCCATGTCTGGGCGTATGGAGGCGGCTAGCGGCCGGACCATGGCCAGGCCTTGTGACATATGAGATTGTGTTGCATGGGGTTAGGGCCAAACACAAAAGGGTGGGGGACTACAGGGGAGGGGTGGGGCGGGGATCGACCAAGCTTTCACTGGCGTGTGTGAGTGAAGGTGAAGGTTGGGGGTTGAGGGAGAGTGAGGGGAGAGAGAGAGAGAGAGAGAGAGAGAGAGAGAGAGAGAGAGAGAGAGAGAGAGAGAAAGAGAGACAGACAGACAGACAGACAGACAGACAGACAGACCAAGAGACAGCCAGGCAGGCAAGCAGACAGACATACAGAGACAGCCAAAGAAGAGGGGGACTGGGGAACCTATAGAAAGAAATGCTTGAAAGGAGAGATAACCCATCTGTGTGCCGACATCTGGCATGATACATGAATGCAGCCCTGCAGTGTGCACCATGCATCATGCCGACCAAAGCCGTTCCCTAGAATACAGAACTATGTGCTATCTTTAGAGGGTTAGATTGAGACCTGCTCCGGGTGGTTACCTCAGAGTGACTCACAAGGACTCCAACATGCAGCTGCAGTCTGTACTGCACGATGAGCTGCTCGGTGTGGGTCGGAGCTACTCGGCTAATTAACCCGCTTGGACTATCCCAGATAACAAGTTGAAGTTGGGTTAACGTTGGTTTAACATCATTTAAAGAGAGGAAAAACGTGCATTTTGCATCTAGCCTAACTCCATTTCGTGGACTCAAATCAATGTTTAAAAAAACGTTGGATAAACGTTGATTTAACCCACCACTCCAATGCAATATGTTTGATTTACCAACATGTTTTTATTCTATATTGTTTCTCTATAAGCTTACACATCTCAGATTAAAATAATTCTCCAATAAAGAGAATAAACACCACTAATTACATCTTGAATCATACAGACCCCTAAAAGGATCATTACAATCACCTTTATCTATCTTTCAATAGTAAGGCTGATACAAGGCTTAAAAAACACACTCTTCTGTTTCCTTGAACAAACCAGGGTATAGCTGCCTTTTTAGGCCATGAGCCAACGGCTGATAAATGGCTCATCAGTCCCATTTTGAGGGACTAAGGGAGACCATTATATTATAGGTGACCCACAGGTCAGCTGGGTCTTTATCCAGGCTTCAATGTTACAAAGTGGGTGTGTACTATAACATTCATCGTAATACATGTTTAATATCATCATTTTAACTTATTATTTAGCATAGATATATCTTTACACTGAATGTTGATGTAAAGGATTTTATAAATATTAGAAACTATCATTATAATAGCTTATTTCAACCTAATGTGAAAGGGAAGCATCAAGCCTAAATCCATCAGCAGCAAAACTGCCATCTGGTAGGTTAGCTTGGAATCACTAAATAAACGTTAAGATAACGTTTTTCAAAATGGTTAAATGAAAGTTGGTTTCAGTCAACAAAAAAACGTTGAGCCATGTTCATTTTAGGTTACCTGGAAAACGTTGGTTTGCAAACTGTTGTCTAACATCAAACCAGCGTTTCTAAAATCACGTTTTTCACAAAAACATTGTGTCAATGTTGAAATGATGGACATTAAAAAACGTCAGTCCCATCAACAAAGGGTGAACGTTGATCAACGTTGACCAAACGTTTCTTGTTACCTAGGATGATCCGCATATAGCATGTAACACTTGCTATAAGGTATTTGAGTACATATAGGGGTCAATCTGGTCACCCAGTGGGCGCAGCCATTAATGATCTGACACTGGCGAGGTATATACTGATATAACACCAGTCACATGGGTAGCAGGTTAGCCCTAAGAATTGGGCATTGAATATGGAGGGAATTATCTCATTGGTCTGAAATATATACCACTAGTGAACTAGGTATCTAGTGCCTTACTGCCTAGAGAAAGTATAGGTGTTTGCATGTTCCTACCCTATGAGTAAGCCTGGGTCCTCAGGTCGACTCTTGTCACTTCAAGAAGGAGGCCCGGGGGCCTTTCCCGCTGTTGGGACCTTTTCAAGCTTAATCCCACAACTCAAAGATCTTAAAGGTATCATGAAGGTGACCTTTTTGTCGCCCGTGGTACTTGGTAGACCCTCTTTGACTTGGGCTTATTCATGGCTGACCATGAACTCCGGCAAAGAGGTTAATCCTTTTCCCACTAGGAGCTGCTGCTGGTATCTATCAAGTGCAAACTATATCGACGCCATTTTGCTAAAGATCTCTAGATTGATAGTTATAGTTGTGCCAGGAGTCTGGGTAGCGCTAGGTACCATCAGCACCCTTACTAGTTGTGGCAGGAGTCTGGGGAGAACTAAGTACCCTCAGGATCGACCCTAACCTAATTGTTACAGAAGCACCCTCAGAAAAGTGAGTCATTGTCGCTAAAACTGCCCTCACCTGGGAGTCAGGCAGTGCCTGACTCTCAGGTGAGGGTAGTTTTAGCGACAACACTTTTCTGTGTGTGAGTATGGGTAGGACTATGTACCATCAGGACCCTTGCCTATAGTTGTGCCAGGAGACTAGTCAGGTGATAACTATGGCGTGGCTCTTTGCTTAACACCGTGTATGGAGCAACTCAAAGGGCTTTTTGAGCAGCTCACCTTTCTCTGGAGGCCCTCAGGGCTATCTGTAGCACTAACTCATGTGCTGCTTTCTGCACGTGGACAGGCAGGGTGATATATACACACTGTGGTGTCTTTCATGTCAACCTACCATCTATTTTCTTTTCTCAAAGTAACAAAAGCTACCGTTTATCTTTACATTTTGATGGCACCCTTCAATGGATGTTCTCCAGAGTAAAGTGTATATAGTGTAGTGGGTCGCCGCTGTACTATTTCTATGGAACCAGTTGGAGTTATATTTGGTATATGTGTTGTCGTGTATCCAGGCCGCACTCCTGTCTACTGCCGAGTATAAGGTTATATAAGCCCACCTGAGGAATGGTGGAGCGCGGCCTGGTTATGTGCATTGAGCCGTGACCGCCACGTGTCACCCGACATATCTCGGGTACGGTGTCGGCTCGGATGCACCGGCGCGTGGTTACCCGGAGTTCCTCGGGAACTCAAGTGTTTACGAGTAATAGAGAGAATTACATAACGACCAGTACATAAGACCTGGGGTTCTGCTAATCGAGGACCCAGTCTTGCTGCGCACTTCGGCCAGCTTGGCTGCTCCACAACAGAGCTTCCCCGAACTCTGTTGTACCTTTTAGGCCTAGTCCTGTCGCTGCTTCCACCTTGGTCACCCTGCGTCTTTCTCTGTTCCACCCTCTGGGGGAACTAGAGGAGATAGACGCACTGGTGTACAACTCCGGGTACAGAACTCCCTCTGGGGGAGTCTGATCCAAGTGGAGTTAACCAAGATGGAAGAGAGCCTTGGAACTCGGGAATTATGTACTAGACCGTGAGCGTATACCTCCTGTATGTTCATATGACCACTGGTGTTCAGAAGCCTATTTGATTATTGCTATCCGTCTGTATGATTACGAGCCGTATGTCAGAATGAATAAAGTGTAATTTCTGAACAACCTATTTTCGAATCTGGAGTTTTTCATAGCAGATTTCTATCTTAGAATAGCCAACAGCTACACTGGTGCCGTGACCACTTTGGGTAAGTATTGATTTACATTTATTTTTTTACTCTTCTTTCTGAAATTGAGAGGTAAGCTCTTATATGTTTGAACCAGAATTGGTAGGTTTCAAGGATAGCTATTACAGGTTGCTTTTGTGTGGTGAAGATATGTCAGATACGGAGGTACCTCCCCCGTTGGTTACTAACCAAGGGGGGGGGATGCGTCCTAGATTACGATCTAGGGTGAGGTTTAATGCTAGGCAGAAGGTACATACTTTCAATCAGAGTAGGGAAATTGGACATGGAGGAGAGGAGGAGGCCCACGAGGTGAGATCTGAGGATTCACAAGGGGATCCTCCAGCAAAACGTCCAGCTCTAGAGCCAGATAGGGTTATGGAGGGACCTGTCCAGGCGGGGGACACCTCACGGGAGGATGTGACGCTTGGACAGGTGACCATGGAAGATGCTGGGGAAGATAGTGACTCTAGTATACCTAGTCTGGAGGGTACAGTAGATGTACCAGTGAGATGGGAACGTAGACCAGTACCCACTGTAGAAGCAGTGGGAGGGACTAGAGTGGTAGTCCCAGTTAGTCAGGAAGGAGTTGAGGTTGTCAAAAGGGACGACCTAGAGGAAACTCCTGGGGAAGGGGAAAAGACAGCTGAGGTAATCTCCAGGGGAGATAAGCTGTTCCCGGATCCTTTTACATTGACAATACGTGGTCTAGAGGTTCCGCCTTATGAGCCCAGGGGAAGGTTGAGCCTGGAGGACATAAGGACGCTCCGATTGAGAAACGAGCATGAGCATATGAAGGAAGGGATAAGGCTAGAGGAAGAATCCCTCAGGAAGCTGAAGGAGGAAAGGGAAGCTTTTGAAAAGAGTTTTTTGGCAAAAAGGTCAGGAAACATTGGGGAACATGCAGCTCAGATCAAACATCTGGAACAGATTTCTGTCAATGTGGGTCTACTTGAGGGTACTGAAGTCAGACTGAAGTCTGAAACAGAAAAGCTAGTGGTGCGGAATAAAGAAATTAGTTCCGAGATTCTAGCAAGACAGTTACAAGTAGCGCAGTATGATGAGTTGTTGAAGAAACAGGATAGTAAGCTGGGAGAGTTAGAGGCGCTAGCTCAACAAGCTGAAAATCACATGATGAATAAGCTAGAACCAAAAGGGACGAAGGATATTGGGGACCCGGTGGGAAAGGCGCAGGAGGTGTCTAGAGATGAGACCTTTGTGACTGCCGACGAGCCCTCAGTAGTTATAGTCAATACAGTGGAGGAGGTAGTGAAACCACCTGTCACTGAGGATCTAGATAGTTCCATGGTGATACATACAGCAGATATGTTATCCAGTGTGAGTGGACACTCATCGATGCATGGCAGTAAGTTTGATAAGAATGAGGAGTTCATGTTAGAACTGTGTGGTAGAGTTGAAAAACTGTTTCAGGAGAAGTTGGATTGCTTTCTTGAAGAAACAGAATCAGTGAGTGTGGAGAATGACACTAAGGGAGTGAAAGGAGACGTTCCGGTGGCCCAGGCTACCGGGAATAAGCCTCCTGTGGGACCAGTTAACACTGCTCCAGCTCCAGGTGCTCATTCTACTCCAGCTCCAGGGACAAGGCAAGTTCCTACAGTTCCGGTAAATGTGTCTACGGTAGGTAGACCAGGTTTGCCCGGTGGGGCATACATGAATGCTCGGCCGCCAGGTCAAGGGAATCTGGCCGGGCCTAACACCTCCTACGGGGGATGGGGCAATGTGGGACCGGATAACTGTTATGGGAACGCGAGGCCTATGTTCAATATACCACCTCCCCCATTACCTGGCAGTCATGTAACTCCAGGAAGCATGTATACACCAAGGACCGGAGGTACTAATCAGAGTGGGACACCCTATCAACATAGGGGAAATATGTCAATGGAAGATGAGGCAGTGTTCCAGAGCAATCCAGCAATTAGAAGATTGGGGATTGATGCGGTACCGAATGACGTGGGGAACTTTAAGGCAGTGGACTATGCTTTGAGTCAGGCTGATATACCGTTGAGAACGGGGATGACACCTGTGAGGAAGCAGGCGATCAAGATGAAGCAGTATGATGGCTCGGTTCCATGGAGAAAATGGTTCACACGATTTTCAGCAGATATGAGACATAATGGTTGGGAAGGCGATGAGTGCCTTGCAGCTTTGTCATGGTGTCTGCGGGATGGTCCTGGTGATCCCGCCCTAACAAGCTTTGAATTAAGCGGGGGAAGAACGTACAAGGGATTAGTGGAAACAGCTTCATGGGCTTTAGGTTCCACATCCGGTGCGGATCCCGCATCTGAGCTAGAGGCAAGAGTTCAGAAGCCCGGTGAAGGGCACAGACAGTTTGGAATGGCTCTCAGAGTGCTAGCAGCAGAAGCATTTGCATCTATGAGTCCAAGTGATCCATGGCTGGTAAGGAAGTTGTCCAGCCTGTATATAGATGGACTTAAAGACGAAAGATTGTCGAGCGAGATTGCTTCACAGTGGAAGACCACTATGTCCCTAGCAGATATCTTCGAGCTTACGGAAGATGCTCTGAGAAAGAGGAAGCTGTTGAAAACTGTAGAGGCAGCCCCTGTAGCAGTAATAGAGATGCCCGTAGAAGAGGTTGAACTGACTACAGAGGGAGTGCAAGAGGTGGCAGCAATAGATCCTAAATGGAAAGGACGTCGTTCTTTTTATGTAAGACGAAAGGTTCCAGGATCAGACGCTCAAGCGCCAGAGGAGGGTGCATTGAAGACCATGATCGGGAAAGTCATGGAGGAGCGTAGTAAGGCTGAGAAGGCTGAAAAGGTCGCAACTCGTGGTCGCGGTAAGGGGAAACCCAACAAAGACACGAAATGCTATAATTGTGGGAAGAAGGGTCACTTTGCAAGGACATGTTGGTCCAAGGATACTAAGAATGTATCATCGGTCGAGAAACAAAAAGACGGACCCTCTTCTGACCAAAGCCCACCACCGACGGAAAACTAACAGGGGTTGTTGTCGATGACAAGATAACAACCCCACCTGTGATTGTCAAAGGTACTATCAGGGGAGAATCAAAAGATTCCATTTCATGGGAACCGCTGGGGTTAGCCGCACCTGAGTCTGATCCGCCAGGTGGAGATGGGCCCCAGGGAACGGACGAGAAAGGTGTTGAAGATTTAGCTCATCTGGACACTGTCCGCAGAATTGAGTTGGCGGAAGAAGTAGAAAGGTTTTGTGCTTCGCGACTCAAACCCGATGATCCTATAGTTAAGTTTCTCAACTCGAGGGGATATGACTTGGGCGGTGAAGCTGGAATCCAGAGATTTGCCTTGCAACCTTCTCCTTTACAAGGGAAGAGATGGTACTTGCCTGTGCAGATTCAGGGCTGCTCGGGGGAATTTCTGATCGATACTGGAGCTAGTCACTCCATGATGGGTCACCATTTCTTCAAGAAGCTCGCAGGTCTGTCGACTAACCCTGTGGGGTCTGGGTCGGTCAGAAGTGCTGATGGGTCTCATATGCGGACACATGGCAGACAGGTGATACCCTTTTGGGTGAATCAACATTCATTTGTTGTTTCAACAACTGTAGCTGAATTGACGGATGAGGGAATCTTGGGAGTAGATTTTTGTTCTCTGTATGGAGCGGTATTGGATAGTGTGACAGGGGAACTCACTCTTCGGTATCCACAAGAGATGAAAGTCCAGTGTGTACTCCGCCGGATTTCAGGCGTCTCGTCTGTCTCTCAGACAGTACGAATTCCTCCCCGCCATGTGTGCAATGTAGTTGTATCCTGCGGGAAATGGAATTTGACCGCATGGGGGTGGTGGAACCGAATCAGCAGCATTTGAGTAAGCTGGGGTTGGTTTCCACCAGTGCCTTAGTGCAGAGTTCAAGACGAACAGTAGTACCAGTCAGTAATATGACTTTTCAGGATGTGTACCTGGAAAAAGGGACGACCTTTGGGGACGTAACATATGCTGACGTGGTAGGAAGAGCTGACTCACCAGAAGTAGAGTTAGCAGTAAAGAGAGCAGTGGAAATAGGAGCTTTGGATCCATCCGCTATGCCAGTGGTATTGCAAGACACTGGGGAGCAGGATAGGAAGGAAGGATATGGATTGCCACTGCATCTTTTACCGTTAGTGACAGATAGCCACTTGGAGACGGAAGAGGACAAACAGAGTCTGGCTCAGCTATTATGCGAGAATGCAGACCTGTTCTCCGCTCCAGGGGAGCAATTGGGTAGAACTGACCGAGTAACTCATCGGATAGACACCGGTTCTAGCCCACCATTGCGCTTGCCATACCGGCGCCTCCCGTTGTCTAAGAAGCAGGCATTGGAGGATGAGGTGGACAAGATGTTAGGGGAAGGGATAATAAGGCCCTCAGATAGTCCATGGGCTAGTCCGGTGGTAATGGTTACCAAAAAGGATGGCACCTGTCGGTTCTGTATAGATTACAGGAGACTAAATGGGATTACGAGGAAGAATGCCTACCCCTTGCCACGCATTGACGAAAGTCTGGATTCCTTGGGAGGTAATCACTGGTTTAGTACCTTAGATCTCCAGTCAGGGTACTGGCAGATTGGGATGCACCCAGAGGATAAGGAAAAGACAGCATTCACAACCCACAGGGGGTTGTTCGAGTTCAATGTAATGCCATTTGGCTTATGCAATGCTCCGGCTACTTTCGAGAATATGATGGAGACAATGCTAAGGGGATTGTTGTGGAAAAACTGTCTAGTTTATCTAGACGACATCATAGTTTTCGGGAAAACTCGGGAGGAGTGTCTATCGAATTTGAACAAGGTGATGGATCGACTGAGATCCTACAACCTTAGACTGAAAGCTAAGAAATGCAAGTTCTTCAGGCAATCAGTGGAATATCTGGGCCGAATAGTCAGTGGCACAGGTATTTCGGCGGATCCAGGGAAATTAGAGGCTGTAGCTAATTGGGCAACGCCAAAAGACCAGAAAGAAGTGAGGTCATTTTTGGGTTTTTGCTCATACTACCGCGATTTCATTCCCGGATTTGCTGAGGTGTCGGCTCCATTACAGGCGCTGGTAGTAGGAAAAAGGAAGGGAATGTCGAAGCTACCTCCGTTTATTTGGACGGAATTAGCTGGACAGGCTTTTCAGAAGCTAAAGGAGTTATTCACGGTAACTCCTGTGCTGAGCTATCCTACTGAGGGTGATCAGTTCATCCTGGACACCGACGCTAGCAACGATAGCATAGGCGCTGTCTTATCCCAAGTGCAGGAGGGTAGGGAAGTGCCCTTGGCATTTGCTAGCAACAGCTTGAGTAAAACTCAACGCAATTATTGTACCACCAAGAGAGAGTTGTTGGCCATAGTAGTATACACAAAGAAATTCCGCCATTATTTGTATGGTGGCAATTTTATTCTACGAACGGACCATTCATCCTTGAGATGGCTCCTTAATTTCAAGGAGGCAGATGGGATGATGGGCAGATGGATCTCCGCGTTGTCTGAATTAGGGATAGAGAATACCCAGATTCAGCATCGGAGCGGAGTAAAGCACGTGAATGCGGATTGTTTGTCTAGGAGACCAATCCGAAGATGTGCAAGAATGGACTGTGAAGACTGTGGCATACATAACGCGTTGGTGGCGCCAATAATGAATTTTGATCCGGCCTGGGAAGAGAACTTGGTGTTTTGGTCGGCGGAGTCCATACTTGAAGCTCAGCAGGAGGACGATGGTATCAATATGATACGGAATCTGATCCTGGAGAGAGCTGCTCGTCCCGTCAGACCTGCTCTGTCATTAGAATGTGTGGAAGTAAGGAACTTGGTGGGCCAATGGTCGCAGTTGGTAGTGCGAGACGGCCTATTGTGTAGATGGAAAACTCTTGAGGGCAAAGCCAGAAGAAGGCTACAGATAGTCTTGCCAGCTTCTCTGAGATGGGAAGTATTCGAGTTTTTCCATGGTCATCAGACTTCCGCTCATTTTGGCAGGAAACGGACTTTGGACAAACTAGCAAGGAGATATTACTGGCCTGGGATGTCTAAGGACGTAATACGTTGGTTGAGTGAATGCCCGACGTGTTGCCTGGTGAAGCCGGGCCCTGGGAAAGGTAAAACATCTCTCAGACAGGAACTGTTCGGAGTCAGATTTGCGAGGATAGCCATTGATATAATCACTGGCTTCCAGACAACTCCAAACTCCAACGTGTGCATGATGGTGGTACAAGACTACTATACAAAGTACGTGAAGGTGATCCCAATGAAGGATCACACAGCATTAACTTGCGCACAAGCTTTGGTTGAGGAGTGGGTACTAACATTTGGCGCACCTCTCATGTTACATTCAGACCAGGGTAGGGAGTTTGAATCGAGTCTCTTTCAGGGGATGCTGGAAGAATTGGCCACAGTTAAGACACGCACTAATCCGTACCGACCGCAGTCGGATGGGATGGTTGAGAGATTCAACCGCACGTTGATTCAAGGGCTGACCACACTGGTTAATTCTAATCAGGATGACTGGGACACGTTTTCCCAGTATGTGGCTCATGCATACAACGGTACGGTGCATGCTTCAACTGGCTGCACTCCTAACAGCTTGGTATTTGGATCTGAGATCATAATGCCTGCAGATTTGGTCTTTGGCAGTGTACTGCGGAGAAAGGATGTCCCATGCCGTGTGGCATTTGCGGAATCTCTGCGTAGAGAATTGCGGGAAGGCTATGCATTGGTGAGAGGCCATTTGAAGAAAGCGGCCATCCATCAGAAAGTAGGGTATGATACAGGCTTGAGAGAGAGGAAGTATGTAGTTGGACAGAAGGTGGTGAGATTGAAGCCACCTGTACATGGAAAAATCTCGAAAGGTTGGGATGGGCCATTTGAGGTGACAAAAGTAATATCGGATGTTACTGTGTTGTTGAAGAATGTGAAAGGCAAGATAGTTGCAGGCCATGTGGATCGCCTGAAGCCTTGGCTAGGTCGCCGGCCCGGCGATGAGAATGAGCCTTTGGTAGAAGTGCCAATGCCCCAACCCAGGTGGGTGCGTAAAACACAGGTTACGGCACCCCCGCCTACAAAGAAGACTAGAAAAGCAACGCCAGCTAGAAAAGTCGATGGTAGGAAGAAAAAGAAGAAGTTGGTTACTGAAAAGGGAACTAGGGAGGTTCCTACAGTAATTGAGAAGAAGAAACCCCAAGGACCCATACGTAGAAGTGCTCGTATAGCGGGTCGAGGTGCTGTTACGTAAGAGCGGCGGGGCTGGGTTTGTTTGTTGTGGTTACCCGAAATAGTTCGGGTCTCCAAGGACTTACCCGGTAAACCCCGGAAAGTTGCGTAACTGGTGCTAATTGTCAAAAACACAACGAGAAATACCGGATTTTATTCTTTAGTCTTTGTGACGGGAATAATGGTGAAATTGACCAGTAGATGGCATTGGGGTACCCAACGTTCTGCTTTACTAAAGTTAGTTTTGAATGTTTACATGCTATGGTCTGTGAGTTGGTTTCCCATTTAGTACTTGTCGTGATGGTTTCGGATTAAAATCCAATCAAACCTAGTCAGTAATTTTTCTAAGGATAGATATGAGGATCCTAGTAAGAAATATTATGTAGGAAGTACGGGTGTAGAACTCGTTACAACAACATGAGAATGGGACTCATACGTATTCCGAATTTGTTCGGACAACCAAAGAAATTTACTTTGACACGTATTTTTTTATAATGTTTGTTTAAACAGCGTTCTAAAAGTTCATAAGCTACAAATAATACAGCCGTGACGAACTAAAGAATTGCTATTACTTGAAATGATGTGTAAAATACAATCCGAGAGAACCCGGCGAAGATTGCAACTACTACGCAGTTTACTCCGCCACCCGGTTTTCTTCGGATAATACCGGATAACTTCTTCGGGAAGGGCTATCCGGTACCCGTGATCCTTTGCGCTTGGATGCGCACGCATGCTGGTTTGGCGCGGAAAGCGTCAGTCCTGCACATACCGTTGGAGAGGGTGGATGCGAAGGCACCTCTCTCCGCGTATGTAAAACACCGGTTAGAACATCTACATGTGAGGGAGAGAGGAGACACTAAAGTGAGGTAGTACAGGAGGACACTTTTGTAACAATTTTCCTGATTCTACTACTCATTTAAGCTCATTTTTAGAGTGGGCTCCTCTGGGCCGCCCTCTGTGTAGTTATCATGGCGGATAACTATCCGTCGGGAGACTCCCATAGAAGGAGTCACTCGACGGAGGTTACCCCTCTGTCGCAGGAACAGAGAGAATTGTTAGCTTTGGGGGACCTGGAGTCAACAGCTCCGGTCGAGTATGATCTTCCAAAACGATTTCGGGATGCAGATTTACCTAAATTTGTGTATCAACCACCGGCTAAGATGAAGAATAGGGGTGTGAAACGCCGAAATCACAGTAATATCTCGGAGATAAGGAGAACTGAAAAGGTTAAAACCACACAGTATCTCCTAGCTCGGGGAGAACATGTAAGGAAACTGGTAGATATGGGTTTATCAGTGGCGCAGGCTAGGGGGTTCGTGTCAGGGCCGGGGTTGAAAGGACTCGAGGCCGGGGGATTTCCCTTGTTCCAGGTTGGGAATATTGCGTCACCACCTACTTCGGGAGTGACCCGGACTGACCCGAATATGCCCGGGATACCGGTGCACTCGGTCAGTGACGTTCCAGTGGGCGCTCCGTGGGGTGCTATGTCGTATGACCGTGCGGATGGTTTACATCCGGTGCATGGTAACTTTGTACCCGATTGGAATGCCCCTACACAGTCAACTCCGGAACGTATTCCAAACATGGCAGTAATGCATTTAGCAGCTAAATTCGAGAAATTTAAGCCGGATGCAGTGATTCCCGGGAGTAAGATATGCAGGGGGGCATACATCCAAGAGTTGGACAAGTTCAACGAGAAGAAATGTACTAAACTATTCAGATCTCCTTCCGATAATTCTAAGTCCAGACCCTATGTAGGAGAGGTTACTGGGGAGATAGGGAGCCGAGCTAGGCTACCATCCTACGAAGATACAGAGAGGGATATGGAGTTCTGGTTAGAGCATACCAGTTCGGGGGCACATCAAGCGTACAAGTTCTGGGATGAGGTTATAAAGCAAAGTATGGGGACATACAGGGCTGCCGACCTCTCCAACGAGGATAGAGATCGGTTGAAATGGGCCTGGATGACATTTGTTCCGCCGGGTATGCCTACTTATAAACCTGGTAGAGGTTGGAGAATAGGTTCGGGGCAATGCCCATTCAATGAGTGTATGGATAGAAATCCAATAGCTGAGTATTTGGACCTGTACCAGTTCGCACGACATCTAGTGGAGTTCCACGCGCACTCCAAAATGATGTGGCAGTGCCGGGCCAAGTCTAATCGCTCAGTTAAATGTATGAAAGATGGTGAACCTTTCAGCACATCTAGAAAGGGCTGTATGATAAGGCATTTAGTGGATGTACACCATATGAAGGCTGAAACTGCCATGTCCAATCTAGATATTCTCGAGAATAGTCCGGAGGCCTTAGGACTCACGGACAGAGAAAAGTGTGTGAGGGTACCACAGGGGTTGGCATACACCTTGATGTTCAACCATAACCCGAGAAGGTTGTGGTTGAATCGAAAGGCGTGGCCATACTACATTCAGGACTTTCCAGAGAAAGCCTCTGATTATCGTAGTAAAATGGAGTTGGCCACTCCTCCTAAAGGTAAAATGCTGTCTGAAGGTAAAACTGTGGACCATGGAGTGTACACTCCTGTCTCGGTTACCTTAGGAGAGATGCGGACCACAGGTTCAGAGGAGTCCTCAGCTTCTGCTGGGTTAGACTCATCACCTGACGGCCGATCGACCCCAACCAAAAGACGTGCTCCAGGGTCTTCCTGTGGGTTTAGTAGGAACACTACTGAATCCAACAAGGAGGGCTCTGGCGGATCATTACCGAGGGTTGCTGTTAGCCCAAGGCTAGCCATAGAGGAGAAAATGGTAAATGACCTGTTGGCTTCTCCTGTAGAGGAGGAGGATGACTGTGTATTTGTGGGAGAGGAGGTAATACCTCCTACCACAATCTCTGAAGCTAGAGGGAACCCGGGAGTGTCAAGGAAGATATTAAAGACAGAAAATACTTCTACTGATAGTCAAGGGTATGTAACAGGGAAGATAGAGTCAGTAAGTGGGAAAGAGGATTCCAAATCTAAAATGACCTATAGAACGATTGATTTCCAATCTGAGGGAGATGATTGGGTGGACCAAAAATTTGCCCCACCCGCAGGCAGGGTTCAATCGAGTAAAATAGAGATGAGGAAGGAACAGGAGATTGGTCGTAGACTATCCTCCGTTCCATCACCATCTACCTGTATGGGGGGTCTCTCACTAAACTCTCCATCATCTGGAGTGGGTGAGGAAGATATCTCTTTGGAGTCGGTCCCTCTGCCTAAGCTGACTGGTGATATTGATCACCCTGAGAATATAAGTATCAGGAATCTTCTGAAAGAACAGTATGTCACTGGACTTAAAAGTTCATTTGACACACTGGATCTCGCTTGTCAACTAGCTCTGCAAGGAGCTAGGGCTCAAGCTGAGCAATTGGTAAAGGAAAGTCGTTTGGCCGAATTAGAGAAAGTGGAGACTGCTAAAGCAGAACTCCTATCTAAAATGTCCAAAATGACTGAGGACAATGAAGCCCTCAAAAGACAGTTGGGACAACGAGATGACATGGTAGCAACCTCAAGCAGAATAGTAGATGATTTGAGATTGAATATTGAAAAATCTCGTATGGAAAGTCAATTTTTAATTGATGATCTCAAAGTCAAGTTGGATCGCAGTAAGATATGGTCAGTTCTGCTGAACATAAGCTAACTGCTGCCAGGACTGAAATTATTCTAAAAATCAAAATTATTCGGAAATTAGAACACGAAATTGGTGGTCTAACAGAAGAATTTTCTAGCTATAGAAAGGAAGCTCAGCAGAACGATGACTTCTATGAAGAGTTGGCTGAGTTTTTCGAGGACTGCTATGAGATACCATTGTCAAGTTGGTACGACGAGAGTGTGTACAGGGTTGAACGGGGTTCTGCCCCTCTTCCCTTAGGATTTGACGGTGATGCATACGCGCAAAGTCCGTGGCTGTGACGTCTGTTCCTGTGTCACCTGTCTCGGTGACATCTGTTGCTGTGACGTCTACTTCTGTGTCGTCTGATGCTAAGACGATGCAGTATGCTACAATGGGGGTGGACACAACCGTGTCTTCCTTTGAGACTATGGATACTCCAGCCGGGGTGTCCACTCTAGCGAGGATGGTGGTGAATGAACTGCAGGCAGAGTCATATAACTCGACTCCTGTCTCAACACCAATACTCGACACCACCTCTTGTCAGTCACCTTGCCAGATAACGGAAAGTGAGACTAGAGAGGCGGTTCAGATACTGATGGAGCTGAACGATGCAATTGCAGAGGCTGACCTACGTCTGTCTATCCGTGATGCTGAGGCGCTTATGGCTCCTGAAAACGAACTTGAACAATCCATGATGGTGGATCCTCCAATGGACCTACCTGTGACGACTGGTTCTATGTCTGGGAACCATCGTCCATCTACCCTGGACATTCCTGTATCCATGGCGAGTGTACCTATGGGTACTCGAGTGCATTTTCCTAACCCTGATGCTTTGCAGCTAGGGTCTGGGATGGACATATCCATTGAGATGAGTGACAATCGATCTAGTGAATGCATGTCTCCAGTGTCCAGAAATGAAGAACTTTTGCTGAGTGGCGAGTCATAAAAACATTCCCAGTTGCAGCATATATGGAACCTCTACCATGTGTCGTCATCAAGATTGAACTTTTGCAGTAGTGGGGTTATTAATACACCACGGACCGTATGATGCTTTATACCATAGACTATGGGTCACAATATGTACGTATATATTTATGAAAGACTGAGATGACAAGAACAGAGGATCATTATCACCTATTTATGAAAAGACTTTGATATGATCTAGGTTTGCAGTTGTCGTCATATAAGAAACTGTTAAAACCATCACCAAAGAGTGTTCTATTTTGCCATAAGACAGTATTTGTAAAACGGGTTCTGTTTGATTTGATGACATGTGCTATAGGTATGATTATTGTATGCCGATTGTGATACTCTGAATTAACCGTCCAATAAGTAAAGGTATGAGGGACTGGATCCTGATGATACCTACTGAAAGGTTGCTTGACTGCATTCGTACTATGTGTAGATCTGTGGTAATAACATATCAATGAACCTGAGAAACGTAAAATTTATTCAGGTACTAGGAGTGGAAATTGCGTAAGTTGTTATGGAGATCCGTAGGCTCCCGTTGATTACTTTCAGAAGGAAGGTATCGAGTGAGGAGCCGGATCATTCTATTTTTCAGCTTGCTGCGTTTTTGATCTTTGAACTAAGTGTGGAGACTAATTCTCCCTGAAACGTTGAGATATGTTGCCATGACACTTGATCTGATTGCTTTCAGTATTCCTATATGGAGAGTGTCACTTGTGTTATTGTGTAGAGTACGCCAAAAAGGACACCTGGGTGACCATGGTGCATAAGGTTTTGGAGACCTTGATTGGATTGAAAACTGCATTTACCGGATCTACGCTATATGTTCATTTATTCCAAAAATATTGATCTTTCAAACCTTACTCTGGCACGTAGAGCGAGTGAGTCTATTCAAATAGACGGGTTGGGTCAAGGTTTACTATAAAGTCGACACTTGCCACCTTTTTGTTTCCAATATGTCTTGTACTAAAAAAATTGGTAACTTTTAAGGAGAAGTGCTCATATTTGATCTGTATGTATACGATACCTGTTGTAACAAATCGTTTTCGATGAGACATGGTTAGTATGCGATAAATATGTCTTAAAGGTTTTATATATTTTTTTATGATATATAGTCAAGTTTGTTTTATAGGGCTTGACTGGCTGTGTGGAGTTTATCCTCTTAGTCCCATAAATCATGACTGTTATTGAAGGATGATACTCGATTATTGTGTAACTGGATCCTGATGGTTGATATGATTGACGTTAATATCAAAAAGGATGAATACATATCTATGATACCCAAGAAATATATTAGTGTTTCTGATAGAAAGAGTTACGCTTGCCTCCACTATGTATGTGTTTGGAGACAATATATTTGTTTTTTTGGGTTGTTTGGAGATAAAATTTGTCATTGTATCAAGGTAGTATAATAATACTGCACTTTGTGCTGCTATTTGGACGCTATGATATTGTCTGAAGGGGGGTAGTGTAGTGGGTCGCCGCTGTACTATTTCTATGGAACCAGTTGGAGTTATATTTGGTATATGTGTTGTCGTGTATCCAGGCCGCACTCCTGTCTACTGCCGAGTATAAGGTTATATAAGCCCACCTGAGGAATGGTGGAGCGCGGCCTGGTTATGTGCATTGAGCCGTGACCGCCACGTGTCACCCGACATATCTCGGGTACGGTGTCGGCTCGGATGCACCGGCGCGTGGTTACCCGGAGTTCCTCGGGAACTCAAGTGTTTACGAGTAATAGAGAGAATTACATAACGACCAGTACATAAGACCTGGGGTTCTGCTAATCGAGGACCCAGTCTTGCTGCGCACTTCGGCCAGCTTGGCTGCTCCACAACAGAGCTTCCCCGAACTCTGTTGTACCTTTTAGGCCTAGTCCTGTCGCTGCTTCC
The DNA here is from genome assembly GCA_947462335.1 of Harmothoe impar. Taxonomy (NCBI): domain Eukaryota; kingdom Metazoa; phylum Annelida; class Polychaeta; order Phyllodocida; family Polynoidae; genus Harmothoe; species Harmothoe impar. The sequence goes on from OX381714.1 coordinate 53,987,242, forward strand.
ACCTTGGTCACCCTGCGTCTTTCTCTGTTCCACCCTCTGGGGGAACTAGAGGAGATAGACGCACTGGTGTACAACTCCGGGTACAGAACTCCCTCTGGGGGAGTCTGATCCAAGTGGAGTTAACCAAGATGGAAGAGAGCCTTGGAACTCGGGAATTATGTACTAGACCGTGAGCGTATACCTCCTGTATGTTCATATGACCACTGGTGTTCAGAAGCCTATTTGATTATTGCTATCCGTCTGTATGATTACGAGCCGTATGTCAGAATGAATAAAGTGTAATTTCTGAACAACCTATTTTCGAATCTGGAGTTTTTCATAGCAGATTTCTATCTTAGAATAGCCAACAGCTACAATATGCAGAGCTGAATAGAGGGGCTTGATGTATCTTTTGTCCCGAGTCTTGCACTGAAAACATCAGGGTATTGTTGGTACCTAAATAAAGTACATAAGGGGCAAGATGACGACCTTATGCAATCATTGTAACGGCCCTTTTGATCTAAGGTCGTCAGAATGAAGGTTGTCATATAGATTGCGACTACCACAGGTCAGTACGATAACAACTATAGGGGTTTGATTTTGGTACAGTCAATTCAAGATGTGAAGTCATTAGTGTTGACAACTGTCAGGGCCAGAGCTTGCATTAGGTTACTATTGTCATCTTTCTCACATACATTTACATAGGAGACTGTGTGGAGAATTCTAAAAAAATTGCTTAGATCTCCCTGCCTCTCTGCCTCCCTGCCTCCCTGCCTCCATATCTGCCTGCCTCCCTACATGCCTGCCTGCCTGCCTGCCTGCCTCCCTGTCTCACTGCCTCCATGCCTCTCTGCCTCCATGGCTTTCTGCCTCCCTGCCTCCCTGCTTGCCCCCTCTCCTTCTCTCTTGTCGCACCCTTCCCTGTCCTGGTCCCTTCTCCCCATTCGCTCTTCCTGTTCCACTTCAGTTACAGAGCTACCAAAAAGACTCACCGTTCCTACATCCATGCTTGCATCACATTTCGCATGATAGTCCTGGTTATCTGCTCCACTATATATAGAATAGCGTAATCAATAAGAAAACTCCAGAAGAGTACTTGTCATGACAAACAATAGAACACAGAGCACCGGCATGTGAATCTTACTTTCTTTTTAATTCCCAAAATTATCTCTGAGTATCCAGTGGCACTCATCTCCGTGATCAGCTGTCTATATTAATGGTATGGAGGCATGCAGACATACCATGCACAACAATGATGCCACTCCCCCTCCCCCCCCCATTCCTCCTGCAACACCCCCACCCCCCAATCCCCCCCCTCCCCTAATCTCTCCCACCCTCCCCCTCCCTACCCTCTTAGTGAAAACAGCACTGTTTCAGGTAACATGGCCTAAAGTAGCCAAAACAACCCTTTTTTTTTACCTTTGAAATATGCAAACCTATACCTATATTTCCCTCCAATTTATAGAATTTGAATTTTGACTTTGAAATGCAATTAGATGTACATACTATTAAACTGTTCACATGCCATTAAAAGGCAGGAATATCTACTTGCAGATCTACATCCTCGTCCCTCGCCTGTCCCGTGAATCTCCTGAAGCTTTAACAACTACCAAAGTACAATAGCTATGAAATACCGTTCTAATATATTATAGATTGGTAATGAGAAACTCACTATTTGGGGTGGTTTGAGGCGAAAAAGAAAAGTGTGTTTCAGGCTACCCTACCCTATACTAGTTACAAAACAGTGCCAACCCAAGCATTTTCCCCATTTTTTTATATTTTATCTTTATGCAGATCATTTGGTCAAAAAAGGGAAATTCAAAGGTCTTCTGAAAGTTTCCAACTGATCTCAGTGCCGATTCACCACTTATTTTCAACATATTGCAATAATTGGAATAAAATAGTAACGCGTGAGCTAAAAAGGTTTGACTTTTTCTTTGACTTTTTCTTTTATCCCCCCCCCCCCTCAGAGGGGTCCAATTTATTTTGCCCCCCCCCCCCTGGCTGTTCAAAAATGACCACCCCCTGACTGGCAAGCTCCTGAGACATGAAACACACATGTCTATATTACTTTGTTGGCCTTGTACCTACACACTCACTCCCTCAGCACCCTCCTCCTACTCCTCCCAAACAACCTCCAAATCGAGTTGAATTGATTTCCAACTCGGTTTTCCGCAGGACAAAAGGCATTGAAACATGGGAGACTGATAATAGTCTTTTGTGCGGGCGGCTGGGGCGGGGTTCTGCCGGCCTGAGTGGACATGCAACCCCACTTGTTGTACATGCTGATGGTGCCTCCACTCCACCTAGGGGCCGTTTCACCATGACGGTACCTCCACACCGCCTGGGGATCCTTTCACCATGACGGTGCCTCCACTCCACCTGGGGATCGTTTCACCATGACGGTGCCTCCACTCCACCTAGGGGCCGTTTCACCATGACGGTACCTCCACACCGCCTGGGGATCGTTTCACCATGACGGTGCCTCCACTCCACCTGGGGATCGTTTCACCATGACGGTGCCTCCACTCCACCTGAGGGCTGTTTCACCATGACAGTACCTCCACTCCACCTGGGGATCGTTTCACCATGACGGTGCCTCCACTCCACCTGAGGGCCGTTTCACCATGACGGTACCTCCACACCGCCTGGGGATCGTTTCACCATGACGGTGCCTCCACTCCACCTGGGGATCGTTTCACCATGACGGTGCCTCCACTCCACCTGGGGATCGTTTCACCATGACGGTGCCTCCACTTTAACTGGAGGCCGTTTCACCATGACGGTGCCTCCACTCCACCTGAGGGCTGTTTCACCATGACGGTGCCTCCACACCACCTGAGGGCTGTTTCACCATGACAGTGCCTCCACACCGCCTGGGGGCCGTTTCACCATGACGGTGCCTCCACACCACCTGAGGGCTGTTTCACCATGACAGTGCCTCCACACCACCTGAGGGCTGTTTCACCATGACAGTGCCTCCACACCGCCTGGGGGCCGTTTCACCATGACGGTGCCTCCACACCACCTGAGGGCTGTTTCACCATGACGGTGCCTCCACACCGCCTGGGGGCCGTTTCACCATGACAGTGCCTCCACACCGCCTGGGGGCCGTTTCACCATGACGGTGCCTCCACACCGCCTGGGGGCCGTTTCACCATGACGGTGCCTCCACACCACCTGGGGGCCATTTCACAACCTCACTTGTACATGCTGACGGTGCCTTCACTCCACCTGCTGCCCGTTTCAGAAGATATCTTCCCAGCAAACTACCATGATGTGTAAGCCTTTTGCATACGCGAGCCAAAGCAGTTGCCATCGTGTATACGCAAGACTTGAACAAGCTCATCCAAGTTTGTTGTTGTCTTTTTTCTCTTTAATGACTCCTTATAGGAAATAGCTTCACTGAGGATATTACTAGGTATATAGACTCCTATAATTTGAATTGTATCTAATCAAGCATTTTCTTTTCAATATTTATGATTTCCTTTATTATCATTTTTTGATATCCATATTTGTCTAGATTTTAGCAGAGACTGACTTCAATAGCCTAAATAATTGTGTGGGTTCAGGAACTTCATCAAACAAATTTGACTCAGTGAGTCATCCTGCTGATCCGTGACGCGAAGTGCACTGAAAAAGTATACTCGTCTGCAGACTCCTCTAAGTGACAAGGAAGCAGGTCTTCTAGCTGGAGTTGTGATACAGAAGACCATCTTGGCATTTGCCAGCCCAAAACCTGATGTTTGTCAGCTCCACACTTGGCACTGTACCAACCCTAAAATTTCCGAAGGGTCAGCATGATGTGTGATTGCAGGCTCGGCAAATAGTCTCGCAAGCACGACATTCATACATCTAAAATAAAATCATAAAGCACATTTATAGTGATATGCAGCTGTTAAATGGCTTTCTAGGGTGTGAATTTGACAACCCTAAACTTGTCACTTTGGATTCGGCCACGGCCTGGGCTAACATGGTTAGTGAGATAGGCCTAGTGTTGTCTTTTGGGATGGTAACCTGGTAGGTCCTCAGATGGACAACCATTAACTTGGTTTGTTTTATGACAGTAAGAATACCCCAAAGTTTGCTTATAAGATGACTATTTGACAACTTCAGATGCTTTGATATTATCAGTGGGCATACAATACTAAAGCACTATGTAGTCTTACAGTACTTTATGTCGTCCCGTTATCAGCATGATGCATACATGCACGACCGTCAAGCAACATGCACGCATCAAAGGCATCATGGGGTCAGTAAACTGTTGGCATATGGTGCACCCATGCAGTGCCAGCGAGTTACTCACAGCCCATTTTAAACCTGATTTGCGCCTGCTTGGGGCCAGATCAGAACCCAATAGCTCAACTGGTTAGCCCAATCCGGGCACATCAGTAAACATGGTTTCGGGCCCAATGTGTACTGATGGGTATGTGTGCCAATTATATATATCCACAAGTCAGTTGCGAATTGCAAATAACTAGTCTATACGTCCATAGCAACAGGAATTGATCTCCTGTCTCAGGTTTCAGATTATTGACCAATTGTGCCAAGAAGGAGGACTCTAACTTTAACCATTTGAGGGCCGCATAGTACTTTAATGCGCTATACCCTTTAAAGGCCCAGTGCCCCTATATATAGAGCTGAGTACCTGTCCCGACTCCACTCCGACTGCCGCTGGAGGGGTACCGAGACCTGCGGGTTTAACGCCATGAGTTCTGACTGCAGCCCTGCAGCGAGCAACTCGCCAGCGCTGCATTCAAGAAGCAATGGAGTTGAGACACTCCTAGACGTCGGCATGATGCATGCATGCAGCCCTGGCAAGTCTACTCACCAGTGCTGCATTCATACATCATGGCGACAAAGGGCATAGCACATTAGAGTACTATGCAGCCCTTAAAGCGTTAAAGAAGGGATCTGAAATGTTATCATTAAGAAATACTACAAACAGAGAGTTCTAAGTGAGGGGAGTTCATCCATACTGCAGGAATTACCGAGTCTGCAAACACACCCAAAGGGGTGTGTTCTAGGGAGGCCTGCGTAAGCTAATGATGGGAATATGTGGTTATTTAACACCACTTTATGTATGCACTAGGGAACATCACATGTCCCCAGCTAATTAAAAAAAGCCAGCGGCGTGGGGGTGAGACATGTGTTGAATTGTGCCCGGGCGGTTTGCTATTGATTCGTGTGGTTTTAAGCGGGCTGCTTCGACATGCGACTTTCCTGCAAATAAAGTATGTTGGAGAACCTTGAGACAACGTTACAACAACGTGTTTGGTCAGAACATTGACAACAGAGAATCCACTTTGAATCAACGTTATATCAACGTCAATTGAGAGATTGTGGCGGGATGAATTGGAACTGATGTTACATACATGTGTGCAATGCATTAGAGGGTCTTTGTCACCTTTAGTAACTGTGGAAAACGTAATACACGCTGAGCTACTACATAGACCAACATTGGGTCATTAAGATAAAATCCACTTTGAAATAACGTTATGGCAACGTTAATTCCGAGGTGAATTGGTACTGCTGCCATTGATGGGACTGTGCAATGATTTAGGATGGTCCTTATCTCCTTTGGTGACAAAAGTCACTATTTACATCCAATTCATACTGAGCTACTAAAGATTTGATCAACGTTGAGACATTGACAAGGTAAGATCAATTTAAAGTAACGTTGTGGCAGCGTCGATTACGAGGTGAATTGGTACTGATGGGTCTGTGTGCAATGCCTTAGAGTGACATTTGCCTCCTTTGGTAGCTCAGCACAATATATTTCTAATTCATCCTGAGATACTACACAAAACTTCTATTATTTGGTATTTTGATCAACATTGGTTTATTGACAAGACTTAAGAACAACGTTGTGGCAACGTCGATTCCGAGGTGAATTGGTACTGATGGGTCTGTGTGCAATGCCTGAGGGTGGTTCTTGGCTCATTTGGTGACAAAGCCCTATATAATATTTATACATAATTCATACTGAGATACTATACAGAACTTGTATTATTTGGTATTTTGATCCCCATTTGGTTATTGACAAGACTTTAGAACAACGTTGTGGCAACGTCAATTCGGAGGTGAATTGGTACTGATGGGTCTGTGTGCAATGCCTTAGGGTGGTCTTTGTCTCCTTTGGTAGCTCAGCACAATACTGTAACAGCATCTTTTGTGAGGCAGCTCTCACAATTCGTGTGTGAGCTCCCATCATGGAGATCCAGCATACAGGGGCCATACAATACACCTGCATTGTCTGCTGCGTGTATAGGGCGATTGTTTTCAGTGGTGACAGCATGCATTGTACTGCACACCTAAGATGAACACCTTGAAGGGCGGCTTGATACCTTAATGCACCATACCCTTGGTCATCATGATGCATGAATGCAGCCCTGGCAAGTAAATCGCCAGGGCAGCATTCAAGCTTTATGACAACCCTATGGGGTTCCAACACTTCCGAATGGTTGGCATGATGCACCAAAGTAGCACCGGTGAGTTACTCGCCGGGGCTGCATTGGTGCATCATGACGACAAATATCATATTTTAGCAACATGCGTCCTTAAAGGGTTGATTGTATGTACTGTTAGAAGTTAGTGTAGCTGCACAACATGATGAAATATCTATACTACAGTATTACTCTAAATGGGTAGTAGAATATACTGTTCATTTAAAGTATAAAAGGACGTATTTTTGGTCTCCCTATTTACAGTGTCCCTTTCTCGCTATGATGCATAAGTGCAGTCCTGGTGAGTAACTCGATAATAGCACTGCATTAATGCATCATGCTTACCCTGTGGGTTTGATACATAGACAATGTACCAACACAGCGCTGGTGAGTAACTCGCTCACATTGTCTATTTGTAGCATTACGACACATTAATGCATGATGCTACCCATAATCATCTTTGTATACTACGTGTATTGTTCTCCGCCGTTACGATACATGAGTGCAGTTCTGGGAAGTAACTCGCCAGTGCTGTTCTCATGCATCATGCCAGTCATGCAGGGTTGATACATTTGCCAGGGCAATGCACCAACTGAACGACACTGAGTTACTCACTGCAGGGACACAAAGCCTTGAGACATGATGCCGCCCTTAATTATCTTTGTTCTCGTCCCAGTAATTTATCACATAATATGTTATACTAGTCGGATGCTTCCACTAAGGTAATTTGCAGAATTATCCTCAAAGTATCTTGTAAAATGCAATATGAAGTCAGAAAGGGGAATGTGTGAAGACCATGATGGGGGTGGTACCTGTCAGCCGGTGATGACTGTTGGCATTTGGCGTGAATTGTATTGTTATTACACTGTCAGAAGTAACTGTAGCTGTGAATTATACTGTAGAAGTACAGTATAAAAAGAGGTATTTTTGTTTCCTTTTATACTGTGGATCTACAGTATAACTCACTGTGCAGCTATAGTTACTTCTGACAATGTACTTATTCTCTGAGTTCAGAAAGTCCACATCGATTCACTTTCTGCACTGTGCTGTTTCTTTAGTGTGTTTTGATATTGTATGTATTCTCAAGGCCAAGCCTTTACAGGTAAATAACACCTTTTGTGTTGTTATTGTCACTAAATAAAATATTACACTTTATGAATTCATATGTCAGAGTTGTAATCAATACGACACGAAGAAATCTATAGTTATAGATATAGATCGAGGTGCATGCATGACTCCATGGCATTCACAAGACCTGCCTCAAAGCTTTACTCACACCTAATCTAAGATGCCTCCTTACCAAGCTATGACAAAAATGATGATGGAAGTTCTATTATTCTATTTAATTTCAGTTCCTGGGCGCTTGTTAGACTAGGGTGTTGCCAGTTTCAGTATAATTAAAGTTAAATGGTATCGTAAACTTGTGAAGTAAAAGTTATCTCTAGCTCACCGCATTACTGACACCCTAAGCTTTAATTTGATATCAAATATTTCCAAATATATCTTGTTGTACCGTTTCCTGTATCTGTATAGGGTTCTAACATATTAAGGAGGGGTGCCACCTATTGGCACACAGCAGATCTAAATGGTTAGACACCCTGGTACTGGGCCTTCTTTGTATATTCTACTTTGGTAGCGTTCACAGTGTAGTTTTGGTTAACTAGTGTATGGTTTAAGCATAGACGGCATGTGTATACCATATTGTATACATCTACCAATCAGATTTTTAAATTCCATATTATAAAACTGAAATAAATAAGAATTAAAGAATTAAATTCTGCTTGGAGAGTGACCAACCATCTGTGTGAACCTTGACTGAGTTGAGCCTGCTTTGGAGGTACTTCACACCTTATCTCGGCCCTTATCTCACCCAGCTTGGCCCTTATCTACACCATCTACCTATAGGGGAGCAGCAGCAGAATCATCGGATGTGATTTAATTCGGATGATTACTGAAAGCTACAGCATGTTTTTTTATGTTGATGGGACCCTAGCAACCATGAAAAGTGATGTTGTGGTCGTGATCTCTCGTGCAGGCTATATGAAAATGGCCATTGATTGAACATATTTTCTGTTATTCTGGTAGGAGCAAAAATAATATTAATTTTGTCTGCTATTCAATAATAAAGATTCTACATCCACTATAATCAACATAGACACAAGATTTAAAGTGCTATATGTATTGCTGAGATCAGGGAATTCAATTTTATAATTTATCAGAACCTTAGTGGCAGCCATTTTGGATTTTTAATGATGGCGGGCAGCGAGTATCAGAATTTCTTTAAAAAATGTAGTTTCCAGTTATTATCAACATGCAGAACCATTTAATAGTTCAGGAAGCCTATATTCATTATAGTAAAGAGTTGACTTAAGGCTTAGCATGATGTGGCAGCCATTTTGAATATTTAATGAGATTTATTTCAAAAATCAGATTGACAATTATTAACCATCTGATTTCTATCAAAATAGGAACATAATTTTATCCTGTCAACACTGAAACACAATTAAAGCTAAAATGGTACATTTCTTTATCAAAAGCTATACATGTATAAGTGGCAGCCATATTGGATATTTAATGAGGTTGGACATTGAAAGATCTGACAAGGGTGTGGGAAGCAACTTGACTTTGTGGGGGCCACGGTCAAATTGACGAAAGTTCAGAAAGGTGCGCCATTCTGGGGGTTATAAGTAACACACTGAAAAATTCTGAAAATATTGACATAATTTGGTGCATTTTAAGGTCAACTTGTGGGTATTTCTTTATATAACTAAAGAGCATTGAATTCAATTCATTAGCATTTCCAAAATTTTGGGGGGCCAAAAGATACTCTGGCCCCCCCCCCCCCCCCATGTCTAGTATTGGGGGCGGAGCATGAATTTTAGAGAAGAGAAGCTGGAGATGCAATGTACCATAATGCCACATGTCTATTACTCCTCCTGGTGTAAGGGCCTGAAGGGCTGCCCACAACACTAGATAGGAGTCTCCTAGCACCATCTACCCCTGTGTTAGTGAGGACCTTCATGATGGGAGGCACGAAGGAGTAGAATAACTACATCAGGAGCCTTACACAATACCAATGGGCATACCGGATTTGTAAAAGGCAACAAAACTTGAGGGATCTCGTACCTTATTGCTGTGATCAGTCACGTAAGCTGTTTTGGCATCCTCTGCCCATATGTGCAGGCTCAGGCCTTATTGCTGGTGGTCTGGCATGGGATCCCTCCTCAGTGAACCACGTCTGAGATACCAAAGGCCGTGGTTTGTCTGGCCCTGCCCACTATGGTACTAGCCCAGGTAGGTAGGACCAAGCAAATAAAAGAACACTTGCTATCCTTCGAAAGGAGTAGGGGACGTGCCCCGGTAGCGGTTTTCTCCCTCACCTCATAGATGCGGTCATTCATTTCATAGATTCAATCATCCATAGATGTGGTCACTGCTGTATTGGGCAAGCAGCATATAAATATCTGTCCTACTACTGCAAGGCAGACTACCACTATTTGTAGCTGACTCTTTGCCAACTTGAGATATGTCCCAGGCGTCACAGTACACTTGGACGTTAAACAACCCAATCAATCAATCAACCTAGCACCATCACACTATATTCTATATCAGATCTGTATTAGACTCCATACTCTATCCTTTGCCTGTGGTTCTAGAAGGCAGACGTGTTCTGGTTTGCAATCCTGAAACTATTGAGCTGAAGGATATTAAATTTTACCTACTGGTATCTGCCCCCTGAACATTTATCCCCTAGGACATCTACCCCCCTAGGACATCTACCCTATAGGGCTTTTATTCCCTTGGATATCTACCCCCTTGGACTTTTACTCTCTAGGACTTCTACCCCTGCGGGACATTCACCCCCTCCACATGCCCATAATGGTTGAGTCACATCATGTGGAGGTGGTAGATGTCCCCAGGGGTAGTACTAACCCAGTAAACAAATAACTTTATACCCCATTTTATAATGTTAAATGACGTTATATGTCAACGTTTTTCTAAGGCTCTTTAGTATGGCATAACGTTATGTAAGTTTGTCCAAGGGGGTTGATGTCCCAGGAGGTAGCAGTCCTAGAAAGTAGTCCAGGGGGGTAAATGTCTAAGGGGGTTAATGTCAGGGGTTACATATCCAGGAGGTAAATATCCTTCCACCTGCTAGTTTGGGGTTACAAACCAGACATTGCTTCGCTCTTGAGCCACAGCCAAAGCATTAGATATGTAGAGGCAGGATCTCCTGGGGAGAAAAGGTCCTAAGTGGGTAAAAGTCCAGGGGGTAGATTCCAAGGGTAGATGGTAGGAGGTGCTTATCCTGATATCCCACCCACCTGTAGTCCTCCAGAACCAATGAGAGCTTCCACTATCTCACTCTACAGGCTGCAGCCTCCTCCTCCTCCCAGTTCTGGACACATGTGGCATTATGTAACAGGCTAGAAACTTTGATCGAAGTACAGTCAACTCCCTCCATTGAGACCACCCTTGGGACTACCTAAAATTGGTCGCAATGGCTAGGTGGTCGCAGTAGGGAGAGTTTGGGTTTAAGTACATGGGGCTTTTAGAAAATTAGGCTCACACCTGTAATGAGAAGGTAGATTGAGAGGTGCGACCTCTAGTCAGGTGAGAGAATGGTGGCAGGGTCGAGGTGACAGTGGTGGCGATGAGGGGGGGAGGGCTTCTGGCGATCCCTATGATGTGCAACCACTAGTCAGGTGAAAGGATGTTGGTAGGGGCTGGGTGGACGGATTCTGTCCCCCTGATGTGTGACCATTGGCTGGGTCAATGAGAAAGTTTAAGGGGGGGGGGGGGGGGGTTCTGGTCCTCTGATCTCCGACAGGTGAATGCAGGGGTTTCTATGATACATTTTGTAATATGTTAAAGATCACATGGACACAGTGGTCGCATTAGAGGGAGAAAAACATACCTTGGGACTGGAAATTCAATTTCTAAACAATTCCAATGTCTAAGCGTGTATCTGTCAGTTTCTAAATCAGAACCTACACAATTGTGTAATCTGTAAGGCTTCTGTCCCTGCCTCTCCTTCTTTCACCCTATGTCTCAATTCTACTGTCCACAATCCTGCCTATCCCACTTCCTTCCAATCTGTATCCTTGCCTGTCCTTCCCCCTGCATCTTCTGATATTAAAGTGATCAATATCCAGTCCTCTTTTCCAGAACTATAAATCAGGTTTCTATGATAATTAGAACCAGGAACATATGATTTCAACTAAAAATACATGTAGATACTCTTAACAGCTCAAATCTCATTAGAAATTCAAGATGGCTGCCACTTAGATTCTTGACATTGATATATCTGAGTTTCTTGACCTAAGAAATGCACATAAATGATTGGGTTTGAACTGTGGTCTGTGTGGATGGAACAAGTCTTAGGGCTGTTCATATGTGAGTTTGGACATTGTAGCATCAATCTCATTAAATATTCAAAATGGCTGCCACATGCATGATGCTAAGTATTGAATATCAACTCGTTATTATCAGAAATAATGTTTCTTGAACTATAAATTTGTTCTACATGTTGATAAGAACTAGAAATCACATATTTAAAAGAAATTCAGATATTTCGGTGCCTGACCTCATTAAAAATTCAAGATGGCTGCCATCTAGGTTCTCAATAATAATAAATCTGAATTCCTTGACCTTGGAAATGTATATTTTTGAACCTAAAATCATGTTTCTATGTTAAGTACAACCAAAGATTTATCATTTTCAAGAATTTATAACATTTTGGCAGCCATCTTGGATTTTTTGGTGTCTGCACGAGCTTTCAACACCACAACATCACTTTTCTCCATCCAGAAGCCTTGGAGAACATTAGAAAATATGCGATAGCTTTCAGTAATTCCTCGAATTAAACTCTTGAAATATGCCCCTTTTGCTGGGTCTGCTGCTCCCCTACTATTTGATAACATTGATAAGCTGCCCAGAGACAATGGGATCTTGTGAATTCACGTTCCTGTCAGGAGAATGAGCATGAGAGTTTGTGTCCTACCAAAATGGCAGTCTACACATAAAGCTCCACTGGAGGATCGTGATAGAGGCCTTATAGTATGTTAGATTTTAATTTATAACCCGACTAACCACCATTGTGTGGGTCAAAATGGGCCATCTGCTTAATCCTGACCCGAATTTTAAACTTGAGATAATATGTGAGATTATAATTATTTCATCTGAGAGAAGTATCTATTTGCATCTATATGTACGGAATGAAACAATGTGAAGACATCATGGGATGAAGACCATATTCGGTTTTCTTTATGTAAGCAATACACCGATTTTTGTTTCTCTCTTGTTTGTTTAGCCCACATACGAATATTTCAATACAACAAAATATAATAAATGAGAAAGTTAATCTCAATGTTAGAATAAATAGAAGGAATAGAGATTGGATCAAGTAATTCCAAAATGGGATCACTGCAAGAAAATAAAATCAAAATATTGAAAATAATAAGCTCTCAACAATGTTCCTGGGGAAAAGGGTATTTTTTCTTTTTATTGATATTTATAAATACGTTTGGTAACAACAGTTTTTAAAAGAATGGAAAAACATTATATTAGTTTTGGATTCCTTTCATAAAGTTGTAGAAGTTGTCATGAATACAATTCCCAGAGGCCATTCTGCAGACAGTATGAATAGGTAAAGGAGGTCGATTCAGACTGTATAAAAGCGCATGACTCTTGCATGAGACCCCCAACAAAAGAACTCACCCAATTCCCATCAAAGAGCCCACACTGTTAAATCCTTTATCCCAAAAAGAAAACCCCACCTGGGACCTTTGTAAAAGCCAATGTCTTGTGCCACCCTCCACACAGCCTGAGAAACAATGGTCATTGAAAGCTGCCCTTGGTAAATGCAACTGCTTCATAAAATTGGCGTTTTAACACTTTGAGGACGGGATGTTGCCTTAAAGACCCAAGAGCAAGAGTTGGGGTGGACATGGGAACGGTTCTCTGAGCCTTATATAGGGGAGGCGGGGTCTAGACCTGAATTTGTGAGTATATCAACATTATAGAGTTGGCATGATGTAATAATGCAGCACTCGGGAGGGCCAGGGCTGCATTCATGCATCATGACATCAGACGGCTTGGCACACAAAAGCACAATGCAGTCCTTAAAGGGTAAACGAAGATGGTTTTCAAAGGGAGTCGACAATACCTAGCACCTATCCACTCTCCAGTTCCCTGCCACGGTTACTCCCCCTGCACCATGCTGAGATCTGGGGAATGGATAGGGTAAGAAATACAGAAATATGGTGTTGGTCAGACTCAGGGCCTATTGATGTCACCAGATCTAATGCTAGTTTCCAACCTGTGGAAATGCTGTGCCTACCAGTTAAAGGTACATTACCACCTGAATCAACCCAAAATCAAGTTATGATATAAACCCAATATAGACTACCATTCGTCATTTCCTTTCCAACTGACAGGCCCTTTATCATAGGAAAGCCATTTGCTATGAAATCTAGATGAAATAATAAATGGTGGGCTCCCTGGTAGACCTATGAAACCTCACCGTTATATATTTTGCACCCTATAATTGTCGTATTTACCGATTTAAAGAAAAATAACAGACTCCAAATTCCTCATATATACTTACAGGCAATTGGTATATGGAAACGAAGTGAAAATAAAAAGTCGCCCAAAATTAGCTGGTAATGTATCTTTAATAGAGGTACATGTTCCAGAATCAGCCTGGCATTAACTAGCTGAGGATAGGTAAATTGGTATGGTAGGTTGGCAGAGAGCTAAACAGTCTAAAAGCAGTAGCAGTGGTCCATACTTGGTCAGTGTACTGTAAGGAACCAGTTACAGACACGGTATCAGTACACAAAGAGAAGAAACAGCGTCAAGGGTGAGTCCAGGTTGCCTCCAGAATGACTCCTCTCTTTAGGGGAGCCGAGGCTGCCCAGGGAAGCCTAGGTGACTCTTTGGCTGACCTCTGGGCGTCACCTGGGGGAGTCATAAGACCCAGAGATCTATATGACTCCCCCAGGTGACTCCCTTAGGTCAGCCAGAGAGTCACCTATGCTCCCTTATCAATACGACCTGGGCTCCCCTGGAGAGGGGAGTCATCCTGGAATCCCTTTTGACGCTGTTTCTTTTCTCTGTGTATACGGTTGGTGCAGAGATACAAGCAGCGAGGACTCAGTGGGTGTTGGAGAGTGGTGGATGTGCTCCTTATTGAGCAGCTCCACAGTATGAGGTGTTAACCCTTTAAATACAGCATGTTGCCTTAAATAAATATTTGTCATTATGATGTACCAACGCATAAATATTGGTGCATCATGCCGACCCCTCACGAGTGTATCAAACGCAAAGGGCCGGCATGATGCTTGAATGCAGCCCTTGGGAGTGACTCGCCAGGGCTTCATTCATGCATCATGACGACCAAAGACATGCTGCATTAAAGCACTATGCGGCCTTTAAATGGTTAAGGGAGGAGCTGCTCTCTCACTGAGACAACAAACACCTACAGAAACCAACTCTAGGTACTAGGTAAAAACACTGTCATGTCAAAGACGCTCTCAAAGGGAGTTGTGTGTGGAGGTCTCTCTTTGCATGTCTTAGTCTCTCCTCTCCCTTTCTCCTCCATATCAGTCTCTCTCTCTCTCTCTCTCTCTCTCTCTCTCTCTCTCTCTCTCTCTCTCTCTCTCTCTCTCTCTCTCTCTCTCTCTCTCTCTCCCACTCCTTCTCGTTTTAGCTTCACCGCCTCTATTCTCTCCCTCTTTTCTGTTTCTCTTCCTCTGTCTCTCTGTCTTTCTCTCTGTCTGTCTCTGTCTGTCTGTCTGTCTGTCTCTCTATCTCCCTCTCTCTCTCTCTTTCTCTCGCTCTCTCTCTCTGGTATTAAGTAAAGGAATAAAAGAGTGGGATGGAGAAAAAATACTGCAGGGTACAAAGATATAAGTTATGTTACATGCAGTTAGCTTGGGAAATGATTATTCAATGCTTCTGGTTACAAGATTCTGGACACAGATAACACTTGGCTGCGGGGCAAATATCATTGGTTTTACATCGTGTGGTATTTAAAGGAGGGCTGTAAATAAATGAATAAAACGTGAATTGAATCAAACACACATAGTTGCTGGGTTCTCTGTGTTGTACAAGTATTGTATGACACAGATGGGTACTGTGCAGCCCCCCCCCCCCCCTACTCACCCACCCACATGTTTTGCCTGTACCTGGACAGAGCATTGATCTGCGGACAGTGTGGGCCCAGACCCCCTGACCACCCTCAGAAGTGGCCAATTGTTCCCCCGATTGTTCCCACGCCGGGCCTGGAGAAGTTCCCACGGCCACACAATGCCCTAACACGGGAGGAGTGGGGCCGTGGGTGATTTTAATGGTTATCTCATTGTTATCTTATTGTGGCCTTATTGTCGGCCAACATGTGAAAACACCCTCCCACTTCATAATCTCCACCCCCTCCCCCCTCTTTCTCCACGTCCCCATGCCATCCCTGCTTCCTATCTCTCAGGCCTGTCTGGGACACTGTGCGGAACAAGGAGAGGGTCCTGTTGGCACACCCTCAGAAAGGTGAGCGTCACTGTCGTCAAGAGCACTCTCACCTGAAAGTCTGGCACTGCCTGGCTTTAAGGTGAGAGAGTGTGTATTAAACCATTTAAGGATCGCATAACGTTTTATTGTGGTATGTCGAAATCGTCATGATAACGCAATGCAAGTCAGAGTATGCAGGTACGCATCATACCGACACTCTAGAAGTGGATAAACTACGTAGGGTCGGCATGATGCATGAGCTACTCGTCATGTATGTGGAAATTAGTACAAATTGAGCTGCTCAACTATAGATATATGAGCTGCTCCCTGTCATGTGTTGAGCCACTCAGGCCATGCATATTTCCTATCTTGCCATTTGGAGAACTCAGAGCGATATATATATATATATATATATATATATATATATATATATATATATATATATATATATATATATATATATATAGAAACAGCTTATCATGGTGGGTGGTACACTCATGGAAAGCCTACCAAACGAAGTTGTATTGCATGTTGGACAATGTGAACATATTTGAGAACAGACCTGATAAGACATGGACAGAGTACCCGCTCAAATTTAATTGGGAGTGGGAATTTATACAGGTCACACAAACTAAGTTTAGCATCAAGTTACAAGCGGTGTGCACTAACTGTCCAGAGGTTACCAGTGTATGGTACTGTACACCACCTGGCCCAGTGTATGTCCACCAGCAGTTACCAGTGTACACCACAGGAGCCGAGTGTATGTCCACGCCAATAGTTTAGCATGCACGTAGCAGTGCTGGAGGTATAGGCTACGTCTGCGTTTAATGACCTACGTTGGGGTTGCTAAAATTGTACACCACAGGAGCCCAGTGTATGTCCACACCAAGAGTTTAGCAGTTACCAGAGGTAGTGTACACCACAGGAACCCAGCGTATGTCGACCCAATAGTTTAGCATGTAGTTACCAGAGGTATTGTACACCACAGGAACCCAGTGTACGTCCACACCAATAGTTTAGCATGTAGTTACCAGGTGTATTGTACACCACAGGGACCCAGTGTATGTCCACACCAATAGTTTAGCATGTAGTTACCAGTGGTATTGTACACCACAGGGACCCAGTGTATGTCCACACCAATAGTTTAGCATGTAGTTACCAATGGTATTTTACACCACAGGAACCCAGTGTATGTCGACCCAATAGTTTAGCATGTAGTTACCAGGGGTATTGTACACCACAGGAGCCCAAAGTAACAGTGGAGCCACCACCGAGGCCGGGGGCTCATTTTGCACTCTGTAGTGCGCTAGTCAGGGCCCCATTCACTCTACACTTTCTATGCTGACTCGGTGGAGGAGGGGACAGGGTGGGGTATGGGCGTCGTAGCGAATGAGAATGGTGCATTTAGGGCGCGGCAATTTTGAGGATTTTGTACTGATTTCTAAAGCCGCGCTGATTGAATGGGCCACCCCGGCACTAATCGCGTTATTTTAACCGGGAGTCGATAAGTTAGACTCGGCGTCCCAACGTAGCCCTTTAAGGGCCGCATAGTGCTCTAAGGCGCCATGTCAATGCAGCCATGGTGAGTAACTCACTAGAGCTGCTTTCATGCATCATGCCGACTCTACAGGGTTGATACACTCTCATAGGATCAGCATGATGCTTAAAATGCAGCTCTGACGAGTAGACCCGCCAGGCCTGCATTTAGGCATCATGGCGACCAGGGATGCATCACACCAAAGTACTCTGCGGCCCTTAAAGGACTACCCAGGCCCTCGCCGGCCGAGTCTGTAGCCGCGTCTGAATCGGACAAAATCGCGCATTCAGACTGCATGAATGGCGTCCCATTGGTGGTACTGTCCGCGGGCGGGCGCCGTCCATCCAGCCACCCAAGGATTCTATACCTTCTCCTGTAGGCCGGGTTTGTATGGCACCCACTCTATATGGGCCTTGTCCCACTCCCAGCGGCCAATCTATCCCGTCCTATGTGCTCTATGGCCGCTATTAGATACCTTTAAGAGCCGCGTACAATTATGGCTAATTTCGGCTGATGGCGTGGGCATTGTGCGCCCGGTGGGGAGTCGGGCGCGCGGTTGTATGCGCGGTTTGTTTCAGCCTCCGTGCGCCATAGAAATGAACATGTATTGGACTACTGTTGTACGTTTCTATGGCCTGTCGTTTTCTTTGTCGGCCCGCCGACGTCGGATATTTGTGCCGCCGCCGCCCGTGAATGGCGAATAGTGGAATCATAGAATGCGGACCCAGCAGCGCGGGCCCCGGCGCCCACCGACTGAAACGTGAAGCGATCTGAAAGCCAATAGTCTGTTTTGTTCGCTTCAAATCTACAGGGAAATTCGTCATGACTGCGGCGTGAATGCACTGAAAGGACCAGGCCCCGCGCCGGGATCTATATTTCTGTTGTAGTCCGGCGGAGTGATATTGTGACGGAACCAGGGGCTACTATTGTACAGGGGAGGACAATTTAAAGGTGGGAGGAATTGGTGGCTGAATGTGGGTGTGTGGGGGGGGGGGGGGGGTTCTGGAGGAATCATTAGGAGGAGTCAATAGTGACTACACACAGAACCACCACCTCCCCCACCCCATGATAACCCTTTACGGACTACATTACGCTTTATTGTATCATACCCTTGGTCGGCATGATGCATGAATGCAGTTCTGGGGAGTAACCCGCCAGTGATGCATCCCTGCATCATGCCAACCGTATGGGTTTGATCCACTGACAAATGAATGTGCCCCTGGCGAGTTACTCACCAGAGCTGCATCCATCCAACATATAGGACATATCACATTAAAGCACTATGCGGCCCTTAAAGGGTTAACCACCAGCAGGACATTCACCCTACGGGAGGAGGTGAATACAAGGGTATTCAGATACCAGTTCCAATAGCTGCAATGGGCTTAGAATCAGCCAGCAATGATGCTATTGGCAACCCAACCTGGGGAATAGCCCCCCCCCCTCCCTCCCTCCCTCCCTCCCCCAGACCCCTGCCCAGATCCCCCCCCCCCCCCCACCCCACAAGCCTGTAGCAGACATGGGGCATCTGTAACTATAGAAACACTACTAAGTTGGACTGACTCCAGTTGTGGGATACGGCACCGCAGAATAATGCCCCTATAACCCTTGAAGCTAACCCTTTAAGGACGCCTGTCGCTAAAAGATGACATTTGTCGGCATGATGCACCAATGCAGCCCTGGCGAGTAACTCCCCAGTGCTGCATTGGTGCATCATGCCGACTCTTCATGAGTACCTCAACCTCATAAGGTCAGCATGATGCTTCAATGCAGCACTGGTGAGTTACTCACCAGGGCTGCATTCATGCATCATGACGACCAAGGGCATGATGCATTAAGGTATCAGGACCGCGTAGTTCTTTACCGCTCTATGCCCTTTGGCTTAATACTGCGTGCTGCATGTATCCTACAAAGTGCATAATGCATTGAAATGATATGCGGCCCTTAAAGGGATAAACCACAGAAAGGGCAGTAGGGGCAGTGCACGGCGGTATAGTGCTGAGAGGAGGGGGGGGGGTAGGTTGGGGTGAGGGGGCTCCCCACAGACCAGGGTCCTCAAAGACATTGTAACAAATGCTGTTGGCACTTGGGGAGGGTGGGAAGGGTGCAGTATGAAGGGTGGGGGTGTAGGGGTGGGTGCATGGAGAGAGAGAGGGGGGGTCAGGGGTGGGCAGTGAAAGCACATCATTGGTTTTCTGTCAGGTGCCCTCCCCCTGTTTCCTTACACACAGCTTTGACCCCCCCCCCCCCGCTACCTCCACCAATACACACAGACCACCCCGTCCCATTCACCGTACAACAGGCTGGGGTGGAAAGGGGGCCATTCTAGCATCAGGCCGTTCTGCATGGACTGCATGGGACTGGCGAGTAACAGCGACATATTCTTGGTAGATTTCTTTCCGAATTGAGGCAATTCCCTTGTTCTTCTGTAAGTTTGGGTAAAATCAACCACTGGGGTTAAACATCAAGTACTAACGACACTTGTAGCGAATTTCTGCCAATAAAAATTAATAAACTCTAAAGTCCAAACTCAGTGGGGTAAGTTTGGGTAAAATCAACCACTGTGGGTAAAACATCAATGTACTAGGTGCCACAGACAGACACCCAGTAGTCTCAGAGGCGTGGCTTAGGTCAAATCAACCACTGGATACATGTTTGCAGGTGCAGGTTGTGAATGGCCACTCCACCTCACCCCTCACCCTCACCTCTGGACCTTATCACTGTTGAGTACCAGTCTGGAACTGAAGGCTATTACCATGCCAGGCTTCATTCAATGCTGTCCAATACCCCAACCTCTTTTCTCCAATTAAATATCAAAAGTCAAGGCACTACTCTCCGACCCAGGATGAAAACATGTGAATTGTCAGTGATAACACACAGCCCCAATGATATATGGCAGTGTGTCTGTTTGCCAGCAATTGAATCGTATTGTTTGCAATGAGACACAATATTAGGCCACTCAAAAAAATTAAACGGGTTCTCATCAGCGCACGTATAATAAAAAAAATCTGGTTTTGAGGAAAACTTTTTTTTTGCTATCTTTAGATGGAAAACATGATAAAAATGGACAAATATTGGCGTATTTGGTATCAGAATAAAGCACAAGCTGAGAGTAATGCAGTGAGATTTAGATAACTTTAAAATGCCTCCCTCGTCATATTTTCAGACCTTGGTGATGAGAAACTACCTTTTTAAAGTGGCCATACCAGGTATATAGGAGACATCTGTAAGCTTCAGGACCCATCCCTACTGTTGTGGAGGGAGTCCACACAGGACTAGACACAGACTCCCAATAGTAGTAGTATAGACAGTCTGCTCTAGTCGTGTAGTATGCAGGAAGGCGACGCGCGCGCCCCCACCGGCGGGAGGCCGAGTCATGACTGCAGCCAGAGGTGGGAGGAGGCGGAGGCCGGCAGAGGCTGACGCCAGTTGGCGTCGGGGCGTCATAGCGAGCTCCCGTCCCCGCGCCGCGCACTGCCACAAGCTACAAGCTACAAGCGACACCCCTGCCTCCCACCCAGCTGCTGCCTCTGCCCCACACCCTCCCCCCTCCTCCAGCATGGCTAGTACAAGTGTCAGGACCCCTGGAGTACCTTACCTGCACACAGCCTGGAGTGACATGGACGGGGTGAGGAGTGGAGTCACCTGAAGCACCTGGATCCCCCTGGCCGCCATGTGAGGTGGTGTAGTATTGGATCTATCATGGACTGAGCCGCCCAGGGAGGAGGACCGGGGAGACCGGCCTAGGGGTGCTCATGTTGACGGGCTGAGGCGCCACACATCCCGTCAAACCCCACTGGGCCAGTGATGTGTCTCCCCACTACTACTGACTGCTACAGTAAGGGAAACAGCAGCCTTGTGACAAACCACACTGGAGTGTATTGTATAATTCACATTACCTCGTGGGAATATTTAAAGGAGATGTCATTGCTAAGGATGCTGCTAAGGTGTGGTGCGAGGCTGTACCCTGGAGGAATGGAGTACGATAGCATGAGCCTCTGTACCCCCAGATGCAACCTGGAGCACCCAAGGTGCTGGAGTGGAGGAATTAAAGAGGTCCTCTCACCAAGGTGCTGGAAGTGGAGGAATTAAAGAGGTCCTCCCACCAGGGTCCACATGTCAATTCCATATTAGTGCTCTAGTAAACAAACGAGGAACACCTTATTGATGAGAGGGTCTCTTTGTTGATAGTTATCTCAACACCATGGACTTAAAGTGGCACTCTCACCAAGTCTATGTCCCAGTACTGTAGAACTAGTCACCTGGGGCATTGCTAGTGATGACAGGGCCTCTTTAAAGTGTGTTGTTCCCCAGGGAGGAAACGACATATACTAAAGCAACACTCTGACCACACACCACCCAGGACCGTGGATTACCGACCTGTGAGGAGTCATACTGATAGTGTGGGCAGAACCCCCTGGATAGCAATACCCTGTGTATCTGTATGTAATAGAACAGGAGGATTTACCTTTGCCACCCCTATAAGATACCTAAACCAAGTACCAGGGACGAGGTGTGAGCTCCAGGGACTGAGATCATTATGTATACTGGAGGAGAGTACAATACTGATACACATGTACAGCACAGGAGTTGTGTCACTGTTATGGCCATGGGCTTGCTGGTAAGATTGCGGCACATGTGGCAGTAAATGTACCCAATCCGGTGTATCTTGCTCTTATATAGATATCGTTTTATACCCCGACACAGTCGAAGACTGGTCAGCAGATTCCACAGGGCCCATACGGACCGAACCTGGATTGCTCTTATGGCCATGCTGTAGGAGATATTGGCAAAGAGCTCCTGATCGGTGCAACGGTCTACTCAAGGCACCAACAGACCAGCTAGTCATCACATGGGCAGTCTACCCTACTGGTCAGTCGTTACCTACTCTCACCTGTAAGTAGCAGGACAGGTGAGGCAGGCACGGAGAACAGGTGTCACAGGTGGGAATTGGCACCCTGGAGGAAGGGGAGGAGGAGGGGTTGGATCAGTGTGGATTAACCAGGTGTAACATCACCCCCCCCCCACCTCCAGCCCCTGCACTGTTACATGTACAGCTCACCCAGGACTCGACCAGTGCATGCTCTAAGCCCCCATCTACTCTATATAAGCCCAGAGTGCAGTTCATCACTCCATGCATACTCTTGCTGTAGTGGTAGTAAGAGTTGTGCCTTGAACCGTGTGTTATTATTACAAGCATGTGAATTACAAGAGAGGCACAATGTCAGGATTGGCCCTCACCTGTTATAGTGGATTACTGAAACATGTGGATACATACCCTTGTAAAGGACCTGGATTACATCGTTACTTAACCACACCCAGGAGGGATGGACACCACTCAACATGGTACAGAGGGTGTGTGTGTGTGGGTGGAGGGGTGCCACCCACACCCTCAGGTCTGAAAGGTCTGCCAAGGCATGCAATGTGGATGTCCCACATCGAGTATTAACACTCACCTAAGCGCATTCACATGAGTAGTATTTTGAAGGCAAGGATGCAACGGGGGAAGTCCAGAAGGATCTAATGCAAATAACATGTATACCTCGGATTAATGCCTCGTCATACTGACATAGCATTGGATGTACATGTAAGCAACTTACCATGGGGGCTTATCAATGATACCTCACTGGAGGAGGGAGGGAGGCAGGTGGGGAGGGTCAGACTGAAGGGAGTCCATGGTGGGATAGGAGGGAGTACGTGTAACCCATGGTGGATCCCCTCAGACTGTCCTCTCCTATACATGAAGGTACATGAAGGGGTCTACATCCCACCCACCCATGGATGTATACCCACCTGCATGGAGGATAAACGCCTACATCACATACCCATGGTGCTACTACAGGCCGCACTACTGTGGACTGGCTCTCACCTAGATACATCTACTGGTTACCTTGGAGGAGAGGGGTTTGGATCAACAATATTGCAGGTAAATTGGCCTTTTATACACTCCCAGCCTTTATACACCAGTGTATGCAATTTAAAAAACAAAAAATGTGTGTTTTTTTTGTGTTTTTTTGTGTGTGTTTTTTTTGGGGGGGGGGGGGGAGTTTGGGGTCTCTCTACACTGTTAGAGTCATGGATTTAAATCACTCTTCTCTAGGGAATCGAATCCATGCAGGGACAATAGTGAGAGAGTATCGTAATAGATCTACCAACCTTTGGTAATCACAATCAGTCAAACTAACAGGTTTCCTTAGCCCTTTAAGGGTAGTGAAGTGCTTTAATATGACGTGCCCTTCCTTGTCATGCATGCAGCCCTGCAGTGTAGCATTCAAGCATCATGCCTATCCTGGTTGATACACTCTTGAAGAGTTGGCATGATGCATGAATGCAGTGCTGGCGAGCATACTTACCAGGGCTGCATGAATGCATCATGACGACAACGGTTATAACACATAGGAGCATTGTATTATCCTTAAAGGGTTAAAAGCTAACTGATGAGTAATTTATTCGATAGCCTTCTCTGACAATAAACCCCTCTACTACATCACTCTATTAATTCTCAATGTATTTTTCCTTCTCAATCCTCAATACTCTCAATACTCAATACTCGCCCCCCATCCCTTAGTCATCCACCCACCTCAAATAAAAACAAGATAATTATGATTTCAACACTTTAAGTTTTCTATTTATACCCCACCTCCATTCGCAATAGCCTTTTTTTTGTAACCAGCTATTCCCTTTGGTCCCTTTGACCAATGGCTGTCCATTCGGGGTCCTTTCTTTGGGGGGAGGAAACGTCCATTCTCCTATTTGGCTATCGGCCCTGAAGAGCTACCATCAATCAGAGCGTCTTTCCCGCGCTCCATTGTGTGTTCTATTCACTGCAGACGACAATTGGCGAGTTTCACTGAAAGCCCGCCACTTTTAGGGACATTTGTCTGAGCAGACGACATTTCCCCTTGTTCTCCTGGATCCCGACCCGAGCCATCCTCCTCCCCGCTGCAACTACTCAAAAGACGTTGCCACAACGTTGAAATAACGCCCAGATAACGTAGGTAGTGCTGCCGAAACAATGTTTCCCCTGCAGACAGTAATAAATGACCATCTCCCCATTGCTGCAAGTACCCATAAGACGTTGCTACAACGTTGAAATAACGTTCAGAAAACGTGAGCTATTGTCACAACGTTGAAATAACCATCTTCCTTCATGCTGCAAATACTCAAAAAGACGTTGCCACAACGTATGATAGAACGCGCAGACAACGTTATTCATTGCTACAACATTGGAATAACATTCAGGCAACGTTTGCAAGATTACTGAACCAATGTTTTACTCAAATGACGTCGCTAAAATGTTTAAATGGCGTTTAGACAACATGAGGCATTGCCACAACGTTGAAATGACAATGCTCCGTCGTGCTATAGATGTTGCCACAATGTGAAATCAATATTCAGCCAATGTGAGACATTGCAAAAAGGCTGGAATAACATTCAGACAGTGTACTTAAGGTTGTTGACACTAGGAAGACGTCGCCACAATGTAAAATAATAACCCTCAGCTGCAGATAGCCAAAAGACGTTACCACAGCGTTCAGACATTAAAAAAAAACAGTGGCCATAAAAATCAAACGTTGACACGTTGAAAATGAATACCGAGTTAATCATTGTTCATCAGCTGGTTATCATTCATTCAATGTTCTGTGCCCATCTTGAAATTACACTACGTTGTAAACATTATTATGTTGGCATTAACATGGCTGTAACGTCAGTGAATATAGGGCTATGTGGCCGTCCTCCTGGCAGGCTGACACTAACGTTGAAATCATTGTTTAACGTTGCTTTAACGTCACTGTTTATTTGGGCTGGCACCATAGCTCATTACATTAACGTTGGCCTTAACGTCTTGTAACATTGCCTTAACTTCACTGTGGATAGGGCATGTTGGCAATAACGTTGGTATCAACGTCCTGTAACGTTGCTTTAACGTCGCTGTTTCTAGGGTTGTATGGCTATCCTCATGGCAAGCTGACTGTGCCTGGCTCCATAGATCACTACATGAGTCCTCCCTGTAGAAAGACGATATCGTCTTCCAATCAACCCCTCACCCCAGCAACCATCCCACCCATGCCGATCTACTCACAGGTGGTTAGCCCTTTAAAGACAGCACAGTGCTTTAATAGATCATGTCATTTTGGCGTCATGTCGTATTGGAAGTAGACCGAAGTGAGTAACTACCTAGGGCTGTACTTATGCATCATGCGGATCCTACGAGGTTGATACACTCCCAAAGGGCGGGCGTGCACCAAAACAGTGTTGGCGAGTTACTCGCCTGTACTACAGTTTACAGCAAGGGGGGAAATGAACATGGAGCCTCGGAGGTTTAAACCTGCATATAGACCTATGTATAATCTGTCGATAAACTAACTGCAAATAGGCAATAATCGTGACTTATATTAGGAGGGGGCAATTTATTAGCGCTTGTCAATTTGGAACCAAACTCTTGTCTAGTTTAGGACATTGGTCAGCACCATTAAAATATTATAATTCGGCAGTTCAACCCCTTGGCCATCGAGTCTCATGCTGCTCCATATATATACGTAGGGGTTTGAATATATGAGGAATGATAGGTTAAATAAGTGACTCCCACCATAGACTGATGACAGACACAAAGAGGGACTGTCAATAGCTGCCATCTTGTCTATCATACCGACTGGGATTCCCACCTAGTCCAGAATGCTTTGCTCTTGGTCTCACTGAGCGTAATCCCGCAGAAAACTAAGAGTCATATACGATTCTGGTCAGAAGTGAATACTGCAGGTGCACTGAATGGACCATAATTAAGTGGAAGAAGATGCCAGTATTATAAAAACTTGTACACATGCTGCTGAATGTCTGCCAATTTCAATCAAATAATAGGAAAGGGATTCTCAGTGAGTTTTTTCAAAATGCAAATTATTCAGTGCAAATTCAGGTGGTTTTGCACTACAGACCAGTGCTCAAATTTTCCGTGGTCAGTAGCTAATTTTGGTTGGAAATGTTTTGTAGAAAAGATGTATCTTTTAGGTCAAGAGTGATTTTCAGAAGTTGTAAATGTCCTGGTAGCTGTTATTGCGTTTCCGCTATATTAAAGTATATAGTAGCAGCATTTCCTTCACTGAGAACTCTTTGCTGGTTACAGCATTGGACCACCGGAAACCAGTACACCGCTGGTCATAGTCCTGCCATGACTAATAACCGGTAACCAGCTCTCCGACCAATCAGATTCATCCAAATTGTTAAAGCAATGAGTATATAGAGACTCTATATACTTATTGGTTGAAGTGACCAATAAATGTCGTCGCCAGAAAACATGTTTACTGGCCGCCCTTCTGACCGCCGAATCCAGATTACACCCAAACTTTTGGTGATACACAGACAGGGGCACCATTCATCTGGTATTCTGATTTCCTGCTGATCTAATACACATTCAACACATTATTAGTCTGGTGAGATCCGTATTTAACCATCCAGGGGACGAACAGTGCTTTAGTGTGCTATGTCCCTGGTCGTCATGATGCATGCATTTAGCCCAGGCTGCATACATGCATCATGCTGACCCTTTGGGAGTGTATCAACCCCCGTAGGGTCGCCGTGATTCATGAATGAAGGGCGGGAGAGTTACTCGCCTAAGCCGCATCTATACATCATGTCGACAAAGAGCATAATGCATTAAAGCAGCATGTAGCCCACAAAGGGTTAAGGCCCCCACGATACCAGCAAATCACCTATAGAAACCAGCTCAGGCTGCCGACAGTTACATAAAAACGGTCTATAACCCCCTGCCGTGAGTTAGGGGAACTATATGTCATAGAGTTGATAAAAGGGGAGTGAGTAGACGCTGTGGGGTCACGTGACCTCGGCGTATAGTAGTTGATCCTGCCGCTTTCACTGCTCGTCAGTCTGATTAAATATGGTGTAAGGTCCCGGCGGGGGGACCGGTAAGTAGAGTACTGTATGGGGGCCACACTGCCGCAGTGGGGGTAGGGTGGTTTCTGATCACTGACTATTTACCCAGTAGGAATGTACCGCTAAGTATAGAACTGCATGGGGGCCATACTGCCGCAGTGGGGGTAGGGTGGTTTCTGACCACTGACTAGGTACCCAGTAGGCATCTTAAATCCCGGGCCGCTTGCACTACTCTTGTTCCCAAATCCTTCCGAAATAACAGCCATGTGCCCTTAAACTTGAATTTTTGCTGGGTATGGGCAATCCCTACTGGTAGCTTGGTACCAGTGGACAGGAACTAGAGTGTGTGATAGTAGTTTTACCATCATACAGTCTGGTTCCATTTCTGGTTCCTGTTCGCTGGTTCCAAACTGACCACAGGGACTGCCCAAACCCAGCAAGATCAAGTTCAAGGCCATATGGCTGTTACCAGAGCCTTCCCTCGGAAGGATTTGGGAACGAGAGAATTGCTGCCCCTGCAGTAGCAGTCAAATAGAGAGAGTGGGAGTTTAAGTTTCACTCAATAAGTAAACTTGTCTCCAGACTCTTCCAAGTGGTGGTCATAAAATAAACGAGTCAAAAACTTGTCTAAGTGACAAGGAAGCAGGTCTTCTAGCTGGAAATAGAAGACCCACTTGGCATGTGCCAGCCCAAAACCTGACATTTGCCAGCTCCAGATTCTATTTGTGGGATGGTAACCTGATAGGTTAGACAAATTTTGACTCGTTTATTATATGATAGTCACTTACTTTTTCAGTGTAGAGAAGATGGGTGCAGCATATTTATATATAGACTGAGCGTTACAGTCTATAAACAGGACATTGAGACATGTTGTGGACATCATGTGGTGTTTATATGTGTGAGCAGCCACGGAGAAAGGATGCCCCGCTACATCACAGTCCACGCCATCACAACATCCCTTTGAATCTTTTCTCCTTGGCTAGCTGCACACTCCCTGTGTCGCTGTTGAATGTAGCCATGCCAACGCAGCTTTCATAATTCTAATATCACTTTAACAGATTCTCACAGGAAGCAGGGTCCAGAACCATCTCTATTGAATAGACCCTCTTAGCAACACTCTCATTCCTCAGCAGTGACTTTCCCTTACGTCATGACGTCACAAGACATTGACAACACGTCACCTGTGACGTCAGAGGTCGCTATGACAACAATGTCTGACCACTAGGACGTGACGATAAGTCACGGCAGTTGACATTATTTATGACTTTGCGGGTTTCTATGACATGTTATGGTTTTGTAAGTCAGAGTGGAGAGGCATGTGTGTGTAGCTGGCTGATATAATAGACAGGGGAGAAGAATGGACAGGTGAGATAGGTCCCGTCTGTGTAGTTTATCTCACGACACTGGAGCATGTTTGGTGTACCCCAAGGCTTCATGTTTGTTTAACCCTTTAAGGACAGATGTCGCTAAGAGATGACATTGTCGTCATGATGCACCAATGCAGCCCCGGTGAGTAACTCACCAGTGCTGCATTGGTGCATCATGCCGACCCTTCGGGGTGTCTGAGCCCGTAGGGTCGGCATGATGCTTGAATGCAGCACTGGCAAGTTACTTACCAGGGCTGCATTCATGCATCATGACGACCATGGACATGATGCATTAAGGCATCATGCCGTCCTCAAAGTGTTGATTATGCTGTCCTCGTGCAGTGGCGGTGAGTAATTCACCAGCATTTCCTTGATGAGTCTTTGCCCGTGTATCTATAACACTTGCAGCGAGTTACTCGCGAGGGCTGCATTCATGCATCATGACAATAGAATACAGATATAAAGTGCTTCATGGTTACTCTCTGGTGGCAAGTGCTTTAAAGCACTATGCTGCACTTAAAGGGTTAACACTGGCTCTGTGTCTGTTGAGGGATCCACATGTTGACTCCATGATAAATACTTAGATAGAAAAATCATGCACATTCACATGGCGTCACTTTTAAATGGCTATATCATAATGTACACTTTATACAATTCATTCTGGACTTACAGGGCATTCCTGAAATAAGTTCCTTCTGATTTTAGCTGCTCACTGACTATTGACTTGGATCACTGTAGGCTTGCTAGTCAACAAACACTCTTCATAAGGGACTCTGCACTGAAAAAATAAACTCGTCTCTAGACTTGTCTAAGTGACGGTCATGAAATAAAGGAGTCCAAAGTTGTCTAACCTATCCGTTTACCATCCCACAAATAGAATCTGGAGCTGGCAAATGTCGGGTTTTAGGCTGGCACATGACAAGTGGGGCTTCTATCTCCAGCTAGAACACCCACTTCCTTGTCACTTAGACAAGTTTTTAACTCATTTATTTTATGACCGTCACTTTGAAGAGTCTGGAGACAAGTTTACTTTTTGAGTGTGGGGGCAAAACCTGGGCATCCAAAAGCCTAGCTCTCGGTACCCTACTCTCGTTCCCAAATCCTCCCGAAGGAAGGCTCTGGTTGCCAAATGTTGGGATTTTGCTGGGTCTGGGCAACCCCTGCTGGTAGCTTGGAACCAGCGAACAGGAACCCGAAATGGAACCAGAAAGGCTGATGGTAAATCTATCTAAAATTACCATCATACACTCTGGTTCCATTTCCTGTTCCTGTTCGCTGGTTCCAGCCTACCAGCAGGGGTTGCCCAGACCCAGTAAAATCCAAAGTTCAAGGTCATTTGGCTGTTACCAGAGCCTTCCTTTGGAAGGATTTGGCAACGAGAGTATCTGTACCCCTCCAACGACAGACGGAGTTGAGCCGGGACAGGTACTCAAATAAGGGCGCTGGGGATTTAAACATACTCGGTAGTACATGCACTTCTGAAAAGTATGGACCATTGGCTCCTTTGGTAAAGAGTACACCTTGGTGGCCCGTCAGCTGTTTATAAACCTTTAAAGAACAGCATAGTTCCTCAATGCATCATGCCATTATGATGCATTGAGAGGTGAATACCAATCCTATATGGCTGATACACAGGTCGGCATGATGCACCAATGCAGTACTGGCTAGTACTTGCAGGCACTGCATTGGTGTATCATGCTGACATTTATAAACATAGTGCCCTCAGGCGTCATGCCCTCATTAAAGGGTTAAGTAAGTGGGCACTTTGCAGGGTAGATAGTTACACTGCCTTCTTTAAGTGGTGAAGTAGTGGTATAGGGGCACCTGATGTACATGAGGGTAACCATAGACTACCCCTCGTCCACTGACCACCCAAACCCTAGCCCCCGCACTCCAATGTCCGTTTTGACACCATCCATGTTACGGAAAACGCGAAAGGGGTGTTTTTTCGGGCTCGGCACCGACAAGAATTTGACAAGAATCCCGTAAAAAAGGGGGTGTATTTGACACTGACTCTGTGGGAAGGGGGTGTATTTGGCATTGACAAAGTGGAAATGCAGGTGTGTGTAACCGTTAGACTTACATATACAGCGCATGGGCCAGGACACATTGGTGAAATCACTTCTTTATGGTGGCAAGTCTCTATGACTCTACCAGTGTCCATGGTAGTGACAGGTGGCTGACGACTGAGGCACCCCCATGAAGAGGTATAGACCCCTATAAGGAGGTATAGACCCCCATGAGGAGGAAGTGGGGGGATGTTAGGGTCAGGGAGGCCACAGGACATGCCACCCAACTCCAGCCAGCCCAGGTTAGCCTACACTACCAAGAGACATTTTACTTTTTTTCCTTGATTCAATTTTTCTCCATTTTCATCATTGGCCAGATTAGCACTTGTAAACAACACTATGAATTTGGACTTGAACTTTTGCCGGGTTTGAGCAATCCCTGTAGTTAGCTTGGAACCAGTGGACATGCACCAGAACTGGAACCACAAAGTATGGTTGGGAAACTTCCACCATACATTCTTTTCACTGGTTCCATGCTATCAGCAGGGATTACTCAAACCCAGCAAGAGTTCAAGTTCAACGTCATCGTAGTACATGTAGTTACCAGGGCCTGCATGTGCTACACCCTCAGAAAAGTGAGAGTCATTGTTGCTAAAACTACCCTCACCTGCAGTGCCTGACCCCCCTCAGGTGAGGGTAGTTTTAGCGACAATGACTTTCACTTTTCTGTGTGTGTATTCCTGCTCTTGGCAAATAGTGATCAGTGTCATGTTAGTGGAGGGAGTGAGGCAGTACTTTGGTGTAGACGATTTGACTCATCTACATGTATAAATCTGGTGCTGTTACTATAAAGATATCAGACATTGTAGGTCCACCATTGGAGTACCATTGCATTCACACAGAGGATTTATATAGGGAAAAGTAATTTTTAAGCCTTAGTTAGTTCTGATTTGGGGTCTAGGCCCATCGGTCCCCACTTTTTCCTATATGGGAGAGGCAACGTTTGGAAATTGTGTGTGTTACATGATAGGGTCTTGGCAAATTTTGCGGAGGGGGGGGGTTGACATATTCAGGGCCCCCTGCCCTGTGAATGGAGGGGTTACTCGCCAGGGCTGCTTTCCTACGCCACTGATGTACCGGTTATTTTTCATTCATTGCTCCCATTTACTGACAATGTTCCGGATACAACCTAAGCCCTGCGAGGTTAACGGATATGATGCATCTTCTCCAGTGAACAATGCACAGAAACCTAAACATGTAATCAAAGCAGTGAATATTTCTGAGCCAGTTTAAGTTCCCTCTGACACCATCATAAACAATGCCAACTTTGACAGTGTTATATGAGTGAGGACCCTTCTGAATTGGACATTGTGTCATAGAACAATGACACTGAGGGAGATTGGACTATGATGGTAACACATCTATCTTTAAACCTTTAAGGGCCACATAATTGTTACTTCCATATGATCTGCTCGTTGTCGTCAATACGCATGACTACTACCCTGGGGAGTCACCTTACCAAGTGCTGCATGTAAGCAGCATGACAACGGGAGTGTATTAACCCTATGGTGTCGGCAGGATACTTGAATACAACCCTGGTGAGTAGACTCCCCAGGGCTACATTCATATGCAGATAGAGTGCATGATGTATTAAAGCACTGTGCGGTCCTTGAAGGGATAAGCCCGTGTATGGAGACTCCTCATCTTAATTTTAGGACGCTGAAACAATAGAGCAAGGGCTGAGTGATCCCCTCCTGGCAATATTGTATTTATGAACTGGTTAAACCCTATTCAAATACAACCCACTATTCGAAAGATTCATATGAATTCATATTGAAAGAGATGGGGGCTTTTGTGACAGCCATCAGCTAGAACTGTTGTTTCAGAATGATATGACTAAAGCAACGCCTAGGCCCTTTCGCTGAAAAGGGGTGAATTTTTTCTCCCAAGCATAGTGATCCATGCCTATGTTTAAGTTCAATATTAACCCCGCAACCCCTTCACCTTCGACTTAGAAGTAAGTAGTGTTCCTGTGCAGGAAATACTGGGGGCAACTTTGGTTCCAGTAGATTGTGCTGTAGACCTACGGCAAGTCAGCTTATGTATATTTACAGCACATAAACTGTACAGTAACAGCAAAATCTACTGTTACTGTACAGCAGAATTGATGGTAAAACCAAATATGAAGGTCCTGGGTTCGTCTCCCAGTGCTGGTGATATTTTTGATCATCTATGTGAGGGAAAAACGAATTTTAGTGGATATAGGTAAGAGAAGTGGCTCGACCAAGGATTGAACTCATGACCTGTGATGTTGGAGACGGGCCCTGATCCGTTGCGCCACAGAGCCGGTGTACAAACCTTCATATTGGGATATATCTCTACTTTTTTTCTCAACTGATTTATTATAATTTGTAAAGGTCTGGGGTTCACCTCCCGGTGCTGGTGATACTTTTAATCATCCATGTGAGGGGGAAACAAATTTTAGGTGGATGTAGGTAAAACAAGAGAAGTAGCTCGACCAAGGATGTGCCTCTACATGGGTAAAATTCAACACGGGCGACACAGCGACACGGCCCTTTTAAAAAACGACACGGGCGACACGGCCCTTTTCAAATTCGACGGACACAGCTTAATTGGGGCTAAAATTCGACCCACAGGAATTTTCCTATGAGTTCTTATGTATATAAAATTTGACCCACAATGACACGGCCCTTTTGCTTAAATTCGACACAGCGACACGGCCAATATTGTGGACACCCATGTAGAGGCACAAGGATTGAACTCACGACCTGCGATGTTGGAAACGGGCCCTGATCCGTTGCGCCACAGAGCCGGTGTTACAAATGGTCATATTGGGATATGAGCTACCTCTGCTATGTCTGTATTAAATGATGCTAAAGATCCCTAATGAGAGGTGGCTAGACCAAGGATCGATCCCACGACCTCTCGTGGACATATTACAGGGAAAAGTGCTGTACATCTACAAGTCACTACCGTAACCTGCATATACAGTAACAGAATTGTACATGTACAGTAAAATTTGCTGTATTATTCTTTACAGCTAAAGTACTGTACATTTACAGCAAATTTTGCTGTTCACGAACAACAACTTTTTACAGTGTAGTAAAATGACCACTCCCTTATTGCATTATGCAGCTCTTATATACTGTCGGCTGATTAGTCCTTTAGTTGATAGGCGGAGTACTTTGATATGATAAGATTCTTGACGTCGTGGCGAGTAACTCGCCAGAGCTGGATTCATGCATCATGTCGACTCCTTGCCGTGCGCCAATGCAGTGCCACCGAGTTACTCACCACAATCGGCTCTGAGATGATGCATTATGACAACATTCCCCTTCAGGCAGTATCATGCTGTCCCCACAGGGTTAATGTTCTTGGTGGCCTATTCCTGGGCCTCGGTCTCTTTCACCCTGGAGCAATAGGGGTATTGAAGAAGGCAGGTCGACCCTGGGTACAATACCACGCCCCCCCCCCCCTCCTCCGATAAATATTTCACGGGGATCAGCCCTGCTTTGTCCCTCCATTATTCCCAATACAAACGCCAGGCGGCGCCCTTGTTCCAGCCGCCATTATGGCCAGAACTTGGCCCGGCATCTCGCGAACTCTCGGAGGGGGCGCGAGGCTTTGTGAGAGTCGGGAGTTGAATAGAGAGGGCGGGTGGTGATGCTGGGCGGAGCGCGGCGTCGTATGTCTCACCACAGTCTCCCCCCATTCAACACGATGATTTGTGCCGAGTTTGGCGGCGAATTGCAGGCCTAGTGAAGAAGAATAGGCCGACCGGATCTGGCACTGAAAAGGGTTTCCTAAAAGGACAGAGGCGCCCCCTGTCGGATGATAATAGAAGAATAGTGGGTATACTGGCGCGCTGTGCATTACCCGACGCCTCACAATGCGCCTCTGTCCTCCATATAATTGGATATATCAATTTCTGATGACCACTGCAGCCCCTCACAAGGTGGCCATACAACGAGCTGCTCACACAGCAGCGACTCATGCCGAGCTGCTCCTGTGAGCTATAACAATTAGACTATTGTAACCACTAACAAAAGGCGCCCCCATCCCCACCTCTCAACACATCCTGTAGTGGGAGGTGGCGCCATTCACAGAGGTCAATTACCTCTCTGTATGAATACAACTATATCCATCCGTAGATAATTCATGTTAATGTATGCGGGCGGATTTGAGTCTACACCAAGCATCTGCTTGGAGAGTGGTGCCTCCGCTGGAGATTTCAACCCAACAGAGAGGCCTTCTGATGACTCCCTCTGCTGCAGAATGCACTCACCACTCACTCTGCCAGAAAAGCCCCATTTTCACCGTTGCTATGACGACTGCTGTATGGGCCCCTTTCTTTTCGGTTCTTTTCTCTCCTGCAGCCCAGCCGCCTCCCTCCCATGCTATAGAAACAGGTAAAAAGAGGAAGGCAGATTAATATTGGAGACCATGCAAGGCAAATACATGATCAAAGTCAACCTGGTTTCAATGGTAGCAGGACTAATCAGTGAGGAGTCAAAGGGGGCTGGGACCACACCAGTTGGGGCCCGAGCCGTCCCTGCCGCACTCAGTGCCCTCATCTGACGACATCCGCGTTCTGAATACATCGTATACATGGTAAAAAGGG
The DNA here is from genome assembly GCA_947462335.1 of Harmothoe impar. NCBI lineage: Eukaryota > Metazoa > Annelida > Polychaeta > Phyllodocida > Polynoidae > Harmothoe > Harmothoe impar. The sequence continues at coordinate 54,022,614 of OX381714.1, forward strand.
AGATATTCGATTTTTCTTCTGGGAAAAGGGGATACTTTCCCAAAATAAGATCTGCTGTTTGTATTATTTTTCTGAAAAGGGGGTGGCGTTTTCTCAATCTCACATCATGAGGATATTTTGTCAACATACAAAAAAGTCCTCCCCCCTCGCGGAATAATGGGTCGCCTTGGAAGAGCTCCAATATCTGCGTTTCTCAATGCAGAAAAGTGTACTTTTCCGGCTTCAGGCTCCGCGCTGACTCCTCCAGAAGAGTGGCTCACTTTTGGAGCTCAAATATCAGCGTTTCTCAATGAAAGAAAATATATTTTTTCAGCCTTAAATCTGTGGGGTATCTTTAAGCAGCCTGAACATGGATGGTGGTCTATGTGTAGTTGTATGGTGACTGGGGGTCTGAGGCCCCCTTGTGTTGCAGAGGGACCTGGGACGGTGAGGGGACGTCCATCACTGATAGGCACAGCTGGGCAATGTCTGGTTTTATGCTGTGGGCTTAATCAAAAATGCTATTGACAGTTTGAACTGTCAATAGTGGAAAATATTTCTGTTATTGACAGTTCACACTGTCAACAGTGGAAATAATTCCTGTTATTGACAGTTCCTCATGCGAACTGTCAATAGTGGAATCTTTCTGTCTAATTGACAGTTCTCACTGACATTGAAGCCAAAAAGTGTGGTTTTTTTTTGGCAAAAGTTTTTTTTTTCACAAAAATCGGTTTTGCCCTAAAAATCTGGGTTTGCCCTCAAGATCGGTTTTGCCAAAAAATCGGTTTTGGACTAAAAATCGGTTTTGGACTAAAAATCGGTTTTGGACTAAAAATCGGTTTTTGTCCCAAAATCTGGGGTTTCCCTCAAAATCGGTTTTGCACTCAAAATCGGTTTTGCCCAAAAATCGGTTTTGGACTAAAAATCGGTTTTGGACTAAAAATCGGTTTTGGACTAAAAATCGGTTTTTGTCCCAAAATCTGGGTTTTCCCTCAAAATCGGTTTTGCACTCAAAACCGGTTTTACCCAAAAATCGGTTTTGCCCAAAATCGGTTTTGTACTAAAAATCGGATTGGGACCCCAAATCGGTTTTGGACCCAAAATAGGTCCTTGCTCCCAAAATCGGTTTGCCCCAAAATCGGTTTTGCCCTTAAAATTGGTTTTGCCCTAAAAATTGGTTTTGCACTTGAAATCGGTTTTGCACTAAAAATCAGTTTCGCACTAAAAATATACTTTTGCACTAAAAATATACTTTTCCACCAAACCGACTTTTCCACCAAAATCGACTTTTCCATCTAAATCGACTTTTACACCAAAATAGACTTTTACACCAAAATCACTCTAAGGGTTATGACAGTAATGATAAGGAACTGTCAGTAAGAGAGGAAGTTCCCACTATTGACAGTTCGGTGAAGAACTGTCAATAAAGGTATAATTTACCACTATTGACAGTTTGAACTGTCAATAAGAGAAAAATATCCCACTATTGACAGTCTGAACTGTCAATAAGAGGAAAGTGTTCCACTATTGACAGTTTGAACTGTCAATAGCTGAATTAAGCTGGCCCAGCTATTGACAGTGCAAACTGTCAATAGTGGAACACTTTCCTCTTGTTGACAGTTCAGACTGTCAATAGTGGGATTCTTTTTTTCTTATTGACAGTTCAAACTGTCAATACCAGGATATAGTTCCCTTATTGACAGTTCACACTGGCAATAAGAGATTCATTTTCTCTTATTGACAGTTCCTTTTTGGAAGTGTCAATAAGAGAATCTTTTTTTCCTTATTGACAGTTCGAACTGTCAATAAGGGAATAATATCCTGGTATTGACAGTTCAAACTGTCAATAAGGAAATTTTATTCTGTTAATGACAGTTTGCACTGTCAATAGTCACGGGCCGGCCATAGAAGACGGTGGGAAAATGAAAGGGACTGTGCATAACCCTGTTAATAAGGTATGCTGCGATATTACACACAGTAAGAATGTGAGGAATAGCATGATCCTGAACTGTCTCCTGAACAGCATACTCTCCATATATGACATATGTAGTAGATAACCCACAAGGACCTGAGGGTATGTACGAATAACCACGACAGACTGACTGGTGGGTTGGTGGAAGAAGGGACTGATAAGAACTTCACCCATCATGCACTGCTCTGGATTCGGGGACCTAACCACAATGTATTGCTCTGAGTCAAGATGGCGGCCCCGTAGCCTAATGCACTAGTGCCGTATAGGCGTGTAGCTGGATGAATTATCAACCAATGAGATAACTCCCTGGCCTTCACTGCAGAATTCTTAGGGGGCATTACGTAACAACTGGTACCCATTGGGTAGCTGTTATCAGTGCTTATCTCTCCGGGTACCAGATCAAGCAATGGTACCCCCTACTAAGGAACCTGCAACCTCGGTATACATAGTGTACATACATATGTGCATATATGTGCCCTCATTAGCAGATACCATGAGATGGGTCACATCCAAGGTGTGAAGACCAAACCACATACAATGTACCTCATCATAGCACGATACCAACACATGCACACCAACCAGAGCGAAAGTCACTAATTTAGATGTTTATCGCTCTCATTCTCAGGATGTGCCAGACTCCCATGTATAAGAGTTCTACCATGCCGAAGGGTCACACTGTAGTTGCCAAATATGTCTTTCTCACCATTTTATTGTCTTTATATAGTTCCTTGAACCCACACTGCTTCTCAGGAAGTGTTTACAAACCTTGTTTTATTAATAGTACCATAGCACACAATGGGAAAAGGGCCTCAGCCAAAATGTCGCCAAAATTACGTCCACAGTCCAGCATCGCCTGACTGCATTCCAAGTGACTGGACTTTGGACATATCTAAGGAGAGGCCAGCCTTCCTGAGAAAAATATGAGCGTCAGCCTGTCCATTGACCATACTGCCAGACCAAGCTACTTACAATAGGGCCAAAAAAAAGGTTTGTTTCAGGTAACCCGACCGGCCCTATCAAAACAGGGCCGGCCCTACGTTTTTTTTATGCAATTTTGAAGAAATTTCCGTATTCTTACCATTTTTTGGTCAATTTTCGGGTCTTTGGACTGGCCAGCTGGTATTTTGATGTTAAAAAAAAAAAGAATCCGACCTACCGACCCTACATTTTCTGCCCATGTTACCAGAAACGAACCTTTTTTTTTGGCCTAGTCAAGGAGTTTAGTGAGGGTCAGGTAATACTGGACTCTCACTTCAATGCTGCACTCCCCCAAATGCCTGGAGGGTCTAGGCATGCTGGTCTCTTCCCACAGTCTGACAATGCTGGACTCTTGGTGGTTGAAAGAGAGGCTAGAGTCCAGCATGGCCAGACTCTGGAAAGAGGGTCCAGCATGACCAGACTCCCCAGCCATTTGGGGGAGTCTAGCAATGCCTGACCCTCATTTGGATGGGTCCAGCAGTGTCTGAACCTCACTAAACTGCATTACCCTTGTACGTAAGTTGTTTTGGCGACATAGTCAGTGGGCAGGCTGACGCTCATATTTTTCTCAGTGCAGCGTTGCATGATGCCCTGTAAAAGATATCTGCATGGGACGGAGAATCCTGCCTTACCTGACTAGCTTTCAAATTCCGTTATGCTGACCAAAGGGAGTCACCTCGGGGAGTCATATAGCTCCTTGACTCACCTACGGGAGTCACATAAGGATCTGGGCTCTCCTAGAGAGGGGAGTCATTCTGGAGGCAAACAGAACTCCCTTTTGGCGCTGTTTCTTTTCTCTGTGTAGGGTTGCACACCTAGGGGTTATACTAAAGGTGTATTTTTTTAATGAACGAGGTCAAAATGATTTTACTCCCATAGAAAAAGCAAATCCTGATGCTTGAATGCATCCCTGGCGAGTAACTCGCTGACCCTATGAAGTTGATGCACTTCATAGGGTCATCAACTCACCAGGGCTGCAATCATGCATCATGACGACAGTGGACAAATTACATTAAAGCATATATGATGTGCTGAAACCCTAACCCAATTGATATGCGTGTATATATATAGGGCTGGATATCTGTCCCGGCCCCCCTCGACCGTTGCTGTAGGGGAACCGAGAAGTTGGCCTTTAAAGCGTTGAATAATGACCACTCCCTAAAGTCAGCCAATAGCCATTGTAATGTGCAATTAAGGGCTGGTGGCGCACGTAGCAGGCAGATAATGGCTGTGTCTCATAAGATTTGGCCAATGTGATAGTCTTTGACCGGGTGCCATCTTTAACCAACCTGGATGAAAACAGTTTATTTAGGGCAGATGTAGATAGAAATTTGCTGAAAAGGTTAATGGATGTTAAACACTTTAAATTAGTAATTAGTAGCCCACTTATATCTTTCCCTGTCCTAAATAAACCGTTTTCATTCAGGCCGGTCAAAATTGGCACCCGGTCAAAGATGGCACCTGGACAAAGACTATCACATTGGCCTGATTTGGTGAGACACATCCTATAAGACGGCATGGATATTGTCATGTACTACAACTCATACCAGTCTATATGCCGTGACTATTGACAGTGCAAACTGTCATTAACAGAATAAAATTTCCTTATTGACAGTTTGAACTGGACAGGCTGACGCTCATATTTTTCTCAGGAAGGCTGGCCTCTCCTTAGATATGTCCAAAGTCCAGTCGCTTGGAATGCAGTCAGGCGATGCTGGACTGTGGACGTAATTTTGGCGACATTTTGGCTGAGGCCCTTTTCCCATTGTGTGCTATGGTACTATTAATAAAACAAGGTTTGTAAACACTTCCTGAGAAGCAGTGTGGGTTCAAGGAACTATATAAAGACAATAAAATGGTGAGAAAGACATATTTGGCAACTACAGTGTGACCCTTCGGCATGGTAGAACTCTTATACATGGGAGTCTGGCACATCCTGAGAATGAGAGCGATAAACATCTAAATTAGTGACTTTCGCTCTGGTTGGTGTGCATGTGTTGGTATCGTGCTATGAGGAGGTACATTGTATGTGGTTTGGTCTTCACACCTTGGATGTGACCCATCTCATGGTATCTGCTAATGAGGGCACATATATGCACATATGTATGTACACTATGTATACCGAGGTTGCAGGTTCCTTAGTAGGGGGTACCATTGCTTGATCTGGTACCCGGAGAGATAAGCACTGATAACAGCTACCCAATGGGTACCAGTTGTTACGTAATGCCCCCTAAGAATTCTGCAGTGAAGGCCAGGGAGTTATCTCATTGGTTGATAATTCATCCAGCTACACGCCTATACGGCACTAGTGCATTAGGCTACGGGGCCGCCATCTTGACTCAGAGCAATACATTGTGGTTAGGTCCCCGAATCCAGAGCAGTGCATGATGGGTGAAGTTCTTATCAGTCCCTTCTTCCACCAACCCACCAGTCAGTCTGTCGTGGTTATTCGTACATACCCTCAGGTCCTTGTGGGTTATCTACTACATATGTCATATATGGAGAGTATGCTGTTCAGGAGACAGTTCAGGATCATGCTATTCCTCACATTCTTACTGTGTGTAATATCGCAGCATACCTTATTAACAGGGTTATGCACAGTCCCTTTCATTTTCCCATCGTCTTCTATGGCCGGCCCGTGACTATTGACAGTGCAAACTGTCATTAACAGAATAAAATTTCCTTATTGACAGTTTGAACTGTCAATACCAGGATATTATTCCCTTATTGACAGTTCGAACTGTCAATAAGGAAAAAAAGATTCTCTTATTGACACTTCCAAAAAGGAACTGTCAATAAGAGAAAATGAATCTCTTATTGCCAGTGTGAACTGTCAATAAGGGAACTATATCCTGGTATTGACAGTTTGAACTGTCAATAAGAAAAAAAGAATCCCACTATTGACAGTCTGAACTGTCAACAAGAGGAAAGTGTTCCACTATTGACAGTTTGCACTGTCAATAGCTGGGCCAGCTTAATTCAGCTATTGACAGTTCAAACTGTCAATAGTGGAACACTTTCCTCTTATTGACAGTTCAGACTGTCAATAGTGGGATATTTTTCTCTTATTGACAGTTCAAACTGTCAATAGTGGTAAATTATACCTTTATTGACAGTTCTTCACCGAACTGTCAATAGTGGGAACTTCCTCTCTTACTGACAGTTCCTTATCATTACTGTCATAACCCTTAGAGTGATTTTGGTGTAAAAGTCTATTTTGGTGTAAAAGTCGATTTAGATGGAAAAGTCGATTTTGGTGGAAAAGTCGGTTTGGTGGAAAAGTATATTTTTAGTGCAAAAGTATATTTTTAGTGCGAAACTGATTTTTAGTGCAAAACCGATTTCAAGTGCAAAACCAATTTTTAGGGCAAAACCAATTTTAAGGGCAAAACCGATTTTGGGGCAAACTGATTTTGGGAGCAAGGACCTATTTTGGGTCCAAAACCGATTTGGGGTCCCAATCCGATTTTTAGTACAAAACCGATTTTGGGCAAAACCGATTTTTGGGTAAAACCGGTTTTGAGTGCAAAACCGATTTTGAGGGAAAACCCAGATTTTGGGACAAAAACCGATTTTTAGTCCAAAACCGATTTTTAGTCCAAAACCGATTTTTAGTCCAAAACCGATTTTTGGGCAAAACCGATTTTGAGTGCAAAACCGATTTTGAGGGAAACCCCAGATTTTGGGACAAAAACCGATTTTTAGTCCAAAACCGATTTTTAGTCCAAAACCGATTTTTAGTCCAAAACCGATTTTTGGGCAAAACCGATTTTGAGTGCAAAACCGATTTTGAGGGAAACCCCAGATTTTGGGACAAAAACCGATTTTTAGTCCAAAACCGATTTTTAGTCCAAAACCGATTTTAGTCCAAAACCGATTTTTGGGCAAAACTGATTTTTGTGTAAAACCGATTTTGAGTGCAAAACCGATTTTGAGGGAAAACCCAGATTTTGGGACAAAAACCGATTTTTAGTCCAAAACCGATTTTTAGTCCAAAACCAATTTTTAGTCCAAAACCAATTTTTGGGCAAAACCGATCTTGAGGGCAAACCCAGATTTTTAGGGCAAAACCGATTTTGGTGAAAAAAAAAACTTTTGCCAAAAAAAACCACACTTTTTGGCTTCAATGTCAGTGAGAACTGTCAATTAGACAGAAAGATTCCACTATTGACAGTTCGCATGAGGAACTGTCAATAACAGGAATTATTTCCACTGTTGACAGTGTGAACTGTCAATAACAGAAATATTTTCCACTATTGACAGTTCAAACTGTCAATAGCATTTTTGCTCATTTTTAGTAAAAACAAGATAGGTTCATCTTCCAGCTCCTCAAACACCCCCACCTGACCACGGTCCATCCTCACCCGCACAACCCCCTTTTGTGGTATCTAATATATGCGGTAGGTTCACCTGGAGTCGGATGCACACCTTGAGACCGACACTTGCCTTTTGTGGTTATTCAAGCATAATTATATTTGTAAATTATGGTAAAGCTCAAGTATTATTCTTTCCAAAAAGCAATAGCTAGAAGTGGTAGTGTTCATGAATAACTCCAAAGTTGATTGTCCGACTCATGGTGAATCTACCCTAGTAGCCCTCCTCCCTACCTCTTCCACCCAAGTCAGACTCCTGCCACCCACCCGTCACTCCCCAGGGTTCAGGAACTGACCACTACTCCCCCACGCTCCCCTACCTTACACACCCACCTAACCACAGAGCTAGATCTATATTCCCCCTTGTCCCTCCTCCCATCCTCTCCCCCTCCCCATCCCATCCTTCATCACCCCTCCCCCATCCCTTACAACCCCCTCCCTATCCTGGGTTCCTCCGGATCTATAACTTCCCCAATCCCTCCCACCCCACGCCCCTCCCCTCCCCTCCCCCACCCCTCTATACCCCTGCCACCGCCCTATCCCAAGCTGAATCCCGCAACCCTGGGCCAGGCCCCGGTACAATGAAAGGTGCACTGAGTGACCTCAGGATCCAAGAGGGATCCACAGGGGAGGGGACCTAGACTGGGGCAGGGCCTAACCCTTTAACCCTTTAAGGATGGCATGATGCCTTAATGCATCACGTCCTTGGTCGTCATGATGCATGAATGCAGCCCTGGCGAGTAACTCGCCAGCACTGCTCAAGCATCATGCCAACAAATGTCATCTTTTAGTGACAACCGTTAAGGGTCGCATAGTAACTCGCCATTGCTGCATTAATACATCATGCCGACACTATCGACGGCTGATACACTCCCAAATGATCGGCATGATGTATCAATGAAGCCCTGATGTAGGCTGCATGAATGCACCATAACCAAAGAAATATCATATTAAGGTTGATCGCTACTCTTAACTTTGTATCCATGAAATGTCCTGTTTTTCACCCCAAAGTTAGCTTTCATCATTTAGAAATGGAAAATATAAAAAAATGGGGGGGTCCCGAGCTTCTTCTTTTATTACAGATTTTTGAAAAAAAAAGTATTCTCTATTTTTGCCAAAAATACAAAAATAAGAGGAAATTTTCATGATTTTTTTTTTTAATGAACCAATACCGAGATTAATTTTGTATTGCACATGAATAACTCTAGGTTATGTCCTTTAATGGGAAAAATAGAATGATGGTCCAAAAATGTACCTTTGTATGAAAAAACGTGCTGGTTTTAAGACGATTATTCAAATTTAATGTATAATTTTTCAGCAATATCTAAATATCACTGAAAAAAATCCATGAACTTTTTTTTTTATTTTTTCAAAAAATTGTTCATATCAATAGCTAACATTTGAAAGGACTTTTGATAGGTGGTCCCGGGCATATTTTCATGGTTTTGGGCCTTTGAATTTAAAAAATAGTGCAAAAATGGTCTAAATCTCATATTTAGAGCCTAAAAAAATGGGTAAACGGGCAAAAATTGGGGTGTAAAATGGCTGTATTTCCTACCCTTGGTTATTTCAAAGAACCTGATTAGATCTTTTTATATCTAGATAATGATTTATTGATTAATAAGTCCAATGTTCTAACTTATATAAAAAATAGAAAATATTATTGGCTATAAATACATCAAATATTCAAAGTCCAATAAAACGCTCAATTTTACTCGAAATTGTCTGATCTTTTTATATAGCTCAGTCAGCATATATATGTTTCTAGTTTATTAATATTAGCTCAATCTGATACATATAAGCTATATGCGCAGAGACCTGCGCAGTGGTCCGTATTCAATGAGTAGCGATCAACCTTAAAGCACTATGCAGCCCCTAAAGGGTTAAACCCGGTCTACACCGCAGTAGTAGCGTGCTGCCACAGTAGGCCTGGCTTCCCCCTTTGACGGCGACTCTCAATGCCTCTATGTTTGTCATAGAAAACATGTGACCGTGCCCGGCTAGGGTCGTCCCTGCTATAGAAACGGGTAGGGCTTGGTACTGTATGGAGGGGGAGGGGCGTGAAGGGGGGGGATGGGTAGAAGAATCATGCAGGGAGGTGAATGGGTAGGAAGTAGGTGGGTGTGAGGTGGGTGGGGTGGGGCATGGGGCCCTTCTATAGAATGGGATCGGGCTTTGGTGCGTTATGCTGTGGGTTGGAGGGTGGGAGGGTGGGAGGGTGGGCGGGGGGGGGGGCTTGGGGGGGGGGGCTTGGGGGGGGGGGGGGGCTAGGGTGTACAGGAGGGGTGGGATCTGTGAATCTATATGGGTGTTATACTTGCAGATGGGGTGTCAGAAGTGGTTGTAACTTGTACTACACAAATTTACTACTAACTGGTCAGACATGGAGAAGAGGTGATGAGAGTGATGTTTGAAGTTCAGGATGGCCCCCACTCTTCATTGCTGCTGTGACACCATCATTGTTAAAAATATGTTAGAGTCTTTAATTTTCTACCTTTCCATGTCATCGTTTTTTTCAAAATATAGGGGTCCTTTTTTACAAGAATGCTCGTAAAAATTGCAAATAGGGGGGTGTTTTCTGTACTGAGAGAAATTCATATAGGGTACTCAGAATTCCCATATCTAGTTTTTATTTGGTGATGATGTTCTAAATAGGAGTTTTAAGCCCCAAAAGTTTTTACCAGAAATATGGTACCCTTTTCACTCAAGAAATCGTGAATAGGAGGTATTTTTAACTACTGTAACGATGATGGTGTCAGGCTACATAGGGAGTGTGGGAGCCGAGAGGGGGGGGGATGGGAGAGTGTATGCTGATGCTGGATGAAGATGGAGGGTGGTTGGAGGGTGGGGGTCTATATCATTATGGCCGTATTTATGGGAGGGTATGGGGTAAATAAGTGTGCTCGTGATAGAATATGGTGGAAAATATTATGCCATCTCTCTGCCCTCTCCCCATCTATCATCCCTCTCCCCCATCTTCTGTCTTCTCCCCATCTCTCTCCCCAGAGAGAGATAGGTAGAGACAGAGACAGAGAGGAAGAGAGAGCGAGACAGAGGGAGGGACAGAGACGGAGACAGAGGGATGGGCAGAGGAGGATGGGCAGAGAGACGGAGACAGAGAGGAAGACAGAGACAGAATGAGAATGAGAGACAGGGATACTAAGACAGACAAACAGAGATAGAGGCAGGGAGAAGGGGAGAGACTGGATGTAATTTAACACAGGAAAAGAGATAATGAATACAAGAAATTAGAAAAAGGGCTACACGATATTCCGCATTAGCGAGATACAGTGGCTCCACCTTTTGGACCACTGGTAACAATCATAACCCTTTGCTCTGCAAGGACCAGCTCAGCCAAATCTCGTGGCCGAGATTAGGGTACAGGCAGGGTGCAGGTATTGTGAATAGGTTGTACCTGGACACTCCTAATGTCACCTGTGTCCAGTATAGTGTAGTGGTTAGCACTGTGGACTCATAATGCTGGGAGCCCAAGTTCAAATCCCTACCAGGCCAAATAACACTATGTCCTTTAAATACATATTTCTAAATTTTCTTTAGTATTGTGAATAATGTATTCTGTTTCCAAAATTGCTTTACTTATGAATTTGATTACCAGGCATTGCCTGGAAGAGATTTGAACTCAGGTACTCTGCATCATGAGTCCACAGTGCTAACCACTACACTATACTGGACACAGGTGACATAAGGAGTGTCCAGGTATGACCTATTCACAATACCTGCACCCAGTTTGTACCCTAATCTCGGCCACGAGATTTGGCTAAGCTGGTTTCTGCGAGTACTGGGAATAGACCTAGGACCAGTGGAAATGGCGCTGCCCACTGATCATCTCGCTAATGCCCTATAGAAGAGGCTGGGAAGTCCCATGCATAGTTAAAGTATATTGTCTGAAGTATCATTTCGTTTTCTTGACATGGTCTTGAGTATACAGGGCACGATACCATCGGGTTTGTTCCCACGAATAAATATTACCCCCACCCACCCACCCCCATACACCCTCCCTAATATTGGTGGTACTAGGGCAATGCTCAGCCCCAATATGCCTCAGAGATCAGTTTCAGCATTTACCGAAACTAGGGTGGAGTACCGTTTGGTGTTGAGCTTCCAGTCAGAAGGCTACAGTTTATTCCCACGAATAAATACCCCCCCCCTTACCCACACACACGTTACGCCCCCATACTATTGAAGGTACCAGGGTAATACCCATCCCAGGAGGGAGGGAGGGTACTCTACTACCGGTACCATGCATTGGATAACCACTGCAGCACGACTCTGGAAAGCGATGAGTTTGAGTTTGAGTTTTTATTTTGGCAAACAATCCTCTACAAGTATTTCGATCCAAGTCTAGGTATATGCAATGCATCACGGAATTCACAGGAATTCATCTTATCAATCAATCCAAGTGAATATGGTGCTGAATTTCCATTAGATTCTGAAAAGGGGGGCGGTCAGATGTCATCAAGGCCCTGATAAGTAGGGCGGTCAAAACCATAACATTAAATTGAGTTAGATTTCTTGCCGAAAGGAAATAAATAGCATTGAATTTGTACAAAATTCCTAGAGACAATTCTTCCAACCCCTGAAAAGGAGGGCGGTCAAATCTCCCAACCCCTGAAAAGTAGGCCGTCAAATCTCCCAAACTCTGACGAGAAGGGCGGTAGGGCGGCAGTTGCTATCTACCCTCAAAGACTGAGCGACCCCCCGGGTACCCATCCTGTACCGACCTGAGATGGGGTTCTATGGGCAGCGCTGGGACTGTGGCTGTTGTGAAGAGTTGGCTTGGCGTGGGTGCAGCTTGTGGACGACATGAAGAGACTGGGCCTGAAGGTGGCTTTTATACCTGTAAGGGCCGCATAGTGCTTTAATTGCAACTGTTTGTAGGCATGATGCATGAATGCAGCCCTGACGAGTAACTGTCCAGTGCTGCATTCATGCATCAATCCGGCCTAATAGAGTTGATACACTCCTGAAGGGTTCACATGATGCATCATTGCATGATGCACCAATGAGTTAATCCTCCCCGATGCTATACATTGGTGTATCACAACGACAAATGATCATGCTGCCACCATTAGAGGGTTCCCCGACTGTGGTGGCATTGTGCAGGCAGGGTGCTCCTCTCTTCACACCACCTCTGCCGTGACCGGGCCCTTTCAGCACTATACACTGCCCGCCCTTTGAGCATGGCTCCCTGGGCCTGGTGCCCATACTAGTGTCTATGCACCCGGTGGGTGTTGCATGGGGGTGGCTAGTCTGTTTGCCCGCTCTGTTGTAAATGCCTCTTTTGAGACCAAATGAAACATCTCGTCCCATTCAGGGCCTGGAGACTAGTGTGATTTATCCCAACACTTACTCAGTACGCTCTATCTTTACTACCTTCTGTACCCCTTTAAGGACGGCATGTCACTAAAAGATGACATTGGTCGTCATGATGCACCGATGCAGCCCCAGCGAGTGACTCGCCGGGGCTGCATTGGTGCATCATGCCTACCCTTCGGGAGTGTGTCAACCCCGTAGAGTCGGCATGATGCTTGGATGCAGCCCTGGCACGTTACTTGCCAGGGCTGCATTCATGCAATATGAAGGCCTTAAGGCATTATGCCGTCCTTAAAGGGGTACTCTGGCCACTCTCTCCGCCCACCAACCTGGTCCTTCCACCCTGCAAGGGCCGCATTGAGCTTCATGTCCCTATCGTCATGATGCATGAATGCAGCGCTGGCGAATCTACTCTACATGACTACAAACGGATAGAGCGCACAGAGAGAAGTAAAGGCGTCACCATGACTCTTTTACCATAGTCAACTCTAGTTGACTCTGATAGCAGAGTCATGATGACTCTGGTGGAGGGGTCACAGCTACTTCAGTCATACCCCTTGCTCCTTGTACAAATTGACTCTCCCTCTTGACTCCATCAGTGCAGAGTCAAGTGCAGTTGACTCTGCCCACAGCAGAGTCGTTTGTAGTTTGACCCTTCATGAAGAGACAAATAAAAAATGTATTGACTCTGATAGTAGTTGCATATGAAACCACCTGGTGGGGCAACCAACACTAATTTGGTATCAGTGGCAACCACAAGGCAGAGCCACTATCTATATGTTAGATAATTGTTACATGCCACACAGTTTTGATTCTTTATAGATAGGTCCACTATGTCTAAATAGTGTGGTTAAGGGATGTCAATGGATAAGCTTTCCAGTTGACTTACCTGAATCCAATATGATGACAAACTGTACAATACATTCCAAGAACATCAACAGTATAGAGCTTAGTCACCATATGTGTGGGTATGGGATATGAAGATAAAGCTGGGCACTAACTGTGTGAGATATAATGTGTGGCACTGCTTACTACTTCTAAAATGTGTATGGCCAATGGTCTGTAGAATGTAGTGTGAGGCAGATATAACTTAGCCCTTTCACACAGGGGGAAGTGGTAGACATTACAAAATATCTTGTTATTGACCTGTCTTGGGCAATAACCTCACCTACTCACTTCCCTTACAGGCCTCACCTGGCTTGCCCACTAATTATATACACCTGTTGCCCCCCACTCTACCCTGGTATAAATACACAATCCAACTGACCTGCATGCACTCATGTATTTGATTTTGACTCCCCGTCTTTTGATGGGTCAACTGCTGATGAATCTTCAGGAATGGAGAGTCAAACTCATTTGACTATCCTCTACAGGTGTCACGTGGGAGACAAACTGCGACTCTGGCTGTCAGAGTCGTGGCGACTCCTTTACTTTTCTGTGTGCACTATTTGCGGGTACCCAGCCACTATAAGTGCCCTCTCTCCCATCTCTTTCCTCTACCCCCTCTTTGCCCCCACCCCTCTGCTCCCTCTCTATTCTCTCCCCACCCCTCTACTCTCTACCCCATCGCGCTGCCCTCTCCTCCATCTCTCTTCCCTCCCCTCATCTCTGCTTTCTCCCTGATCCCTTTGGTCCCTCTCCCATATCTCTTCCCTCTCCCCCGTCCCTCTGCTCTCTACCCCCATCTCCCTGACTTCTCTGCATGTATCTGCCGTTTACCCCCTTCCCTCTCCACATCGCTCTTCCCTCTCCCCCATCTCTCCGTCTTCTCCCCATTCCTCTGCCCTCCCTCCCTTCCCTCTGCCCCATCTCTCTACCCTCTGCCCATCCCCCTCCCCTATCTCTTTTCATTCTCCCTCATATACCTGCTCGGTCCTGCCATCGCTCTGCCCTCTCCCATATCTCTCCCCTCTGCCCCACCCCTCTGCTCTCTACCCCCATCGCTCTGTCTTCTCCCCATCTCTCTGCCCTCCCCTGGACCCCTCTCCCCCTTCCCTCTCCCCTCTGCCCATCTCTCTACCCCCTCCCCCACCTTCTTTACCATCCACCACCTACCACTTGGCAGTGGACACTACTTGCTACATTTACTGTGGACTATTTGCTTTCTATGTGGTGTTGGGACTATACTGGTGTATGGGGAGGGGGAGGGTAACCCTTTAAGCACCCGATAGTGTTTTAATGTGCTATGTCCTTGGCCGTCACGATGCATGAATTCAGTTTTTTGCGATCGTACTCGCCAGGGCTGCATTCATGCATTATGTAGGGTTGATATGATGCTTGAATGCAGCCCTGGCTGCCTACTCATGATGAGATATGGCATGTTGCATTAATTCATCATGCGGCATTTAAAGGGTTATGAACAGGGAGGAGGTCGACCCCTCTCAGTGTCCAACCAACAAAACCCACCCAGGGCATGATTAACATCGCCGCCCAAGCCTCCAAAAGACGAACTAAGGTCCATAGAAAAAAGCCCCCCTTCTCCTCCCACCTCCCCCTCCCCCCCCCCATACACTCCCCACCCACCTGTAGCCCAGTCTCTATGGGCAAGTCGCCACTCTCATTGAAACACACTCCGGGTCAGGTAGAAAAGATGAATACACCAACTCCCAAGCTCTCCAAATCAACATAATAGCTATTTTATTTGCGGTCCCTTTGGCCGCGCAGCAGTTTAGAATGCTGCTTTGAGAAGGCCTCCATAGTATGCGCCATACATCAGTCCACGTTTTCAAAACGGCCTTCCTGTAAGGAATCCTTTCAATGCTGGGTGAGTTTTCTATGCTGTTTTGGTATAAGGCTCCCAGGGTGGGACGCTTGTATGGAAGTATTTTCTCATGGGTGCAGGTTCAGTTTGAAAAGGCCTTTCTGGAGTTTTTGTCAGAGCTTTTCTGTGGATATTGAATTAGTTACATGTACACGTTTTCTATGGGAGAAGGCAAGGAGTAACACCACGAGATTCTGATCTTGAAGCAAGTTGGGGAGCAGATTTTCACCCAATGGTTTGAAGTAGTTTGTGGTCAAAGGGTTCCTTTGGAGGTGCCGCCTTTAGAATAGCTACATTCACTGGGAAGCGCTATGAATCCCCTTTAGTTGGTTGTGAATACCTTTCCCATTGATTTGTGCAGTAGTGCTGACTTTGTATAGCTACTGTACACCTACAAAAATGGCAACCAACATTTTACAGTGTAACACATGTGATAATGATATTTTTAAAACTTAGAAAATATGACACACAACCATAGGTGTACCATATGGCTATATAGACAGAGGTCCATGATGATTTGTCTGAACGACAGGTTTCTTCACGAGTGGTGCATTGGATTGTATCACACGAGGCGGAGCAGAGTGTGATGCGATCCAAAGCACCATGAGTGGAGAAACCAGGAGTTCAGACTGATTAGAGTGGATCTTTGTACTTATTTCATGTAATTCTTGATTCATTTTTATCAAAATATCATTTTAAAGATTAGGTTCATAGTTATTTTGGTTATGTCATTGTGGAGAAACAGCTCATGGAGAATGAGAATCAGTTTCTCCACGGGTGTGTGGAGAATGACAATTTTAGAAATAAAGCATAGTAACTTTGTTTCTCCACATGAAATAAAAGGCACAGCTCTATGATAATATATCAAAAGAATTCTAATTATGCAGGTCTACCATAATTATATTAAGACTTAAAACTATATTCCATAACTATGAAAAACAACTACAGATGTGCCACAACTATGCCACAGAATTCTATCACTACACAGAGAGAAATGTGAGCGTCGCTGTCGCCAAAACTACTCACTTTTGAAATTTATAGATATAAAAACTAGACATCTGAACTATATGGCACAGCTAACGATAATTATATGAGACGGTGTTAATGTAGTCCCAGTCGGCATGATGCTTGAATATATCCCTGAAGTAGACTGCTCACACTGAAAAAGTAAACGTGTCTCCAGACCCGTCCAAGTGACTCGTCTACCCCGGTAAGTGACAAGGAAGCAGGTCTTCTAGCTGTAGATAGAAGACCCACTTGGTATGTGCCAGCCCAAAACCTGACATGTGCCAGCTCCAGATTCTATTTATGGGATGCTAACCTGATAGGTTAGACAACTTTGACTCGTTTATTCTATGATAGACGAGCCTGGAGACAAGTTTACTTTTCCAGTGCAGGACTACATTAATATAACATGACGACAAGTCGTGGAACAGTATTGATATAAATAAAGCACTCTGCTGCCCTTAAAGTGGGAAAATCTGGTTGTCATCAAGAAGTACCAAGGTGCTTGTGTATCTAAGGCCCGGGGGGGGGGCTACTCTGCCATGTATTGGATAACCACTGCAGCACAGCTCTGAAAAGCGGTGGCGGTGAATTTCCATTACATCCCAAAAAGGGGGCAGTCAGATGTAGGTAAGGCGCAGAGAAGTAAGTATTATTGCTTAAAGGGATGAATAAAATGAATTTGTACAAAATTGTGAGAGACCTAAACTTAAAATATCCCATCCAGCAAGTAGATAGCAGCAGTGGTTTGGAGTAGGGCAGTACATGTGCAGGTTATCCACATACATAGGGCGGTCAAATCTCCCAAGCTCTGAAAAGTAGGGCGATAGGGCGGCAGTTGCTATCTACTCTCAAACACTCAGTGCCCACCCCGGGATCTAAGGACTGCTTAGCATTCCTTGTAGGGCCATTTGTCGGAATGATGCATGAATGCAGCCCTGGTAAGTTGGCTCACCAGGACTGCATTCATTCATGCATCAAGACGACCAAAGATAACACATTAAAGCACTATACGGCCATTAATGGGTTAAACCAAGGGCCTACGGTAGGGACACCAGAGGTCACTTTCTCTCCGCACCTCAGACCAGGCACTCACTCCCTCCCCCGACCTGCAGCCCCTCCCTTTTTTCTGCATTTTACTACATGATAATGACCATATTTGTAGAGATGTATAACTCAAAGGGTGGCGATAAGCAATGTGAATAGGGCCGATTATCGTGATGACACGCCGGGTAACGAGCGCCTAACTCTCACACCAGGGGGCGGGGTGGTGGTGTAGGGGGCCAGGGGCACCCCCAGACCCCCCCCCCCGGCCCTCACTATTCCAATGGACAAGTCCCCGCCCTACCCCATATATTTAACCATTTATGGGCAGCATGGTGCTCTACTGCATTATGCCATTCATCGCCCCATGTATGATCGTTGTGATGCCTGAATGCAACCCTAAGAAATAGACTCACCAGGGCTGCATTCATGCATGCATCATGACGGCAAAGGGAATAACGCATTATCAAAGCACTATGCAGCCCTTAAAGGGTTAACTCTACAACGTCCCACTTTACGGCTATATACCTGAGATGAATACTGCAGGAATGGCAGCAACAAAAGCCGCACCTCAGCCAACATAATGGACTCTAGAGTTGAGATTTGAACCGCTGCTGGTCTAGAGGCAGCAACAATGCTGTAGCATACAGAGCAGCCCATGCTGCACCAGGGGCTGCTGCCGGGTTGTGGCATGGTCTGGGGGGTACCAGGGGCATTTTGTAGGGAAATCCCTATGAGGGTGATACCATTGATTCCATCCCATACCTTATATTCCAAGTCATTATTGAAGCATTTCTATTTGTACTAGAACTAAACAGTATGATAGACATGACATAGCACACACTAGCATTGCTAACTCACATTAAGCACAGTATACATGTAACGAGGCATCTGTGATGCATTTGAATATTATGAACTGTGATATTGAGAAATGAATAATTGTATGCTCTGCTGTAGCAGCCAAAATACAGGAACTTGTTCCTGACTGTTGCAGTTAATATTTTTAAAAGATTGAATTGAGTTGAATAATTGAATTGTAGTGCAGCGTTTTATCCTAAAACGGTGCTGCCTAACGAGTTGTGAAAAATAGAAATATGACTGAGTGAGGGGTCCTCTGTATGCGATTCAAGTTAGTGCTAAATGGACATTTTACAGCCATCAAATATTTAATTCATTTATTACATACTTCCCAATTCACCTGGAACTATATGGGTCCACTTCTGTACACTTCTATGGGACACCCAATGCTGCCCATGGGAAGGGCATACACAGAGAGAAGAAACAGCGTCAAAAGGGAGTCCAGGTTGCCTCCAAAATGACTCCACTGTTTAGGGGAGTCCAGGTTGCCTAAGGGTGCCTAGGTGACTCTCTGGCTTATATGACTCTCCCAGATGACTCCCCTAGGTAAAATCACAGGCCATTGATATGACATCAGGACCCTTTCCTCTTAGTGGGAGGCGACCGAGACCAGGACTAACAATACTATAGGGTGCCTGGTGGAGAAGTTGGGGATCACTATCTTCATAAATCTTGCTGCTTTCGTGCTACTGTCAGGCGGGGCTACCAGGGTCACATTCCCCCTGCGCGCCCTCCGACACCCTCCATAGAAAACCAAACAAATCGCGCCGGCTCTATGGACTAGGGTAATTGCACAGGCTCAATGCCGTCAAAAACCACACAAGAAAGGCAGCCCCAATAAAGATACCCCTCCCTTTATAATCAACTGCAAGATAAATGTAAAAGGTCTGGCTATTATACTAGGGCCTTTTGTGCGCTGTATGTGTCTACACACACAGGCGACAGTATCCCCTCTACCCTCCCCTCCCCCCCCCCTATACAGACTCCATAGAGATGGTGTGTATAGGCCTGCTGTTAACCCTTTAGGCATGGCATGATGCATTAATGCATTTGGTGCATCATGCTGCACAAATGCAGGTGTGGTGGGTTTTACTTGCAGGTGCTGCTGCATTGGTGTATCATGCCAACTCCTCTGGGGTATGTCAACCTTCTATATGGTCAGTACACGTATGATGCATGAATGTACCAGCTGCAAGTTACTGACCAGCTGCATGAATGCATCATGCTTAAACCAAAAAAAGGGCATAGTGGATTAAAGCACTATCCTACCCCTAAAGGGTTAAAAGGACACACATACACATGCATGGATATATATGGCCACTGTTGCTACATCCTCCCCTCCCCCCACCCCCCACCACCCCCACCCACCACACACCCCTCCAGGTAAACTGACACTAACTGACAACCATGTGGATGCCCCCTACAACACCGCTCCAACACCTGGTGGCGTTTTACCTGGAAATTGCCAGTGCCCCTCCCTGCACGTCCTCATGTAGCAGTCCCAGAAGCTGCCCCTAGGGGGAGGCACCCGGGGTGGTGGCTACTGGGCAGGTAAGTGCCTGGATTATAGGGGTTTCTGGGTAGGGAAGCCTCCAGGGGTGGGTGTAATTACTGAGGGGGCAGGTACTGGGGGTAAGTGGACGCTGAGGGTAGAGCTGCTGATGGGGCTGCCATATTGTACTTGTAAATGTGTCTAGTGTTTACATTTGAGGGTTCAAGCCAGTTGTCTAGTGTGGGTGGCCATTACTTGCTCTGGTACTCGCTATATTAGCATTGATAACATCTGTGACAATGGGTGCTATTTCACCCTACAAATTCTGCAGTAAATGGAGGGAATTGTATAATTGGTCTAAATATATGTATTCCGCGGGTGCCGCTATGCTTAAGTGCTTTACAGGTTTAGAGGGTCAAGGGCATGGTAACAGAGGGTAGTGAACTTTAGAGTGAAAGCATGAATTATTATCACATTTTTTGGCGAGTAACTCACCAAGCCTGCATTCAGGCATGCACTGTGGCGACCCCATGGGGTTCATGCACTCCCGAAGGGTCGCCAAGATGTATGAATGCAACGTTTGTGGGTAGACTCGCCAGGGCTGCATTCAGGCATCATAATGACAATACACATCTATAAACATATAGCACATTAAAACACTATGACACCCTTTAAAATGAATTAGTCCCAATACCATACACTGATAATAATGGACTTTAAAATGTTAGTCACTACGGACTACATTTCTATAGTCACATGAATGTAGCAAAAACGACTACACCAAGTTAGTCACCTATGTCTATAGTAAGTTAGTCATATAGTCAACCTATAGTCAGCCATTAAATCGGCTGCTTTGGGCTATATAGTCAAATGACTATGAATTTAATGGTTTCATGGTCTAAAGTAGTCACTATGACTAATAGATATAGTCAATCATGAGAAATACGGGAAACTTAAGTACTGAAGGCAGGTCAAGGTTCAGCAGGGTAGACATGGCTAGGATAAAGCAGGGCAGGGGACAGGCTAGGATGAGGTAGGGCAGGGGACAGGCAAGGATGAGGCAGGGCAGGGGACAGGCTAAGATAAGGCAGGGCAGGGGACAGGCTAGGATAAAGCAGGGCAGAGACAGGCTAGGATAAGGCAGGGCAGGTGACAGGCTAGAATAATGCAGGGCAGGGGACAAGCTGGGATAAGGCATGACAGGGGACAAGCTAGGATAAGGTAGAGCAGGTGACAGGCTAGGATAAGGCAGGCCAGGAGACAAGCTAAGATAAGGCAAGGCAGGGGACAGGCTAGGATAAGGCAAGGCAAAGGACAGGCTAGGATAAGGCAGAGCAGATGACAGGCCAGGATTAGGCAGTGCAGGGAACAGGTTAGGATAAGGCAAGGCAGGGGACAAGCTAGGATAAGGCCGGCCAGGGGATAAGCTAGGATAAGGCAGAGCAGGTGACAGGCTAGGATAAGGCAGGCCAGGAGACAAGCTAAGATAAGGCAAGGCAGGGGACAGGCTAGGATAAGGCAAGGCAAAGGACAGGCTAGGATAAGGCAGAGCAGGTGACAGGCTAGGATAAGGCAGGCCAGGAGACAAGCTAAGATAAGGCAAGGCAGGGGACAGGCTAGGATAAGGCAGAGCAGGTGACAGGCTAGGATAAGGCAGAGCATATGCCAGGCCAGGATAAGGCAGGCCAGAGGACAGGCTAGGATAAAGCAGGCCAGGGGACAGGCTAGGATAAAGCAAGGCAGGGGACAGGCTAGGATAAGGCAGGGCAGAGGACAGGCTAGGATTAGGCAGGGCAGGGGAGAGGCTAGGATAAGGCAGGGCAGGGGACAGGCTAGGATAAAGCAGGGAAGGGACAAGCTAGAATGAGGCAGGGCAGGGCACAGGCTAGGATGAGGCAGGGCAGGTGACAGGCTAGAATAATGCAGGACAGGGGACAAGCTAGGATAAGGCAAGGCAGGGCATAAGCTAGGATAAGGCAGGCCAGGGGACAAGCTAGGATAAGGCAAGGCAGGGGACAAGCTAGGATAAGGCAGGCCAGGGGACAAGCTAGGATAAGGCAGGCCAGGAGACAAGCTAAGATAAGGCATGGGAGGGGACAGGCTAGGCCAGGGGACAAGCTAGGATAAGGCAGGGCAGGTGACAGGCCAGGATTAAGCATGGCAGGGACAGGCTAGGATAAGGCAGGGCAGGGGACATGCTAGGATAGGGCATGGACAGGCTAGGATGAGGCAGGGCAGGGGACAGGCTAGGAAAAGGCAGGGCAGGTGACAGGCTGTGATAAGGCAGGCCAGGGGACAAGCTAGGATAAGACAGGCCAGGGGACAGGCTAGGATAAGGCAGAGGAGGTGACAGGCTCCTGTGTAGGCCTATCATGCTCTGTCAGTCTAGACATACACTGTTCATGTATTTCTATGTTTTCAAAATTGGAACAAATTACCATGATAACTCTATCAAACATGAGAAGTCATGCAGCCTATAACATCTTAAGTTGTCATAGTCAACTGAAACATAACATAAAACAAGCAAGGATATCCATAGAACAGTGGTTTAGGAGAGGATGTGCCTACCTGAAGTCCATGGACCATTCAAATTTGAATCCTAACTGTTTCCTGTGCACACATTCCTGTGACATCATCAATTTGTGTGATCCACATATAGTCACTCCTGACTATCTTTATGACTAATATGTGACTAAGTTGTATAGTCCCCTGACTACGGGGGTCAAAATATGATGGTATAGTCAGTACTGACTATAGGTTTTATTATCAGTGTAGGTACAGGGAGAGACCCTGGGTCATTCAGCCTACATTCCTCCTCTACCTGGTAGTACTATAGTTACACTTGTCACACACAGCATTCTAGCACAGAATGGCACACACACCATTCTAGATTGGCACTGGAAAACACCACTATGACCTTGAACTTGCACTTCGCTGGGTCTTGGCAATCACTGTTCTCAGAATGGGACCAGCAAACAGGAACTAGAACTGGAACCAGAAAGTATGATGGAAATCTCCCACCATACTTTCTAGTTCTTGTTTACTGGTACCAGGAGGGATTGCCAAAACCCAGCAAAATTCAAGTTCAAGTCATAGTGGTAGTTACCAGAGCCTTCTTGTGGAAGGATCTGGGGACAGGAGTAGGTCGCAGTGTGCACACCTGAAGACACCTGTGATTAGGGCCGGGGCAGGCAGGTGGTAAGTGCAGCTATCAGGTATGCTGAAGTCAGCCTCAACACCTGAACAGCTACTTGTAACGTCAGGTAGAGTTAGAGCCAAACCCTAACCCGGAATTAACCCTTTAAGGGCTGCAAAGTGCTCCAATGTGCTATGTCTTTTGTCGCCATGATGCATAAATGTATATATGTATATAAATGTACATTTTTGTATATATGTATTTATATCAGGCTTCTGTGAATATAAGCCCTTATACCTCAGTTTGCTGGAAGAACAAAAACAATCAGTCTGTTTGTATATCACATGAGTAGTATAGTATGTATCGGAACGGGACTATAGTTAAGTACTGTTTATTACTCAATCGACCTGCAGCCAATCAGAGGCCTCCCTTTTGGCGGGAAATTCAAAAGCAGCCAATGAGAGGCCTCCCTTTTGCGGGAAATTCAAATAGGTCACGTGACCGGAAGTGACCTACTTCCGGTCACGTGACCTTTGGGCGGGAAATTCAAATAGGTCACGTGACCGGAAGTGACCTACTTAAGAGGGTCACGTGACCACCATGTTGGCGGGAAATTCAAATAGGTCACGTGACGGGAAGTGACCTACTTAAGGGGGTCACGTGACTACTAGGTTGGCTTTCAAAATAAGTCACTTGAGATTTTGATGGATAAATAAATTTAAAAAAAGAAAAAAAAAGCAAGCTGAAAAAGCTTGCTAAAAAATAATTTAAAAATGCGGCTCTTTTTTTCTAGGAGGGGGGGAGAGGGGCACTCTGGGGGGCACTCTTTAAGATGCATGGGGGGGGAGGGGGGGAGGGGGGGAGGGGCAGGGTTTTTTAAGAGTGAGACTCGCTTCTCTGCCCTCTCTAAAAGAGAGGGCAGAGAGGCGAGTCTACTTACAATGAAAGGTATCATGATCGCGTTTATGATGATGTGCATCATGATGTGACTATCTTACAACTTTATAGACAATAAGCAAGACATGGGCGTACTTACACGGGCTATTTGTAAACTAATGAATGTGACTTCCTCGTTAAAATCGGTATCTACAACTCTTTTAAGCTTAAGGCTTTTTCTTGAGTTTATTCTTTTGTTCAATTTCGGGCCCACCTCAAAAGAGGAATAGGCCCTCTGTAGCACTTGTCGCTTGCTCATCAATCAGAGCCGGGGTGTAGAAGGCCCCTGCCCTGTCGGGTAAGAGATAGATCGACCTCTGGTACGTTTTTGGTTAGTTTGGAGCTCTCAGTCGACTGTCTTATCCACCTTAAAAAAACCAGACTTTCGGTGTCTCATGATAAAACTGGTGCCTTATACTAAGTGCTGGATTACTTTCTCATTTTTTTAGTGTTCTATCCGATGCTTATTTAATTTTTGCACTGATAAAAACGGTTAGCTTGTACAAACACGCGGTCTATTTAAGTGTTAAGTGTAGAAAATGAACAGAACAGTGCACAGAAAATAGAGCTACCGACTACATTTCGCCCAGTCACTCAGCGGAGAACAAAAGAACTAATGACGTAGTGTACCCGCTATTCCGACAGTTGGCGCCACCGTTATACTTTTCCCGCGTGCGACATGAAGCCTTGGGGTGGGTACTGGCTGTTTTGGTTGTAGGTACCGAAACATAAAAAACTACAGCCAGCCCAATGTCATGGTGAGACAGCTCTCTTATTTTTACCTTGAGTAGCGTCCGTAGGGCCTATGACAAAACCTAGTCCCGTACACTGAGCAGCTTGAGGTCTGAAGGCTCATACAGAAAAATGTGTGGGTGTGTGGGTGTGTGGGTGTGTGGGTTGCTTTACGCCTTAGTTAACAGCTATGGTCATTTCAAGAGCGGTGATGGTGATCGAATCTATTGGCCCTTTTACCGAGACAAGGGTTCTTTTACATCCCACACTACATAGCAGAGAGACGTCTAGCAGCCCCTAGAGGCCCCTCGAGAGGTGCCGTGGAGAAGAGCAGATATCCACGAGAGGCCACACCAACAACCAAATTATATCTTTATCCCGCGAGAAAAGGAGATAAGGGTCAAGGTTATGAACCATCAGAAGATTTTAGAGTAAATTAAGTTATGAGATATTAATATAATGTACATATCTAGGGCCCGATATAGGGCCTCTGCAGATCCCCCTTCAGGGCCCCGATCCATGAGGCCTTAGAAACGGAGCTGGGTCATGTAACCAAGGGAGATCAGCAGTTGTTGATGTCGGCGCTGCCGATAACGCTGGTTAAATGACCGTTTTACTCATGTTTAGAGTCAGAATAGCTTGAGTATTACTTGAATATCGAAGAGTAGAGGTCAAATTACCCCAGACAAGATGTTTCCATCTAGAAATTCTCGACAGTATTTCCGAAAATTGCAAATATTGGTCCCAGTCCCACGGGGCCCCATACCGAGTATTAAAAGTTTGAGATGCAACTTTCATTCATGCTGTTGACCAATCAGGGCGCCCTGTTTTTACGACCTTGACTACATAGTAAAAGTGATTGACAACGTCAGATATCACTTGACGACGTCAAATATCGATCTGATATTTGATCCCTTGATATTTGATTCAAAACCCACATCGAGTGGGATAAAGCCTTTTATCATCTTTTGATTGTGAGGCATACACTTTTCTTACACACAACAGCTGTCATCTATCAAGGGGCTCTGGATAGGGGGTCCCCATGTCGAATGTCGATCTTAGAAAATGACCATGTCACATGGCAATGTCACTTAATAATGTTCATATCCCATGTCGATTTTAAGAAATGTTCATGTCACCTGTCACTAGGATTTTTTGGGCCTCATGTCACTTGTCATTAGACCTCATGTCGTTTGTCGATTATAAGAAATGGTCATGTCACCATATCGAATTTAGCGGTCCACACCCATTATCAAGTGTCAGGACATGTCGGCTGCTTGAACACGTAGTCTGTCATCACCCTTTGTTTCTGTGCCTTATCTAAACAGGCAATTAGTGGCCGCTAGCCGAGAGTACCTCCCTGGTCCCCTCTCCCGAATCTGCTAGACGTCTCACTGATAGGAGTGTGTGGGTGTGTGGGTCTGTGTGTGTCTGTTCGGTCTGTGTGTGCACGCGTCTTGCACTCTAGTCTTGCGGACCACTGTTAAGCCTGTGGTTGGAGAGCGCGACATAGCCGCCCGCTACACTCTCCAAACAGAGGTCCGCAAGACTGGGCCGGATCGCGCTCTTGCTTAAAGGTGCACCTCAACTCAGTGCGCCTTTAACAGCCGCCCCTAATAGGTGAAGTTCTTGACGCGGCACAGCGCCTCCCACCAGTAGCCAATCAGCGCGCCGAACGCCGGACACACCTCCACCGTGTGAGCCTCTAAGTAGGTCACACGAATCATACTAAGATGCCGAGGTCTTCTGTCGGTTCGTCGCGGTGGCCGTGAGTGATCGCACGGTCGCCAAAATTCACTGCCTAGATTGGCAGAGGGGGGGGCTGATTACCCCCCGTCGGATGAATTGCGGCGAAACCATAATCAATTTTTCGCTGTTTTAGATAAAAGAGATTCAGAGCTATCCGCTCGTCCAAGAATTATTTTTCTATCAGCCCGGGATCACCCTCAAATTAAGGCCTAAAGTCCAAAAACCCAAAATTTTTTCCCTATGGGATTTCAGTGTCTAAGCGTTTTTTGCGGCCCCAAGGAGCAGCTCACGGGTTCGAACCCTGTAAACGCTTTGACGCGCTTTCGTCGCCTTAGGCGACGTGGCTAGACGTCTTGACTAAAACTTAGTGAGGGTTCGAACCCGGAACGTCCGTATTAGACGCCTAATTTCTACTAGCCCCGAAAACGAGAGTATCATATCTATATAGGTCAACCATGTTAGCCTTGGTTTAAGTGCGTGCAGAACCGTGTATTGTGCATTTATGCAGCATACAGATATGGAGACAGGCTGCTACAGTGTCAAATTGATCGGCATTGAATGTAACTGGACATGAAGAAGGATATTTTTACTTAGTTTTCTAAAAAAAAAAAAAGAGGATAGTTCTCGGTACTACTATAATACTAATAGTGTCACTAAGGGAGAAAATGTAGGGGCACCGTAATTGAGAATTTCTTATTCATGTCGCATGTCGATTTTTAAGAATGCTAGTGTCACATGTCACTTAAATGGTCTAATGACACAGATAGCACTAAACCTATAGACCTACCCCCTGTCCCCTTAGTCTTTCTATACTGAATCCGGGACTTGCCGGCGAGGTCGACAAAGGACTTACCTAAGGCCAAACAAAAAAAAAGTTGTGTTCAGGTAACCCGACCGACCCTATCATTTTGCCCCGACCCTAATCTTTTTTTTTAGATTTTTTTTAGATTTTTTTTAGACTTTTCCTGATCTAGGTTATCACCAAAGGGGAAAGGAGTACCTAATGACCTTCAACTAGCCTATTTGTCATCATTTGAAAGATAAGAAGGGAGGAAATCCTTTCTATGACAAAAACAGTGCTGATAATGGCTTAATTAGACAGATATTGGTCCTACATTATCAAATAACAACTCTATACAATTGTGATTCTCCCATACAACTCATCTCAAAACCCTAAAAAAAAATCCTAAAAAAAAAATCGACCGACCTACCCTATTTTTTTTTGGACCATGTTACCTGAACACGGATTATTTTTTTGTTTGGCCCAATGAGCTCACAGCTAGACTAGATACCTCATGTTTTGGATTGGAGAAATCAGCAGAGCAATAAAAAGCGCGGTGAGGCTAGTGTGGCCCCTGTGAGTTGTAAAATTGGTGCTAAATGTGGTAACCAGGCGGATGCTGAGTTCATTGATATTGTCCGTTAATGATACTTAAGGTGGGTGTTGTCTAAAGTTTTAATTGATATTACCAATGTGGCCAATAATGACTTCACAGTTGGGGCCCTCGCCCGCAGGTCCCAGATTCAGGGTATTCTTTGTTTATTGTGTGGCCCCTAAAGAGGGGCCGACTAACTCTTTAGAGTTAGTTAGATGCTGCTACTGTGCTATGCAACAGCAGCTATTAATCACGCTTCATGTTGGGCGGCATGGATCACTTGATGGGTGATACCTCAAAGCTCAAACACGGCAGAGCCGTGTGTGGCATGCGAGGACCAGTGGGTCAGGGGTGATCCGTTGCAAACAGAATGCTGATCCGTGTGAGGTTCTGACTTTCTATAGTTTTTTATAAAGCCTTAGATATGGTGTGGTATTTTTCATCTCGCTATAGTTTAGTTGGTATTTAAGGAAACCGCCTCATTTCTATCAGAAATACACAATATTGAATTGTTTTTTATATTTTAATATATTAGAAGCGCGCTTTGTTGCCTATGTAGCTCATTATGCGTTGAAATGTTCGCGAGCATCGTAGGAATGTACAAAACCTCTATTGTGGCACCATCTGACGAAAGAGCGGAGAACTATACTAGCGCGTTTCGTTATTCACATCTTTTGACAGGGACTTGGTTGGTGGCTTTACGCCCTAATTAACAGCTGAAGTCATTTCAAGGGGGGTGATAGTGATCGAATCTATGGATACCTGAAGGTGGAAAGCACACACCCTACACTTTTACCGAGGCAATGGTGGTGCTGCTCAAAGGGTGTGGCGAGCTAGACTGGAGGATGTAATAACTAAGCAGCAGAAGGACCAAAAAGACAATCTCGTAGTAGTAGGTCTACTTAGATCTTGAGTAGCCGCCCTTGTGGTTATAATTACCTAGACTAGTTGGCTCTGCCAGCCTGGTCAAGTGAAAATTGGTAAGGAGACTATGAACTAAGCTAACATCTCATAAGTATTAGTTACCACCCCCTCACACCCGTTTAACAACGGATTCAGGGTCTAATTATGGAGACCCTAGAGTAAGATTAACAATATATCCCAATGTCTGTAGTAGACATTTACGACATGCAACCTGCCCCCTAGAAGGGATAGATCTGACCACAAGTCCGCAATATGGGACTCCCCCTCTGAGAGTATCAAGGTTTGCGTATAGTCTCTTGCAGGTTAATCTGTTATCTACCCCTTTGTCGACTTCGCCAAAATCCTGGGAGATTCACTTTAAACCTAAGGTCTACCCTTTTTATTCTTTGTTTATTGTGTGGCCCCTAAAGAGGGGCCGTGGTGTTGATTAATTACACCACATGTTAAGCAACATGAGATCAAACCTTCCTCAAAAGCGACAAGGCTCAGAGTCCTGTTGGACGGGAACCCTGTGTGGCATTTCAAGACGAATGGTTGAGTGATCTGTTGCAGATGCCGTTCCGTGAGAAGTTCTGACTTTATATAGCTTTTATATCGCTTTAGATATGGTGTAGTATTTTCAATCTCACTATAGTTTAGTTGATATTTCAAAGAATCTGCCTCATTCTATCAGAAATACACAGCGTTGACATGTTTCTTATATTCAATATATTAGAAGTGTGCTTTGTTGCTTATTATAGGTCATTATGCGTTTAAAATGTTCGCGAGTATCGTGGAAATGTACAAAAACCCTATTGTGGCGTCATCTGACGAAAAGAGCGGAGAACTACACTAGAGCATGTAATGGCCAGACCAGCAGGCGGCGGCAGAGTGGTCAAAAGACAATCTCGTAGTAGTAGGTCTACTTGCATGTTGAGTAGCCACCCTTGTGGTTGTAATTACCTAGCCTAGTTGACCCTGCTGGCCTGGTCAAGTGAAATTAGTAAGGAGGCCCCCCCATTAACGCGCTCCACAGTCTTTAGACAGTTAAGACTATAGTCAAGACTGGAGAATTTAGCGAGACGTCCCTCTGGGAGGTCATAATCCTCAATGTTAGGTGTTAGCTCATTAACATCAGATACCATATTAACAAACCATTTAAAATGTTCATTTTAATAGCAACTCACCCTATTCTGACAAAATCCTATTAGCAGGTAACCTCTGTGTAAACCATACTGCAAACATCTGCTACTTCCAGCGTCTGCCTCGTGACTGATAGTGTACAACAAGACGAAGTGGGCAGAGATTAGAAAAAATGAGGCTCTTTATATAGCCGAGAGAGCAGCTAATCTGGATGTTCAAAGCTTGTTTTCACCTAGAGCTCCAACCCTCTTCCAGAGAGAGTCAAATCGCTTTTCACCTGAACCCTTCCACCCCTAATCCATCAGCATGAAAAGAGAATTAACGAGTGTAACGTGCGCTACATGTATATGGGATTATAGCTGGTGAAGAGATAAAGCCGAGTCACCTGTGTATACAAAGACTACAGGGGGTGATTAACGACAGGTGTGACGCGCCAGCCCGTGAACGGATTAAGCCAAAAAAAAAGAAAAAAAAAGGTATGTTTCAGGTAACATGGGCAGAAAGACTGGGGTCGGTAGGTCGGATTTTTATTTTATTTTATTTTATTTTTTTAACATGAAAGTACTAGCCATCCTCCGTGGAAATTCTAAAAATGACCCAAAAAGTATAAAAATATGAAATTTTCTTCAAACTTGCTTAAAAAAAACGTAGGGTCGACCCTGTTTTGCTAGGGTCGGTCAGGTGACCTGAAACAATCCTTTTTTTTTATTTGGCCTTATCTTTCAAGCTGACGCTTAAATTCAACTAGCCACCCGCCGTCCACACCACTCACTGCGACAAGAGGAGGTGCTGTTGTTTTACACTTGAGTCGCTTACCACATGGACTCTACCTCACAGACAGACACGCGCCCCCTGTAGCTTTTTTTTTGTTTTTTTTTGTATACACACGCTAATCTCATAACCCCCTTATCCGTTATACAGGTAACCAGTATTCTCTTTTAAAATAGCTGCCAGTCAGCTTAGCTCTAGAAGCAAGAAGGCGTGTATAGGTGCCTTATAAGTCGGCAGGGGGTAAATACTAGTGAAAAAAGGAAGGCAGGTGTGCAGGTAGCTTTTCTAACAGACACGTGCGTGCACTAAGCTGCTTAAGTCTAAACCCTCCCGCAGTAGTCAGGTGGCATGTGAAAACTTACTTAACTGATCTCTTACATTGAGTAGAGTCTCTGTGCTGAGAGAGCCTTTTCAGCCGTTTAAGAGGATTAACTAGGACAGGGTACATAAGGAGTGAAACGCCGAATAGCGGCTACTCAGTCTCGTGCAGCACAAGCAGCAGCATCTAGCAGCGGCTTCAGCAGCAGCTGCACGTGCAGCACAAGCAGCTGGCAGCGACTTCAGCAGCACGAGCAGCACGAGCAGCATCCGTGACATCGTCAGCAGCAGCCCCCATGACCTTGTCAGCAGCACAAGCAGCCAGCAGCTGCCAGCAGCTGCTTCAGCAGCTGCTGGCAGCTGCTGCACGAGCAGTAGCACAAGCAGTAGCATCTGTCAGCAGCAGCAGCAGCAGCACAAGCAGCCAGCAGCTGCTGCATGAGCAGCACAAGCAGCACAAGCAGCAGCACCGACAGCAGCAGCAGCAGCAGCGGTGGTGTGGACCACTGAAGCCTAGTGACATTTGACATGAAGCTTGAAAAACACAGTGACAGGTGACATGAGCAATTCTTAAAATCGACATGAGATATGAGCATAATTAAGCGACATCGACATGTGCCATGGCTATTTTTTAAGACAAATATCATATGTCATAGTCGCCTCATCCAAACCTCCACTAGTAGTGCTCTATAAGCGCAAGCTGTAAACCCTTTCCTCCCCCCGTGCACACAGGCGAATTATCAGAGTCAGCCAATGGTGTCAATACCCCTCTCATACAGGGGTCGGGCGCTGCTGGACTATAATAGATGAGTCAAGGACCGTTCTACTGAGGGTCAGGCAGGCTAAGTCGGACATTCAATGACAGGTAGGTCTTTGACAACCTTGCTTGAAAGTCTGGACAGCATTGCCAGACTGGGGCATAAGGATCTCGCATGGTCAGACTTTCAAGCAAGTTTTGCTAAAGTCGCGTTATTGAATGTCCGACCTAGCCTGACCCACAGTAGAACGGTCCTTGACCCGTCTATTATAGTCCAGCAGTGCCCGACCCTTGGCTGAGAGCAGTTTAAGCGCCATTGGGTGTCTCTGATATTTGCCTCTGTGTAAGATGAGAAAAAAAGTCTGTTGAAAGACTATATTTCAAGCCAGAAAACTGTAATTAGCTTTCCAAGTTGTTTATTTAACAATATCTTAGCCTAGCAAGCAGCTGTCAGATGTCATCTAAGAAAAAAATGTGAGCTGTTAATAGATTCAAGAGAAATTAGTTTACAAATAGCCCGTGTAAGTACGCCCATGTCTTGCTTATTTCTCATAGGGTTGTAAGATAGTCACATCATGATGCACATCATCATAAACGCGATCATGATACCTTTCATTGTAAGTAGACTCGCCTCTCTGCCCTCTCTTTTAGAGAGGGCAGAGAAGCGAGTCTCACTCTTAAAAAACCCTGCCCCTCCCCCCCTCCCCCCCCTCCCCCCCCCATGCATCTTAAAGAGTGCCCCCCAGAGTGCCCCTCTCCCCCCCTCCTAGAAAAAAAGAGCCGCATTTTTAAATTATTTTTTAGCAAGCTTTTTCAGCTTGCTTTTTTTTTCTTTTTTTAAATTTATTTATCCATCAAAATCTCAAGTGACTTATTTTGAAAGCCAACCTAGTAGTCACGTGACCCCCTTAAGTAGGTCACTTCCCGTCACGTGACCTATTTGAATTTCCCGCCAACATGGTGGTCACGTGACCCTCTTAAGTAGGTCACTTCCGGTCACGTGACCTATTTGAATTTCCCGCCCAAAGGTCACGTGACCGGAAGTAGGTCACTTCCGGTCACGTGACCTATTTGAATTTCCCGCCAAAAGGGAGGCCTCTCATTGGCTGCTTTTGAATTTCCCGCCAAAAGGGAGGCCTCTGATTGGCTGCAGGTCGATTGAGTAATAAACAGTACTTAACTATAGTCCCGTTCCGATACATACTATACTACTCACATGCAAACCAATCACTAGTAGTATAAGTTAGATAGGTAGATAGAACAGCTATTACATCTTTATGGCTACAGTTATAACTGAGTGCACTCGGCATTGACTCGTAATCGACCAAGACTGTGACCAATATAATGCATACACGACTATTATCGATCACATATATCGATACGGTCGCCCCTCATTCTCTCTAATTTGGAAAAAGCAAGGGAAATGTCTGGGGAAGCATTTAGATATTGTCCAAGCTTCTATTAGTCCAAACATAATGGAATAGAGAAGGCCACTTACAAAGGGCATCTGCCTGCGGACATGAGGGATCCAAGGTAGTAAATAGAAAGTGGGGTCGACTGTATAGCGAATATTCGGGTTTCTCCATATGGGTGGTCATCTTAGTTCTGAGCTTGTAATCTATCGCCAGACTTATTAGGCAGTGACCACATTCACACGCATCATAGCTTGTTAGTTCTTCATTGTGGTGCATCGAAATATAAAGAACACGGAATTTAAGTATTTATCATTGTTGGCAGCCATTCCCAACAGTTAGTTTTTCGTCACAGATACATCGTAATTATTAATGCCCTAACGGCAGGTGGAAGAGGCGATGAAAAAGACCTATGTTCAATAATTGCTTGTGCACTACATGTATATCGAAACAGTTCGTTGACATTTCGGTCAATAACCTCTGCCAACATGTTTGGTTACGATTAGGGTAGATTCACCTAGAGTCAACCACTCAACACCTTTAAAAAAACACGCTTTATTGCAACTGCACATAGATAATGACGTTACGTTACAACAGGCGAAAGGATACATAAGTATAAGTATCATAGTCCGGCCATAATGCATGAATGCCGTCCTGGTGAATAACGTGGCAAGAAAGGGCCAATTCCCAAGTATACCACATAGCACTGGGAGTATGGGAGTCTTGAGAAATCTCTTAGATGATAAAATCAGGTCTTGTATAAGCGCCGGTCTTGTCTAGGCTCCAGGGTTATAAATAATACCCTCTAATCTGTAAGCACCAGGGTGCTTAAACGTTGCAGAGCTATCAATGAAATAGGCCAACCCAGGGGTATACACCCCTTGACACACCGGGAGCCAATGGCTAATTAATACAGACATGTAATATGTCAGTGAAAAGAGAAAACTGTGAGCAAATGAAGCAATTTGGTCTAATTTTAACATGGATAAATCAGGGATATTAATGATTTTCTCTTTGAATAAAGTAATATGTATTCCCTGGCCCACAGCTAAAAGTCCGGGCCCATAGATTTTTGGACCTACGGGATCGGATGGCCCACAGCTGGGAAAGTTAGTGTCTACGCCTGCCAACCACCACCAAAAGAGGCTACTTTTTATTGAAAGTATAACACATGGGTTCTTGGCCTCCATGTGATTTGTAAAGAATTGTAGCACGTTGTATAGAATTGTACTGTGCTTGCGTGACAACCGCCAGATGGTCACATGACCCCGCCTATTGTATCACGTGGTGTCATTGTGCCATGTAACAAGCCATGATTGGTGGCGCTGCTACTACACTTTTATACTTCTCACCCCCCCCCCCTCCACAGTCATTCAGCCCCCCCTCCCCACACACACACACACAGTCATTCAGCCCATCATGTCCACCCCCAAACACACACACCTTCCCTTAACCCTTTGCTAATAGCATAATGCCTTAATGCATTACACCATTGGGTCGTCATGATGCATTATACAGCCCTGGAGAGACTACTCGCCAGGGCTGCATGAATGCATCATGCCGACCCTACTGCCCTGATACATCAGATGCAGCAATGCATCATTGGCGAGTGACTCATTGGTTAATTCTTGATAAGAGAAACTTTAAGTTACCTCAACACAACTTTTCATGAGGCAGAGGGGGGGGGGGGGGGGTAGGGTACCGCCCACGGAGGTGTTGCCACGCAAGATGCAAGTTAACATTGTTAGTAACATTGATCAGGGAGCACCAGGAGTCAAAGGTCAAGGTCGGAGGTCAAGGGCCAGGGACGAGAACATGCCTAGAACATGGCGAGTCACAAGCGTGCTCAAATGAAAGCTCCTCTGGGCGCCAACTTGGGTCTAATAAAATAGAGTTCTGTAAATAATTGATTTAGTGGAGGGAGTTTTATTTGTCCCATTGGTCGAGATTAATAGTTTAACAAGTAATTAGGAACTCTTCAACTGGGGTTCCTCTAGTTTCGGAATCAATAGGTGTGGTTTTGCAAACGCTCATCCCAGTAGACAAAAGACGTTATACATTGTTAAATAACGTTTCTATATGGCTCCTTATTGTGGCAAAACGATATATAACATTAAAAACGTTATTTTGACGTAAAACAACGTATTTCTGTTACCTGGGATGCGTGTACCCGGTTAAATTCCTGAGGCATGGATAACATACCTTCTATTGTTTCTAATTTCCCTTCCAAATTCTATGATTTCATATTTGAGTAATAAAAGCTACTGCAGGAAATAAAACCATTGGGTTCTGTCAGCATAAAATCTACTCGTACATTATATCAAAAATGAATGTTGGCGCACTTTTTTATTTGCACATGAATTTAGTATAGAAATGAGAAATTGTGTCATAGATTCTCCAACGCCCATGTAATGAATAGATGTGTGTACCATGGCCATGTCGACCTTTAGATGTTCACCATTCAAATGGAGCACCTAGCCTATACAGCCACACACAAAGGACAAACATTAGGAAAAGACATTATCTTCAGGGAATCCTGCCACCGGAACCAAGCAAAGAAATACGCCATTCACTTGTTCCCTAACCCTTTAAAGGCCGCATAGTGCTTTAATGCAGAATGTCCCATGGTCGGAATGATGCGCGGATGAGAGTAACTCACCTGGTCTGCATTCAAGCTTGATGCTAGCCCTTCAGGAGTGTATCAACCCCATAGGTTTGGCATGATGCTTGAATGCAGTAATTGCGAGCTACTCACCAGTGATGCATTCATTTATCATGACGATAAATGACAAGTGTATTAGAGTACTCTGCGGCCCTTAAAGGGCTAATCATGAGTCTTGTAACAAAGCAGCTCTCAATGGCTCGGTTTGGGGCAAACTTTCCTTTTACATGAAGCATTCTCTTTTTGAAAGCCTGCACCTCTCACTTTCAAATTGGCTTTTCAACTATATTTCCTGTAGAAGTGTCTCCATTTCCTGCTTTCTATGTGGAAACTTCCTGCTGCAGTGTTCTCTGCACAGAAAGCTTTATCCTACCCCCCTGTTGCAGTTTCAAAGAAGATGGCAATGAAGGGGTGTACAGTATAGCTACTTTATTATTAGGGAGTGGTCATTTTTTGGCAAAATGAGGGGTGATGGATTTTCATACGAGCACGCGAAGATGTTTCGTCCCCCCTTGCTATCACAGTCAAATATAAAGCTGTAAATTCTCCCCGATTCCCACCTTAATTGCCATCCAAAATTAGTGATCATCACCTCTCAAGGGGTACAAATCCGTATGTTCCCCTGCGCTCCTAGTCTACCCCCCCCCCCCCCCGGCAAAAAAGGGACCGCTCCCTTGCTCACGATCTACTGTAATAAGGAGGAAGCCATCTTCGTTTTCTGGATGAAGTAATGACAGAAAAGATACTATCAGACATTAGATTGGGACATCAGTTATAACGCCTCTGTGCATTATCCACATTATTATATCACATGTATTTACATATATTTCACATTTATACAATGTGTGTACAGAGAGAGAGAGAGAGAAGTCAGCTAATGTCGCTAAGACTCTATCTCTCTCTCAGCTTTGCAATGATGGTCCTGACATGTATAAATTACTAAGCTTTACCCCCAGAGTCGAGCATTGCCAGACTCTGGAAAGAGAATCCGGCATTGCTAGATTGGAGTCGGTCAATGTTGGACTCTGGAGGCAGAGTCCCGCCTTATACTGTAAGTGGTGTGGTTTAGACTTTTGGCTGACTCTCACTATTTTCTCTGTAAAGGAGAACACATTAAGACATTTTTAAATCCCCATATTATATATCACGATATTTCTCTAAGGGAATATCTTTATCCATGTCAATGTTACCCGACCCTATACCTAGCAAAACAGGGCTGCTTATCTAATTTTGGGAGGAAAAAAGCCTTCCATTTTGTGGCTATTCTAGAGTCGAGTTGCCGCTCCGCTAGTTGGCATGGTGGTCAGTGAGTCGGTACCGCAGATTGTGAGTCAATTCCTTGATACTTTCGGGCTTAAATGGTGTGTTTTTTTCAAATCGAAAAAAACCCACGACCTACCCACGCTAAAATTTGTAGGCCTAGGTTAGACATTTTCTTTCTTTCTTTCTTTCTTTTTTCTATCAACGTAGGCCTTAGAAGTACCAGTAATTGACTTGGGAATTACGGCGTCACCTCACAGACTCTGGCGTCAACTCGAGGAGCATGGAATCGGCTCTAAAATAACTTTAGAACTCATTAATTATTTTCTAAATTGCATAGAGATTTCAAGGCTCGGCCCTGTCTCCTTTTTTTTGGGGGGGGGGGGGGGGGTTGGGTAACATGCAACACACCTTTTTTGGTGTCATAGCCCTACTATTAACCTTGGTTATAACTTGAACAACTACATGTGTATAAGGATTCTACCACAATCTCTACCTGGTGATATAGCACACACACATTGTAAAACTCACTCATTGAATTCACAAGGTGAATCGTATGGTACATATTATAAGCAAACCA
The DNA here is from genome assembly GCA_947462335.1 of Harmothoe impar. NCBI lineage: Eukaryota > Metazoa > Annelida > Polychaeta > Phyllodocida > Polynoidae > Harmothoe > Harmothoe impar. Next base: position 54,060,145 of record OX381714.1, read on the forward strand.
TCTCATGATCGTTATAAGGTGGAATAAAGTATTCATGTAGTTGGTAGTGGTCACATAAACCTCCCCACTCAGTAATTCAGTCTACATGTCAGTATATAAAAGACTCCATATAAATTATCAACAGTCACACATGCAAGAACCACCATTGAACAAGGCACTGACATTTTATCACCACCACCCATTTATAAACTTCCAGGAAATGGAAACAAAGGGGGAACCGTAGCCATAGCGATCTGACCCAATACTTACAACAAATACTCTTCTATTTTTCAGAGGCCCTTTGTGTGCCTTTCACCATGCTGTGTACACATCAACTCACCCCCACAGGTAGGTGATGAATATTTATCAGATTAATGAGCCGGGAGTCTTTGATTCCCAAAGGTTTATATTTCCAAAGTGGTGTTGTGATTGTCAAAGGCGGGACATGCACATAGTGGAGTTGTGTTTCCAGAGCTTGCCGAAGACAGGCGATGACTTTGTTTGATTGTGAGAAGCACAGAATCATTTTGATCCTTTAAGGACCGCATAGTACTCTGATACATGTGCTATGCCCCTGGTCGTCATGATGCATGAATGCAGCCCTGGTAAGTAACTCGCCAGGGATACATTCGTACATCATGTCGACCCTTTGAAAGAGTGTACACATTTGTATCAAGTCCACAGTGTCAGCATGATGCATGGTTGACTGCAGATATAGTGAATCACTCACCAGGGCTGCATTCATGCATAGTGTTCTGTAATTGTATGCTATATTGAATGACTCGAGATTTATTTAATGTCTTCTACATCTAAAATGAAGATCTTTAGTTTCACTATAACACGTGACCTTACACTAATGTGGACTGTATCCTACATCTGAGGGGGTTGGGGAGGTAGAGGGACTGGATGTGTGGGGAAAGGGAGATGGGTGTAGGGTAGATTCACCTTGAGTCGAACACTAACAAGTGTGTTTACCTATGCATGTTAAGCCTTTTTTTCTGGCTAACAATTTGAGTGTCATTTATTTAAGCAAAGAACCAAACGAGGTCTGCATTCCTGAACAACTACAGATTTAATTGTAAAACTATGAATTATAACTATATGAATGCATGATAATGCCTCTATTTGTTGTTGAGAAACCCATTTTAGCAACACTGCTACATGCGAATAGAGGACTTGAAAAAAACACAATGAAAATGTAGGCATACAAGACCCGGACTCTATGTTATTGTGCAACTCAAGGTATGTGTCCGACTCATGGTGAATCTATCCTATGGGCTTACATGTCTCCCTTTTGTAAACATTGCCTTTGAGTCTTTCATAACCATTGGTATTGTGTAGCAAGCCGGAACCGCCCTTTTCACTATAGTATAGAGAACCAGCGACCGACCCGTTAACCCTTTATGGACAACATACTGTTTGGACAACATACTGCTTTAATCCTTCGGTAAGGACGGCAATACCATTATATATCATGTCCTTGGTCGCCATGATGCATCGAATCAGCCCTGGCGAATAACTCGACAGTGCTGCATGAATGCATCCTGCCAACCCTACAGGGCTGACACACTCCCGGAGGATCGGCATGATGCACCAATGCAGCACCGGCGAGTTACTTGCTAGGACTGCATTGGTACATCATGACGACAAATGTTGCCCTTTATCTCCATGCCGTCCTTAAAGGGGTAACCCTTTGAGGACGACATGGTGCTTTAATGAATTACGCTCTGTTCCTGGGGTGATGCATGAATGCAGCACACGTGGGTAACTATCTGCATCGCATCATGCCACTCCTGAACGGGTGATGTGCCCCATAGGGGTCGGCATGATGCACAAATGCAGCACTGAGAAGTTACTTGCTGGTGTTTCTTTGCAGCATCAATGTGACAAATATGAAGCTTTGCAGCATCAGTCTGTTCTGAAAGGGTTAAGACTCCCTTAGGATAATACAGTCTTTATTCTACCATTAGAACATAGCCCCATAGGCTTTACACCAATCTAACCTGCGTTGCATTCATGCATCATGCCGTTACCCACCGGTACATGCATTCATTCATACCAACAAAGGTCGTTTGTTCATTAGGGCACTACGCTGCCCTCAAAGGGTTAAACTGATATTATAAATTCCCAAGCAAGAATGTCAATATATCATGGCAGTCACAGTATCCCACCACCCCCCACCCCCCTCCCCTCAGCCCCTGCCTACAGTCCCACCCCACAGTCCTCACCTAGTGATGAATATATAGAAATACCATGAATAGAAGAAAGATGACAGTGTCCTTGCTTCATTGTGAGCGGGTAGGCTGGGACGAGAAGCCCCTGGTATGCTGGCATCCGCTGCTGAGTTCGTGTCGGGCTCTGTCATAGAGAGAATAGCCTCTATACACAGCACATCTCTGAAGGAAGGCGAATAGGGTGGGGGGGGGGGGTAGGTGGGGTAGGGGGTGAGGGAGGGGAGGAGGTGGTTCCCCATCCCACCACTGAATACTATGACTAAGGTATATTTCTGGAAAGATGGCAAAACCCTTGATGAGATACTTAGGGAGTGGTCATTTTTAAACACAGGGAGGGGGCCTGGGGGGGAGGGTGGACAAATTTGGACCACTTAAGAGGGAGGAGGGAGGCAAGGTAGAAGACCTGAACAGTATCACCCTTGTCCTACGTGTGATACCCCCAGGCTTCAAGTCATGATGCAGCATGATGCAACGGTGAAAAGAGAGGATCAGGGGTTCCTGCCCCGTCCACCCCCCCCCCCCCCCCTATTCACCAAGATTCTATGATAGAATACACAAGATTCCCAATCGGTACTTCTCCACGAAAGGGGGGATGGGAAAATGATAAATATTTGCTTCCTACCCATCTTTCCCACTGTCATGGGATTTTGCCTAGGTTTTTACTATGGCGTAAAACAAACGTTAGGAGATCAAGTATACCCCCCCCTCCCCCACCAACATCTCAGAGTTGGGGGGGGGGGGTAGTGGCAGCAGTGGTGGTGTAGTGTATGGGTTGGGATTCACACACATGATAATAGATTGTATGGTGTCAATGTGCTGCCTTTGTGGACGCCCGGCGTTTATTGCCCATAGCCGTGTATGAGTCTAGGAGCCTGCCTTTGTACCTTATTGTGGGCACCCTTTAAGGGATGCATAGCGCTTTAATGTAGCATGCCTTGGTCGTCATGATGCGTGAATGCAGCCCTGGCGAGTAACTCGCCAGGGCTGCATTCACGCATCATGCCGACCCTACGGGGTTGATGCATTCCCGAAGGGTCAGGATGATGCAGCAATGCAGAACTAGTGAGTTACTCACCAGGCTGCATTCATGCATCAAGATGATAAATGTTGGTTTTTAGCGACATGCCGTCGTTAAAGGGTTATTGCGGCGGTCCTGAATGGGCCTTCCCGGGTACTGGAGCGTTTCACTGTTGACGGTTCTGGCTCTCACCCCTCCTCCTGGTGAAGCTGCTGCTGCACCCTTAGGCCACTCAGAAAAAAATTGTTTCTCATCACCACGCGCGTCATAGAAACCCGGTTTTGAGGAAAACCTTCATTTTTTGTTGTTAATTTTTAATGAAAAACATGATAAAATTTGGTATGAAATTAAAGCTTTTACTGTCAGCAATACCGTGGAATAGAAATAACTTACAATTTCCCAACTTTTTAAGATCAATAAACCCTGAAAGTGTGTTTTTTTAAACAAGAATCGACTTGGTCTATGAATCAAAAAGTTCTACAAAAATGTGAAATTTGTCCGTGGAAAGTTTATATTTTGCTATATGTTTAAGCCCCTCAGTAAAAACTAATTACATTTAAAATAACGCCCTCGTCCCGTTTTGGGTGCTCGGTGATGATAAACCAGTTTTTTTAGTAGCCTTATACAAATGTATAGGGTAAATGCCTCCTGCACATAGGAAAGGGTCCTGGTGGTACTACACAACACCCCCACCCCGCCATCTGATCCATCCATTCTGGTATCACTCCCAAAGGTCCTGATGCAGAAGGTGACACACTTAGTCGCACACACCCCATCCATTATATTTATGGGTTATTTAGATTTTTATCATTTTTCACGGTCCAGACACAATCGTACACTTTTAAGAAATCTGACCAACATATGAATATAGTCTCCGAAACTAATACAAAGTGCAGTGACATTATGGTACCCCACCTTCATCCAATACACTAATGCACTAGGGCCTACAAAAATGTACATTGTGTGCCTGGGAGAGTCCAACACTCCTAGACTGCAAGAGAATCTGCTGGACTCTCCCCTCAGAGTCTGACAATGCTTGCCATGATGTATATTGCGAGGGCACTGTCAGTCTAGGGATGGAGAGTCCAGCACTGCCTCTTTTCCAGAGACTGGCAATGCTTAGCAGCTAAGGAAAGTCCAGTTTTGCCTGGTGCTGGAACGAGTGTAGATTTGGTGACATAGAAGGACTCCGTCTCTCTGTGGGGTATACTGCCTGCAAGATGGCATCGCTGCTCTCTAGTCCCCGTACCCCAGCAGCACCCAGCCTGTGTTAGTGTTGGTGAGGTAACTCCCCATACCCACACCACCTATAGATAGACCTGCTGTATTGTATACAGTGCTGTAACACCTTTGGTGAGTCTTGGCACCTGGATCCTGGTTGGTTCACCTGCTGCAGATAGCTACCTTGGTGACCCTGGAGCCTACAGCGTCAAAAGGGAGTCCAGGTCGTCTCCAGAATGACTCCCCTCTCTAGGGGAGTCCCGGTCGCCAAAGGAAGCCTAGGTTACTCTCTGGCTGACCTAAGGGAGTCACCTGGGGGAGTCATATAGCTCTCTGACTCATATGACTCCCCCAGGTGACTCCCTTAGGTCAGCCAGAGAGTCACCTAGACTCCCTTAGGCAGCCTGGACTCGCCTAAACAGGTGAGTCATTCTGGGGTCAATCTGGACTCCCTTTTGACGCTGTTTCCTGTCTCTGTGTAGCTACATCTACAGCCTCCTATACAGATAATGTTAGGCCCTTAGTCTGAAGTGGCTATCCCAGGTTAGTCATAAGAACATCGGTCAGGTATGACCAATCAAGTGCTATTCCAGATTGACTGACGGCAAAAAAAAAGACTAATGCCTTACTCAAAAGGACTTAGTGTAAAATGGAAAGACTAACGTGAGTTGCAGTACTGACCAAACATGACAATATTAACTAACTTAGGTTGGTCACATATATAGGGAGCCAAAATATGACTAACTTGGTTAGCACTAGTGACTGAGATGTTGGTTGTATAGGGAGCCAAAGAATATCAGTGTGGTTGATTCACATGGTGTACATGTATAGGATTACCTTGGTAACCCTGGAGCAGCCATGTTAGTTCTGACCTCACAATCTATCGTGAGACTTAGGTAGTGACCAGACAGTCACACACCATAGCTTCCGGGGAACAGGCTACAATACGAGAGCAGAGCCAAGGTGTCACGAGATTGCTGGTGTCAGTGTAAACAGTGTGGGTGCGGGAACAAGTCCGATCCCGGTAGAGGCCTATAGTTTGAATACCTGGCTGTATTCACCGCCTCCTACCCACTCGTGATGTGGTTCGTTTCCTTGCTGTTTCTACTCAAGATCGATATGTCCTATTCCCTTCTCTTCCCTCTTCTCTTCTTGCTACCACCATGATTGTCTGACTGTAGGCATGTCTCCTTCCCTTCACTATATTTTCCCTCCATCCTTTCTGGTCTGCTTCCGTGCTTGCTTTCCTCCCCCTTCTCCCTTTCTTCAGATTCGTATCCCTCCCTTCACATCATTTCCCCCTTCCCCCTTCCCTACCTGCCCTTCTGCTTGCTTCTCTCTCTCTCCCTACCTTCAGATCCATTCCCTCCCTTCTCCATCCATCCCCTCCCACGTTATTCTTAATTGATTACCACCTCCTATCCACACCCCAACTACTCTCACACTCTCCACACCCATTTTTGTGCAGTCTTCCATACACTAAAATCGCTTTGTTTGAATTCCTCTTATTTATTCTTAATCCTTCCCTTTCAACTCTGTCTGGTGCGTGCGCTATATAAATATGGTTGCATCCATTTCCCTGTTGTTGATTCTCCACGGTCCAACAGTCCCTTTTGGTACCGGTGAGGCGGCGCGGCGGGGTATTGTTACTTGCAGCCAGGATTTCCAAGAAAAGACAACAATGGGGATGTAGCAGGTATCCCTTTAACTCTTTAAGGATGCCATGTCGCTAAAAACTGACATTTGTCATCATGATGCACCAATGCAGCGCTGGTGAGTAACTCGCTGGTGCTGCGTTAGTGTGTCGTTCCAACCCTTTCTGAATATCTCAACCCCGCAAGGTACTCTGCACTCTGGGTACACAGCGTGTTAAGACGTATTGCTACTAAGGCTCAATCATTCAGTACTGTACTTACCAGGGATGTACCCATGCATCAAGACCACAAAGGACATATCACATCAAAGCACTATGCAGCCCGTAAAGGGTATTGGGGAGTGAGAGGGAATGGTACCTTACAGAGAATTACATGATGTGGTATGTGTGCGTTGGAGCATACACAAAGGCAAAGAGTCAGCCCGACTCTCTTTCCAGGCATGTCGCCAAATGGTATGACACCAAAATGACTCCTATTGGAAAGGGGGTCCAGCCTTGTCTGTGTCTTTTGGAAAAGGCTTGGAAGCCATTAAAGGGTGTGGGCAATGCTTGAGATTCTCTCCGAAGGCTTGATTCTCCCTTGTCAGTCTTCCATTGTCTAATGGGGTAATTTGGGTAAGGTTGGACTCTCTATGCAGGGAGTCACTTTGGTGCTTTTTCTGACTCTAGACAGACAACCAGGGTGGCGATAGGGACCAGACCGACAGGGACAGTGCAAAGGCTAGACCATATTTAGGTGCTGGCCCTCAAGACGCAGACGGTGTGTAGAATAAGTTATGAGTGTCAGTATAGTTAACACACATGTTGAAACACTTTGGGGACATAACTGTCACCAATTTATAACCCATCTATATGTGAAGATATTGATCTATGGTGAGTCTTCCCGGAAGGCCAGTGTTCAGGGCTACTTAAACACAATGGAAAATGACGTCGTTAATTTTTTACATGGTTTGTAAATGACGTGCAAGTCCAGGTTTAACAATGATCATGTCGATATTTCTATTATTGTCAGCCTGACGACCAGTGCTGACAATATTGACATCCTTTGATACATCATGAGGTCAATTATGAGGTAAGTAAATGACCGAGGTCACTATTTAGAAAATAGAAAACTACATACTCCGCGTCGACACTAGCTGTTACAGTACAAGAAGCAACATTTGGGCGAGGTTACTTTTGTGACAATTGTTCTGTTACCTCTACTGTTCTACCTCTTAAATTGTAGATGTTCTTTGTTGGTTGGGGTGCGGAGGGGGGGGGGGGTAGGGGCTATTGGAGAGACAGGTGTGGCATGAAGTATGTTTAACTAAACAGATACCTCAGCTACATAGCATGACCTTGTAGACGATGCGCCATAAGTGTCGTCCATTAAACACATGATTTACATCAGTTTCTTTACAATATCCATGCGTGACCACAGACCCCCTTTAATATGGCGCTTGCAAGATGGCGCCTGCCACTGCGCTAGTGCTGTTGTAACAGGCCGCACTATTTCTAGGGTTACAGACTATTACTGTGTAACTGACGCCATCTCTAAAATATTGGGGATTTGTTGATCCTTTGAACCCCCACCACGGCTGTATAATGCCCAACGTATTGTTCTCGGTCTGCAGTACTCCGAGTCTTTCTGGAGGTGTACTTGTGAGTTTTGGGCTTTCAGGCAATATGACCTTTGTCACCACGATGCTTAAATGCGACATGATATGCCGTTTCACATAACGTCAGAGGGCATATCACATGAGATCACTATGCCGCCCTGATTTAACTTGATATAAAATGGTTGGCCGTGAATTCTAGCTTCAGGGAAATCACGTGTCCGTGTGTTACAGGGTAACAGTGCATGCTGAGCACAGGGCCACAGCAGTTAGCAGTAAACAAACCCACAGAAGACCTTTTAAAACTCCATAGAAACTATTTTATAAAGACAATAGTCTTTCTTCACATCTCAACTCTCTCTGACTCTATAATGCCCTCTGACGTGAAGAACAATCTTTTCTATTCTCTAAACTAAAGATAGAAGCAAGCTGGACCTAGCTCGCTTTACAGGTGGTTGCAAAGACAGAGGTTGGAAGATCGTAACAGACGACAGCTACATAGCAATCGCGGGTTGTTACGATAAGACTATACCCGCAACTCTCGCGACATGACGCGAGTTCGCGTGACCAGCGCCCGCGCCGCCCCCTAGGGGAGCAGATCGACACTAACACGTTAAGGGGGACATAGTGCTCTAATGTGCTATACCTTTTGTCGCCATGATGCATAAATGCTTCCCTGGCAGGTCTAGTCCCCAGGGCTACAATCAAGCATCATACCGACCCTCGTAAGTGTGTCAGCCCTGTAGGAGGGTCGTCATGATGTAAAAAAGGAGCGCTGGTGGTGATTCACTCGCGAGGGCTGCATTCATGCATTATGCATCATGACGACAAATGGGCATGATGCATGAAATAAAGCACTAGGTGGTCCTTAGAGGGTTAATTGTGTGTGTTTTTGCTGCAGGGTAGAGTGGACCTTGTGGTACCTTGGGTGAGCTGCCTCCCACAGACGGAGATAAAAGCCGCCTCGTCAAACAGCAACCACACTTAGGCCAAAAAAAAAGAAGTTTGTTTCAGGTCACCCGACCGACCCTATCAAAAAAGGGCCGACCCTACGTTTTTTTTATGCAATTTTGAAGAAATTTCCTTATTTTTAGCCTTTTTGGGTCAATTTTCGGGTCTTCGGAGAGGCCGGGTAGTACTTTCATGTTTAAAAAAAAGTTTTATAAAAAATCCGACCTACCGACCCTACATGTTCATTCCATGTTACCTGAAACAAACCTTTTTTTTGGCCTTAGCCATGTGGTCGTGGTGTCCCCCCAGACTCCTCCTGTACCAGACGGTTATGAAGTAGTCATTTTTAACAACAGGGGGGGGGGGGGTCAAGCAATTTTAACCAGTTTTGATCCAAAAAGCCTGTGCATTACAATGCTTCAAAGAGGTGCGTGCACTCCGATTTTCGGCCCTAAGGGGGGGGAGGAGGGGTTAAACAAATGTTGACCCCTTTTTCGTGGCCTCCGCTCGAAAACCCACCACACCCCTGTTGTTAAAAATGATCAGTCCCTTAGGGAGGAGTCATTATTGGGGCCCTTGATGGGGGGGTCCATGTCGCATGTCGATTTTAAGATAGGTCCATGTCACATGTCACTAAGGAAAACCCCATGTCACTAGTGTTGCTAAGTGATGTTGTTGATTAGGCCCCCCACCAAGAAAAACCTGAAAACTTTAGAACCGAATTGGTGCATTCTGATGCATTTTTAGAGCCTGAGCTCCGGCCACTTTTTAATTTCTACACTTGAAATGAAGCATTCTGATGCACTTTCCAAAAGCTTATCTCATCACCCCCACCATGTCACTAGGGCCCATATCACATGTCAAATTTAAGAAATGGTCCATTACCCACATCACTTACATGGCCATGTCCTATGTCGATCTTATGAAATGGCCACGTCACCATGTCCGATTTAAGAAATGGCTATGTCTCCATGTCGAATTTAGGGGTCTAGGGCCATATTGTTTAACAACTGATCCTAAAAACCCTCTATACTGCTGCAGCCAAAAAAGGTGACATTTAAGGAAAGTTGTTGATAAAGTTTTGGAAATTTCTGAAGTGTGACCAACAAATACGTAGATATGACCTCAAAGTTCAGCATTCTAATGGATACTACTTGGAAGATAATTACCCGGTCAATCTGGTATAAGATTGTCACAAACAAAGACATTACAGACAATGTTGTACAATGTTGTGAGGATTCTTTATTATGAAAAAGCCACCCTTACTTGCTGCATTGGGCTGTAGCGCTTGATGAATGAGGTCTGTTAGCGCAAGATACCTTGAGGTTCAAAGTCTCTAGTCGCCATGATGCATCACCATCAATCCCGTAGCGTCGGCATGATGCACTAATGCAGCTCTGGTTAGTACCGTGACTCACCAGGGCTGCATTTATGCATCATGCCGACAAAATGATATCGAGAGTGTGTTTAAACATTCCTCTTCCCTTAAAGGACTGATATCTCTACTAGCATGCAACATGGAATATTCTCTGTAATAAATCATAACTGAAACTTCTTTAGCTTCCTTTAGAAAGACTCAGCGACCCTGTGTGACCACAGGTGAGGGTCTTTTCATAAGCTGGGCCTTAACCCTCAAAGGACTGCGTAATTCTTTAGTATACAGTGTCGCCATGATGCATGAATGCAGCCCTGGTGAGTAACTCGCCAGAGCTGCATTCAACCATCATACCGACCCTACAGTGTTGATCAATTCCGAAGGGTCGGCATGATGTGAATGCAGCCCTGGCGAGTTACTCACCAGGGCTGCATTCGTGCATGATGACGACCAAGGGCATAACACAGTAAAGCACTATGCGGCCCTTACAGGGTTATCATCAGGCTATGCACATAAAGGAGGGCTTTCAGGCCGCACATCCTTTCATGCTGGCCGGGTTTATTGCATTCATCAACTAGACCTCGCCGTGCTTAATGTCAGGGACACTATGTTAGACTGGTAATCATTTCATCTAGAGGAGTTTAAAAGCACATAAAGATAGAGCTGGGCCTTTCATGAAACTCAGCCCATTTTGGTGTGTTTTATGAGATTAGGAGAAGGTATGTGGTATAATACACGATCCTTGATCTCACATGCATGCATGTATGACTGGCATGACTCACAGTGGGAGCATATGTATGGGACAGAATGTGGGTAGATTCAAAAGTATTAGAAAGGATAGTTTATGTTATGTTCAATTTAATGGGAGTAGGATTCAGCTGGAACTGGGTGTGGGAACCAGAAGGGACTGGGTGTGGGAACTTAGGGGACCGGGTGTGGGAATCATTGGCGACTGGGTGTGGGAACTAAGGGGACTGGGTGTGGGAACCAGAAGGGACTGGATGTGTGAACTAAGGGGACTGGGTGTGGGAATCATTGGCGAATGGGTGTGGGAACTAAGGGGCTGGGTGTGGAAACCAGAAGGGACTGGGTGTGGGAATCAATGGCGCCTGGGTGTGGGAACCAGCAGGGTCTGGTCGTGGGAACTAGCAGGGGCTGGGTGTGGGAACCAGAAGGGACTGGCTGTGGGAGCCAGAAGGGACTGGCTGTGGAAGCCAGAAGGGACTGGGTGTGGGAACCAGGAGGGACTAGGTGTGGGAACCAGAAGGGACTAGGTGTGGGAACTAGGGGGACTTACTCACAGGTATCTACAGAATAAGAACTTCTGTCCGTACCCAGAACAAGGTCGGGTCAGGGCGGCATCCGTGTTTGCCATCCTGGTGAATGGCGTGTGGACCGTTAGAAGTCAATGTAGCTGAGCAGTAACATCTACTGTAGTTTTACAGTATTCACGACTGTATTAGTGTACATGGGCAGTAGTATATACTGTTCGTTCACAGTATAAAAGGACGTATTTTTGGTTTCACTATTTACAGTGTGGCATAATGTATGGCGCAGCAGGCATGAACCGACCCGGGACGCTCTAGGCTGTGAGTAGTATACTCAAAGTGGGCGTTGGGGCGGGTGCTGTCTTTGCGATAGGGCAGGGCCACTCATAGGGTTAATCCTTTAAGGACACGTGTTGCTAAAGATGACATTGGTCATCATGATGCACCAATACAGCCCAGGCTAGTAACTCGCCGGGGCTGCGTTGGTGCATCATGTCGACCTTTCGGGAGTGTCTCAACCGCACGGGGTGGGTATGATGCTTGAATGCAGCACTGGCCAGTTCCTCCCCTCAATGTAAATTCACATGTCGTCATTTCTGTAATGTCGTCATTCATTAAAGAGCTGCTCCATGTGTTGGCCAACCGTGTGTTGTACGCATGCGTTAGGACGACCTACTTCCGGTACGACCTGTGTGGTCATAAACTTCAGGGAGGCCCTGACAACAAATGGAGACAATTCTTCAACCCCCCCCCTCCTCCAGCCCCCCCCCCCCCCCCGCTTGCTACCGCCACTGTTCGCTCTCCCATCCATTTAACTTTAAGCCTACCTCCTCCCGTGTAAGGGTCCCTACCGTGTCCTCCATCTCTCGTGGTAAACTTATTGCGATCACCCTGTGCATTGTGGACAATACACATCTATATTTCTTTGTGTTTCTCTGTCTGTGTGTCTTTCTCAGTGAGTCTGTCTCTATCTGTCTCGCGCTGCCTGTCTGTCCACATGTCTCTCTCTGTCTCTCGCAGCCTCTCTCTCTCTCTCTCTCTCTCTCTCTCTCTCTCTCTCTCTCTCTCTCTCTCTCTCTCTCTCTCTCTCTCTCTCTCAGCCTCTCTCTCTCTCTCTCTCTCTCTCTCTCTCGCCCTCTCTTTCTCTGTCCGTATTTTCTGATCTCAAACACCGGTCTGGAACACCAACGCCATACCCACATCACCCTTTTTTTGGAAATATAATTTAGGCATTTTTTGGGACAAAATTTAATACGTGATTATAATCCGACCTACTGGTACCCCCTACCCTAGATTTTCAGACCATGTAATTCTTAAACTTATTTTGTCTAAACCCACACAACTGTTCGAGACCTGAAGTCTGCCTCCCAATGCCTAGTAAGTTACTATAGTACCCGGCCATCCTAACCACTTCCAACCTTCTATAGTCACCGACTGAGTCTAACCCCCATTCTCCTCCCTGCCCCCTCACACACACCCGCCACCTCTACTGCTGGACAATAGCCTGCCGGCCGACTGACTGACCATTACGCCCTGGAGAGAGAAATGGACTCCTCCCGGGCGGCCCCTGGAGGCCTGGCAATGAATCGGTGCTAAAGACCCTCCATAGAATACTGCCGCCTCCTCCCCCTCCTCCTCCTGGTCAGCACCCACCCACAGACCCCCCCCCCCGCCCTCCTCCAGCACCGGCCCACCTACCCCCTGGACCTGACTCTATAGGGTAGATTCACCATGAGTCGGACACATACCCTTGAATTTTTATTTTTATTCTATTGTAAATTATTTTATCTGCATTGGAGGTGAAAAGGTCTCTCCTGCATGATGGTAGCTCTACTTGGTATCTGTTGGTAAGCAAAATATTAAAATTGTATTGCTATACATTAATAGAGGGTTAACAATATAAATATTCAAATAAATGCAAGTGAATCTACCCTATACTTTAGACTCACCTATACCCCTGGCCTCCCATGCATCTTCTGACTCTGAATCTTCCTTTTCCCTCCACCCCTCATTCTCCCTCCCCTCCCTCCCTCCTATTCTGTCTCACTTCTCCTGGAGTCCGACTAAAAGCACTACCGGTAGAGAGTACCCCCCCCCTCCTCTAAGCCTATTCCCATCACTCCCTCTATCCCAGTCTTCATCTCTCCTCATTCCACCGTCGTGTATGCAAAAAGAGGAAGACCCCTTAAGGCTTGCCCTTCCCTCCCTCTCACCTTGCACTATGCCCTGTCCTTTGCTCTGGACGGCTCCATAGTTACCCCTCCCCATACCCTCCCCATGCTGACCACCCCCACCCCCCCACCCCCACACACACACATACCATTTCCACCCCACCCCCTGCTGTACTTCCCCTGTAGTTGAATGGAGTACCGTCTCCATTGGTAACCAATATGGCGGCCACAGAGCAGCTCGTCCCCCCCCCAACCACCAACCCCCCCCCCTCACCCCCCCCCCTCTGGTCTTCCTCCTCCCAGGCCCTGACCGCAAACTTTTCCCTTTCACACATCGGTCACCCCTGGCAATAAACTGTCAGCCTCCCTGCACCCTCCCCTCCTTGCCAGGCCATCTTCTTTCTCCTCTCCCTTAACCCTGTAAGGGCAGCATAGTGCTATGATGCATTATGCCCTTTGTCGTTATGATGCGTGAATGCAGCGCTAGCAAGTAACTCGTAACTGCTGCATTAAAGCATCATGCCGACCCTATTCAGTGGCGTATTTAGAGAAGGTGCGGGGGAGCCCCCCCCCCCCCCCCGTTGGGGAGATTTTTCCAATGGCGCCCTCTCCCCCTTTTCAAAATCCTGGATCCGCCACTGCTATTGGCCCAATACTTTCTGAAAGGGTCGGCATGATGCAGGAATGCAGCCTTGGCCCCACCATCACCTCCCTCCCATACACCCACTCTGCAGTCTATGCAAAGCACCCCCCCCCCCCCCCACACACACATACCCCTACACGCAGCTTCTCCTGCCACACTCATCCCGAAATCCTTAACCCTTTAAGGCCTGCATAGTGGTTGCATGCACCATGTCCATGGTCGTCATGATGCACATCTAGTCTCTCATGCATCATGCCTTCGGGAGCTTATCAATCCCATGAGGTCAGCATGATGCATGCATTGATCACCAAGGCTTCATTCATACATCTGTCGATAAAGGGCACATCACATTTAAGCACTATGCCGTATTTACATGGTTAACACACCCCACTCTTATTGACGTAAAGATTTTTTCAGCACCTTTTCATTGAGGACCCCCCACCCCCACCCAGCACCTACCCCAACCACACCCACACTTAAACGCTGTAAGGGCAGCATAGTACTTTAATGCATCATGCCTTTTGTCAGTATGATGCATAAATACAGCCTTGGAATGTGTCACACCGATCCTCCGGGAATACCTGTGGGACGGCATGATGCTTGAATGCAGCACTGGTGAGTTACAGGCCAAGGATGCAAGGTAAGGCACCCAGGGTTAGACACCTTGCTGCACTATGCGGCCCTTAAAGGGTTAACTACATTGAGCAGCCCCCCCCCTCCCCCCACACCCACCCACACACCCACCCACTTACTACCCTATTCTCCGGTGGTCAATTCCTTGGGCGGTTCTCTGTCCCTACTTATGGCAAGACTCTTTTCACACGGCCGGCATTGGGAGATCAGCCGGCCAGCGTGTCCTATTTGGTCCCCGCGGCCGGTGAGAAAGTGTGAGGGTCAGTGGGGGAGGGAGGGGGGGGGGGATGGGAGGGGGACTGGACAGAATGTACTGTACAAAGGAGATGGCAGTCACCCACCCATTTTCCGGACACTTCCCCCATACCCATGCAGACCCAGAGAGCATTTATGAGAACGAGGGGGGTAGGGGTATTTTACTTTTATGCCTACTTTTTTAGTATATAGGACTCTACTCTCATAGCGATGACTCTGGTTTCTCCGTATGGGCGGCCATGTTAGTTCTGACCTCGCAATCTATCTTGAGACTTAGCCAGTGACCAGACACTCACACACCATAGCTTCCGGGGAACAGGCTACAATACGAGAGCAGAACCAAGGTCTCACGAGATTGCTGATGTCAGGGTAAACACTGTGGCTGCAGGAACAAGTTGTCACGCCACAAAACCCCTTATTATACCTTCATCAATTGTATTACGTCATATTACGTCATATTACGTCATAATTATGATTTATGACCATTAATATTCATATTTATTATTATTTGTAATACGCACAATACTTTATACATATTTTCAATCCATATGTCCATCAAAGTACACCTAGACGTCAGACATACCTGTTACTCATAAAGCCAAGCATAACTAACCCCCATGCATAACTAATCCATAGATCACAAGCAGACCCTTATCCCAGGGACAATAGGTAACGGTCAGCCCCTCCAGACGACAAGGCACCGACCGGTCACCTATACACAAAACAAATGAACTATATGTTGACCCCAAGGATTAACTGTCAACACATAAAACAATGCTATAAAGCTGGACACCCTTAATCAGTGTGGCACCGCCAAAGCCACTTGAGCCGGCTGGAGACCACCTGGAGGCAGGCGACAAAGCCCCCATGTGTGCATGCTACTTATTATGTAATGCATTACCCATAATGCACTGGACCCAGGCTCCCCACCCGCGGTCCAGCGCACACCACATGTTAAAGCCATGAATATATAATTATCCAATCAAATGTCAAATGTATATTATCCAATGAAAACCACTGTTACATCTACTTCCGGTCACATGGGCACCCCCTCCACCTGCTGGGTACCTGTACTTATACCCCGGTCAGATGGAGGAGGAAATCACTTATCATCTCGCAACCATCAGTAACTTATATACTGAGCCCTAGTGACTGGTACTCTGATATTAATATTATTATTAATAAAAGATACCAAGTATTGAAACTGACGTCTCACCTCATCTTTACGCCCTCATTGATGTGGAAGGGTTTTCCCTAGCCACAGAGTGGTAGAGAACCGGGCAACTTTCAGCTACCTGCGACCATGAAGAAATTTTTTAATGCAGAGACACCAGTCCCTCAGTGACCTATCATCACGGAGGCACACTAGGAGCCAGGGACCAGCACCAACATCAGGTCTACAACCCACCAGGAGGAAAGGACCAAGCAACAACAAGCACATCACCAAGTCCACCTCCTGCATCTACAAGGACACAGTAAGACATTCTAAAACAACACTTATAGTCACTGTACCTATTATACCTATAGACATAGCTACCCCACCCACCTCTCCCATTCGTGTTGAACCCACTGTCAACATGGCCGGAGACGATCAGGTAGAAATAGAAAGACAACGAGAACTAGACGATAGGATATCAAGAAAATTAGACGAACAACTAGCGGCCCACAAGGCAGAGCTAGAAAGACTTAAAGCCGATCTCGCAGACTATAGAAATGTCAAGTCGATTAGCGACCTGGCTAGCGCCATTTCAAAAGCTAACAAGTACACCATCCGTGAACCAATCAAATTCTCCAAACCAGACATTAAGATGAGCACCAGAAAGTGGTTCACCGACCTAGAACGTTTTGTTAGGCTTAAATACCCTCAAGAAGATCATCCCATCCACGTCACTTGTGCAGTATATCTAGCTGGACCAGCGTACGAGTGGTACAGTATTCAGCCCACTAGTATCCAAGACGATTATGACCTTATAAAGAAGGGACTTATCCACCACTTCAAGGATGTCGAAAACGACATCAAACTATTGACACTGTCCCAATTTGACCCCACCCTACAAACCATGGAAGAATGGCTAAAGGATGCCAACACCCACTTCCAAAACAAGGGGGTGGACATAGAAGCTGCCATTATCCAGGTAGCCACTGTACTAAATGAGGACTACCGAGAGGCGATCAGAGCGGAAAGTCCTACTACATGGGCCTCCCTCTGTAGAGCACTCAGGTGTGCATACCTCTACAAGAAGACCTCCACACACAAGGTATCATCCCTGTCCAACAACACCCTAGATCCAGTCATAGCTGCTCAGTTAAGGGAGAAGGACAGGGAGAACGAGAAACTAAGAGACCTTCTTCAGAAACAACAGGAAGTTATGGAGAGGGAACATACCGTGGCTGCTATGGGGGGTGGTAAACCAAAACCCACCTACCACAAACAAGCAGCTGCACCTACACATCAGTCTCCACCAACTGACTTCGCGTTACCACCTAACTATAGGGGGAGGAGAGAGGACTTCGACATCAACTACGTCGACAACATAAGGAAGGCACGTTCAATGGGCCTCATCCCTCCCACCCACCGATTCAAAGGGGGACCCAAAGACATCATAACCCTTCTTCAAACGGGTTCCCTACCCCCACATCACTTCAAACTCATCCAGAGCCAACAACAACAACAACAAAGGTGGCAGCCCCAACAGCAATCATGGCAGCCACCACAACAACAACAACAATGGCCACAACAACAACAACAACTACAACTTCAACCAACGCCACAAAACCCCACTCCACAGTACACCATGGCACAGCTCGTCAGCATGATGAACGACCTCACCAAGACGACGGGAAACTAGATTGTCATCCTATGGATAGGCCTCATCAGGATGACAAAACAGTCCCCAACACAGAAGACACAGCATCGCCCATCGAAACCATGCCACATGACCCACAGACAATCCACAACGCTGCACCAGTGCGCGGGAAACCTGCCGACGTCCAAGCTACTCTGGAAGTCGTCCCCCCACCACTCCCCGACCTACACATGGAAGAAGGTGAGCAGAGTGTTTTGTTTATCAACATGGTCAATGGCAATATAGATCTACAATTTAAAGATACCAACATCCCCAGTCTAGTAGACACAGGAGCAACCGTCTCTTGCATGAGAGAGGGTCTAGCCTCCACTCTATCGAAACTAGTTCCTCATGAGTTTTCACGAATCAGGTCCAAAGTTTATCTTGCCGATGGAGCATTGTGTCACATCAAAAGAGCTATCAAAATCAAATTCAAAATTCAAGGCAAAACATTTAGTCATCAATTTGCAATTCTTCCAAATTGTTCATCACCAATCATATTGGGAACAGATTTTCTATCGAAGACTAAAAGCAAAATCAATTACTCCACTGACCCAACTCCAAAATCTCAACCAATCAGGGCAGTGAGAGCTATTTCGATACCTCCATTTTCCGAAAGAGCCATAACAGGCCAAGTCACATGCTACCACTCAGTCAGTCAAATCAATGGTATAACAGACAATTTTGACAGATCAGACAAACTTCCAAATTACATCGTACAACGTTCAGTCGTGACACCTGACCAAAGAGACAGACACCCACTGATATTATTGAATATCACATCTAGAATCTGTAAAATCCAGAAGGGTGAAATCGTAGCCTTATATACAAAAACAGACATAGACAAAGAAAATCATATATTATCGACAGGCTACGAGGACACACAACCCGAGGAGACAGACATAGACATAGACATAGACATAGACAACAACTCCACTATCAGTGACAGTGCATCATCAACAGGGTCAGACAAAACATTCTATGTACCAACACCAACATATTCTGAATATTCTGATTCTGACATGGATCAATCCATGTCAGACGATGAAGATCATATAAATATGGTACAAGAGACGACAAGTCACGACGAACAAGACATAGACAAAGACATGTACATAGGGAAGGACATAGACATAGAACCAGAAAAAGAAAAATCACACGTCTTCCAAAAACCAGAATGCCTCACAGAAGAGCAATTTTCAACATTTTGCCAACTAATAGAAGAATACGATGACATATTCGTGGGAAAAGATAATATGATTGGAAGAACCCATCTGTACACCCATAAAATCAACCTGATCCCAGACGCCAAACCCTTACAGTTCTACCCATTCAGAATGGCCCCGCACAAAGCTGAACGACTTGAAATTGAATGTCAGAAGCTGGTAAAGCAGGACATTCTGGAGGAAACCAAAACGGGTCCCTGGTCATCCAGAAGTTTTCTTGTAGAGAAAAAGAACGGGCAGGGTTACAGATTAGTGACAGATCTAAGATATGTGAATTCCCAATCCATCAACCAAGCACTTACATCACCACGAGCAGACGACAGCCTAGAAATGATTGGTGAGATGCGACCTGCCGTGTTCTCTAAAATGGATGCCCAACAAGGGTACTTCCAGATACCAATTAGAGAGGACGACAGGGACATCACAGCCTTTCTCACTAGGACCAAAAAGTATAGATACAAGACCATGCCCATGGGACTCGCCAGCAGTGCTCAGGCTTTCCAAGCTGTAGTCAACTTGATCCTACAGAACCTGCAGTACAAGTGTGCAATCCCATACTTAGACGACATCTTGTGTTTATCACCATCCATAGACCAACATTTCATCGACTTAAGAAACATATTCGAAGCACTAAGAAATGGCAAACTAAAGTTAAAGAAAACCAAGTGCGAATTCTTCCTAGAGGAACTAGACTTCCTAGGAATGAAAGTCACCACTGACGGTATCAAACCATCCCCAGACAAAGTCCACAAGATCCAGACATTCACCACACCGAAGACCACAAAAGAGGTGCGGTCATTCACTGGACTCGCCCAATTCTATAGAAAATTCATAAAAGGGTTCAGTGAAATTGGTCGACCTCTATTCAACCTACTCAAAAATGGGAACAAATTTGTTTGGACAAAAGAATGTGAGACTGCATTTCAGACCCTGAAGGACTCTATATGCAATGACGTCATCTTGCTGTACCCAGACTACAACAAACAGTTCCATCTTACAACAGATGCATCTGGTACAGCCCTGGGAGCTACTCTTTCCCAGGAGAAAGACGGCGTTCTACGACCAGTAGCCTTTGCGGGCAGAGCACTCCATGACCACGAAAGGAATTATGGTGCCACCCAAAGAGAACTATTGGGAGTAGTATTTGCTATAGAGTACTTCAGACACTACCTAGAAGGAAGACCATTCGAGTTATATACGGACCACCAAGCCCTCATCCACATGTTGACAAAATCAGATAACAAAAACATGTGGGCAAGGTGGGCACTCAAAATTCAACAATTTCAATTTAATATCAGACACATAAGAGGTAAACTAAATATACCATCAGACGTTATGTCAAGACGAGACTACCCACTAGACAAGACACCAATGACAGATCCTCCACCAAAACCCAAAGCCATAAGGGTGCAACATAGAATTATGTTTGAGGATGACATACACACACAGAAATTCAAAGAAGACGAACCACCATTGACGCTACCAAAACGACTACCCAAATCAATTCTGAAGAGAGACTCCACCCATCACTTCTATTGTGAATGTATGGAAGAAAACACAGAAGACATAGAAGAAGTAAAACGATTTACCCCCAACCTCAGAGCAAATCCTGACATCCCAAGTACCAAATTACATCATTTTGGGCTTCCACAAACAGAATACAAGGGACTGTTAGCAGCCATAGTGGCCTCAGCACAACAGGAAGTGGATTCAGCTGCACGACCGGTCCCAGGCCACGCCCCACAGCAGCTGACAGTACCCTCTACATCCCTAGAAGCCCTATCAACATTCACAGAAGAAACTCAAACAGAAAATATAGAGCAGGTTGCGGCGACCCGACCGGTCCCAGGCCACACCCCGGCACCGCAACCTAAGAAAACCACAGATAAACCAAAACCAAAGAGGAAAAATGAGAAGCCTAGAAGAGACGCCACAGACATGGCAAAACACTTGGCCAATCAGACTAATCATCTGATTGAAATGATAGAGAGCCTCTCCGACCCATAGATCTCCATCCTCAACCTCAAAAGAGAACAAAGATACAATTTACATACGAAAGCTATTATCACGTATTTAGAGAACGGACAGGTACCCAACGACAAAAACAAGAAGGAAACGGAGCAATTTATCAAAATAGCTGATGACCACATCATGCTGAATGATATTCTGGTCCATATCAACACGGTACTATGGAAGAAACACAAGGAGTTCTCATTCCAACCCGTCATCCCAGATGACATGAGACTTCCCATCCTGAAGCTTTTTCACGACCTCCCAATGGCAGGACACGCTGGCGCACAAAGAATGCTGTCGACCATGCTTCCCAAAGTATATTGGAAGAGCATGGCGGCCGACGTCCAGAAATTCACAGCGACCTGCCACGTCTGCCTGAAAGCCAAAAAGATGAACCTAACCAACAACCTGCCAATGACGGCCCATAGTACCCCTTCTTACCCATTCCAGTTTGTCCACATAGATGCCATAGGCCCACTACCACCAACACCAGGAAAGAACGTATACATTCAGGTAGTGGTCGACAGGTTCTCTAAATTCTGCATAGCTTACCCTACTACATCATTGGACGCGGAAACAACTACCGCAGAATTCATAGAGAAGGTTGTTCTGGCCGAGGGTATACCAACATACCTCCAGTCAGACAATGGAACGTCATATAAAAACTCAAAATTCAGAAACATGACATCTTCCCTCAACATAAAACATGTCTTCAGCTCGGCCTATAGACCAAAATCGAACGGCCAGGCTGAAAGATATGTGAAGACGCTGTCTGAAGGCATACGGGCCTACTGTGAGGAACACCAGGACACATGGGATGTATTCCTACCACACCTCGTGTTCTCCATCAACAACACAGAGTCCGCCACCACTGCCTTCACACCGTTCTTCATTATGAAGGGAAGGAATCCAAACACCATAATAGATAACAAACTCAATCAGGAAGAAGAGAAAAGTCTAAATCTCCACATCATTGACAAATTAAAGAAAATAGACTACACATACAATCAGGTCATTGAAAACATCGAAAAGAGAACAGAACAAATGAGACAACAACACGACAAAAAGGCAAAACCTACAAAGGTGCAGAAAGAATCACTAGTGTATGTCAAGGTACCCCGACTGATGGATAGAACAAAATGTTTGAAACTTCAGAAAGTGTACTCCGGTCCATACATAGTGTGCAAATTCGTCTCAAAAACATCCGTCCTCCTCAAATCTGTGATCACAATGAAGACAATGAAAAACCCAGTCCATGTAGATAGACTGAAACTCGTACGTCACGTTAGAAATAACGATTTCATTCACAGACTCATTGACCCGAACGACGACCTCATAACCAAACTATGGAAGAAAGACGGAGATTCATATAAAGCGAGACCAGCGCTTCTACAAACCAAAAATATATATAAAGCAAAGCCGGCCCACTCCAAGGTCAAGAGGAGGACACCGGTAGGACTAAAACCATAATATAAACTATAGAATTGATAAGAGGAAAAGAGTTATCACCTATATTACATAAACAACAAAAAGCTCACTATACTATCGCTACTATCACAAAGAGACACCAACTGTCATATATTATCGACTTTATTACCAAAAGGATCGACACTGACTACTACAAACTACTATTATCACTATTACTATTATAATGATTCACAAGAATCACGACTGACACACCGATCATCATAAAGAAATACAGTCAACTCCCTCCTAACGACCACCCCTCTATAACGACCACCTCGTCATTGCGACCAGTTTTGGAAAGTCCCAACCATTTTTCCCTTTGTTTTAATGTATAAAACTCCCTATAATGCGACCACCCCTCTAATGCGACCACCCCACCCTCCGACCACTAAAATTCCAGTCCAAAAGAGGGTTTTCTCCCTCTAATACGACCACTGTGTCCAAGAGTGCAACTGGCTATTGGTAGGAGATCAGAGGGCCAGAAGTCCCCCCCCTCCCTGCACCCTCACTCATCCACCTAACCAGTGGTCGCACATCAAAGGGGGGGGGCAGAAGCCCTCCCCCCCCCCCCGCCCTCACTCATCCACCTAACCAGTGGTCGCACATCAAAGGGGGGCCAGAAGCCCTCCCCCACCGCCCTAACTCATCCACCTAACCAGTGGTCGCACATCAAAGGGAGGGCCATAAGCCCTCACACCTTAGCCAGGGTTTTGGAAGGGGGGGCGTGATATAGGCAATGTACTGGGGGTATTGGAAATATTTACATTAAAATGTAAATACCCCCCTCCCCTGAATCCGCCCTGCACATCAAAGGGAAGGCCAGGATCCCCCCCCTCCTCCCCCACCATGCAGCATTTTCTCCCAAATCTAAATTTTGATGTACTTAACCCAAACTCCCCCTACTGCGACCACCTCGCCATTGCAACCACTTTTGGATAGTCCCAATGGTGGTCGCAATAGAGGGAGTTGACTGTACTGGAAATACAGTATTTATCACCATAAAGCGCACAAGCTTCATCAATTATTACTATTATTATTATTATCCATCTATACCCATTTCACCACACAAGTAAGTGGCAGGGCGACTCCATATTATTGCTGCTCCTTTAACAAACTGACACTCCAAATAGAACTATTATCAACATGTCAAAATCCGACATGAAAGGACAGTTTGCGCACTCTTATTAAACCCCCCCCCCCATAGACCAGTGGAAAAGCGGTGTATGCAGGCGGCCGCCCGCATGCATCGCAGGTGTCAACAACACCAGGAGGATGACCGCAATCTGAGCCCTGGATGGCGCCACCACTGGAGCGCGCAAACAAAAGCTCCACTTATGGGAGTGTGATAACGACCAACATGGCAGGGTAACATAGCCACCACCCTGTACCCAGACCAAAGGGTATAAGTTCCCACACATCCCCCCATCTTTCCACAGTCACCCAGTGACCACACCCCTACACACATCGATTCAGTCAGGAGCAGCCCACAGTTAATTTGGTAGATCCCCGCCAGTACTGCGCACTTACACTCATCCTTCACCAACTATCGACTATCAACTATTACTACTACAAACGATCGACTACTACTATTATTACTATCAAATCCCAACAACTCGGGAATCATGAGGTATACACTCTACCTCCTATTTATCATCACACACATCATCTACACGGCAGCACAACCAATAGTGAGGCAAAATATCGGCCTCATCTATGAACAGCTGCCGGGACAAATCATCACCGGTCATGACCTACACGAGGTCATACTGGCTATTCCCTACAACATCCCAATGGCTCCTCGTCCGAAGCCACTCATTTACAACACCATCAGGACTCTTCAACTGACTTCATTAGGACCCCATGACAGCCATGACGCCAAGATGTTACAACAAGCTGCTGACCTCGACCGACTACTACAAAACGTAGATATTAACATTATTAAGACTTTAAAGAACATTGCACACTTCCTCTCGGATCCTATTACTAACAGGCCAAAGAGAGCTATCCTAGGATTCTTAGGGGAGCTCTTTAAATCAATCTTTGGCCTGGCAACCACTAGAGACATGGATTCTATCATCAACGTCATACATCACCTAGATGCTAGAATTGGTACACTGGCCGACGTCAATGTTAAAACGGCACAAGGATTACATGATGTCACCCAGCAACGCCAGCAGTTTCTAGACACATATATAAAACAACAGGACGTTGTACAGGAATCTCTACTCAATATTACCGAATCCATAGACTCATGGTCTGATGATTTCTCCACAACCCTAACCTCCATCCAAGCCGACCAGGATCGTAGGATTACCCAGTCAGCCATCATATCGGCTCAGGTAATTGTCCTAATGACCAGGATCGCCTACCAACAAGGGTTATACAAGGTGGAAAATTCTCTCAGATTATTGTCCACTGGAATACTAGCACCGGATATGATCCAACCCACAGAACTAGCCCTGAAGCTAGCCACCTTAGACACACAACTCAAAATTAGGAACCCAGGATCCGAGGTAACCATTATTGACACCGCATATTACTACTCACAACCAGTTGCACTATACACCTATTCCAAAACTCACCTATACATTCATATTAATGTTATCATTTCTGCCACAGACGCAGCATTTAACTTATATCAAGTAATTACAACTCATGTCCCCATTAACACCGAAAATACGACAAGCTCTGGATCTACCCTATTACACACTGACAAAACTTTCCTCGCTGTCAACGAGGCAGAGACATTGTACTTAGAGATGACAAACGCAGATCTGCTTACGTGCCAAGGCTCGATACTGAAAGTATGCGCTAGGACCATGCCTAGAATACGCAGTGACCAGCCAACCTGCCTCATGGCGGCCTTTAAAGGTGACCAGGTAGACATAGCCAGACTCTGCACATTTCAAGTACACCCTCTGAGACCCATACAAACCCGTGCTATAGCTATTGGTAAAGATAAATATTTAGTAACTACTAACAGGGAGTACTACCACGTCATCTGTCAGCACATGACACCGACTACTAAGAAAGCTTCGGCCTACGCAGTTATTGGTGTCCCATGTATGTGCCACTTACAGTTTGACTCATTGTACCTCCCAAACACCAAAATTCCTTGTAATGAATCTTCTTCAACACATTTTCTAATGCACGCGGCCAATACACCCATACTACTCGCACTCACAAACAATCTCAACATCACAGCATCATCACTACACCACGACCCAATACACATACCACATCTACATACACAAGCTATCATCAAATCTATGACAAACATCAGCAAGTTGTCATCGGACATTACATTGGACCTGGAACCCTTCACCAGGAATATCCTAATAGAAGCCACCAACGCAGCAGACATCTTAGACCGACCCATCCAGGACACACCCATACGAGAGAACATAGCTAGCTTCTTCGCTAGCCCTGTATGGAACTATATAGTACCAGTCACTTGCATTCTAAACGCCGTAGGATTCTTCTACTTATTATACGTATCCAAAGGAAAAGCACTATTCGCGACCATCCCAACCGTAAGTGCTCGACCCAACAACATTTCTTGGAAATTTATTAACCCCATCCCCCAGAGTGAAACCAAAGAAAATCACACTATCAATCTAGATCAATATGTTGATGCCCATAACATTTTTACCCTGATATTTGTAGCTTTAATCGTATACGCTGTTATCAAAACCATCTTCAAGTGTAAAAACAAGATTACACGTCACTTTGGAATGACAAACTCTGGACACAAAACCAATCCTACTATTACGCTCAAAATTTACCAAGGACACGTCAATCACACCATCCCACTCCTATCCCTACCCTACGAACGTGACTCTATTGTTAATGATTTCATACCAACCCTGACGGCCATCTCAGCCCTGTCATGCCCATACCCAAGCATAAACATGACATGGAACGGCCACATATCATTCAACATCAACGGAAAACAGAAGTCATACTATCTACCCAACCACGTCATACTACCCCTAGCGGCACGGTTTTCTATTATACCGGCCCTGAAAGACGACACCACCACCACAGGATTAACCCTTAAGACTATTGAAATGACTACATCCCTACATCCGACCGAAACCCAAGACAACATTGACATTGACCCCGATGGTGACAACACTACGTCACTTATCAAAAACCCAAAAGACATGACAACTACCGAACTATTGACAGCCATTGTTATGAAAAAGAGTGAGACAGGAAATGAAACATAAAAATTTAGTATAGAAGGTGTTAACTCAGAACGAACTTCCTCCATTGCCCCTCGACATTGAGAATGAATATCAAAGATCAAGTATTGCCAAAGATCATTGCATAAACAAAATACACTGCTCAAAACCTATTGTTATTCATGTACTATCATACCATACTAAGTATTACACATGGCCTATGTAAACGCTTAGTACATCTATATTATTATTGAAATGAATTTCTTACAGCTTCCTATCGTAGGAATTGATTGTATTATAAACTAGGACGGAAGCGCGACATATAGAAACAGTACGTCACATTACTATTACCACTGAACCATGTATTGTGTAAATAATTGGTAAAGGTTAAAAGCTTCCCAAAATATATAATCTATTAATAGAACGGAAGCGAGACATATAGTACCAGTACGTTACCATTGAAATATTATTAATTTATAATTCATAAGAATACTTTTGAAGCGTGACATAACTCTTCCTCTACTACTTCTCGGCCTGCACGAGGGCGTGCAGGAGTTGTATTGGGGGGTGCTGTCACGCCACAAAACCCCTTATTATACCTTCATCAATTGTATTACGTCATATTACGTCATATTACGTCATAATTATGATTTATGACCATTAATATTCATATTTATTATTATTTGTAATACGCACAATACTTTATACATATTTTCAATCCATATGTCCATCAAAGTACACCTAGACGTCAGACATACCTGTTACTCATAAAGCCAAGCATAACTAACCCCCATGCATAACTAATCCATAGATCACAAGCAGACCCTTATCCCAGGGACAATAGGTAACGGTCAGCCCCTCCAGACGACAAGGCACCGACCGGTCACCTATACACAAAACAAATGAACTATATGTTGACCCCAAGGATTAACTGTCAACACATAAAACAATGCTATAAAGCTGGACACCCTTAATCAGTGTGGCACCGCCAAAGCCACTTGAGCCGGCTGGAGACCACCTGGAGGCAGGCGACAAAGCCCCCATGTGTGCATGCTACTTATTATGTAATCCATTACCCATAATGCACTGGACCCAGGCTCCCCACCCGCGGTCCAGCGCACACCACATGTTAAAGCCATGAATATATAATTATCCAATCAAATGTCAAATGTATATTATCCAATGAAAACCACTGTTACATCTACTTCCGGTCACATGGGCACCCCCTCCACCTGCTGGGTACCTGTACTTATACCCCGGTCAGATGGAGGAGGAAATCACTTATCATCTCGCAACCATCAGTAACTTATATACTGAGCCCTAGTGACTGGTACTCTGATATCAATATTATTATTAATAAAAGATACCAAGTATTGAAACTGACGTCTCACCTCATCTTTACGCCCTCATTGATGTGGAAGGGTTTTCCCTAGCCACAAAGTCCACTCCCGGTAGAGGCCTATAGGCCATGCTGCATTGATGCCCACGCTGCCACTATAGAGTACAACCCTTCAAGGCTCTCATATATAAATGTAGTGCTTGAATGTACTATGGCCTTTGTCATCAGGTTTCATAAATGCATCTCTACCGATCAGCTCGCATTAGAGCATCATAATATACTCCCAACTAATCGGCACAACTAGACTCGCTAGGAGATGTATAACATTAAAGCGAAGGAGATGTATAACATTAAAGAACTATGCGGCCCTTAAAGGGACAATCATGGTACTACCCAGTGGGCACAATATTCAGTTCAACGTTGAATCAACGCTGAATCAACATTGAATCAACATTGACAACAAGTTATCAATGTTGATCCAATGTTGTGTGCCCACTGGGTAAGGGCCGGTACTCATACTTCGATCTGGGCACATGTAGAAATAATAGATGACAGGCATGTGTGAAAATCCCTGAACCCAACGCAACCCTGACTCCATGATTAATGTACGGTGTACATGTACATTGTACCTGGTGTCACGCATTGGTTAATTCATGTGTTCAAGGCCACCATGTAGTCTTACTATATACTTAGGCTGCACGTACTCTGCTCATTGGACCATGCCTAAAGATGGGTTAGGGTCGATTTTTGTTTTTTAGTTACACAACCTAGCTGTGTTCATAATGTCCATATAAATATGTATGTAACATTTTAAATCATTCTGATGATTATAAATTCATAAAATATAGAGCAAACCATGGTCAGAATAGGTCAAGGGACCCGTCTCTATTACAGTGAGGCGTCCCCTGACCTGGTTTTCTCTATATCTGACGCATTTATAAGTATCCGAATGATTTGAAAAGCTACACACATATGTGTATGAACAATATGAACACAAATATGTTGTGTAACTGAAAAATTAAAATCGCCCCCAAATTAGCTCCTAACCCATCTTTAACCCTTTAAGGACACATGTCGCTAAAAGATGACATTTGTCATTATGATGTACAAATGCAGCCGCGGCGAGTAACTCGCAGATGCTGCATTGGTGTATCATGCTGATCATTTGGGAGTGTCTCAACCCAATAGGGTCGAGATGATGCTCGAATGCAGCACTGGTGAGTTACTCACCAGGGCTGCATTCATGTATCATGACAACCAAGGGCATGATGCATTAAGGTATTATGCCATCTATAAAGGGTTAACTTCTATGTGGACTTTATTTCGTGCTGTGTATATTTTCGCGTTTTTCACGGAAATTAAATCCTGATCACATTCTTACCTTCTAGAAAGTTTGTTGTTTAAGTTTTAAGTACAATAAGATCTGTACTGATACGTTGTTTTTAAAAATGATCCCTAAACTTTTCAACTTTTCACAAATAAAGAGCTTAGAATGCTTGATTAAACGTGAATTGAGGTGTAAGACTCAGGGTATGTGTCCGACTAAAGGTGAATCTACCCCATACCAAGTATATAGTGCTTTAGCCAGGAATGTGTGCGTGTCCGGTAGATGGGGGGGAGGGGGTGTAAGGTCTTCCCCTTTCCTCCAGGTCCTGTCCAGGACCAACCTTTCTCCTCCAGTGGTCAGTGAGATCAGCCCCAGGAGGGTGGTGGCCCTGGGAGGATGGCTGGGGGTTGGGAGGTCCATAACCGTTTAAGGACCACATAATGCATTAATGAATGGTAGCCTTGGTCCTCATAATGCATGAATGCAACCCTTGCAAGTAACTCGCCGTGGGCACAAAATCCAGTTCAACGTTGAATCAACATTGAGACAACATTGAATCAACATTGACAACCATCAGTCAATGTTTATTCAATGTTCTGTACCCACTGGATTTGTTGGCATAAATGCAGCCCCTGAGAGTGCTGTCATTCATTTTGCCGACCCATTGGGAACATCCAAATCATCATGACGACAAAGGACACAGCACATTAAAGCAGTAGGCGACCCCTAAAGGGTTATTCCTCCAGTGCACACACAATAACTGACCTAATGGGGTGAGGAGGGCCTCGCCACACCCTTGCTGGCCTGCGTGAGTGGGGAGGGCTGCCGGGGGGAGGGGGGTACTCGCTCTATGGCATTACCCACCGACTGCCAACTGCCAAACTACCGCCCACCTAAAAACAGGAGCTTCCAAACCACTGCCCTTATAACTGCATATGACCGCCCCCTGATTCCTTACACCCTTGTTATTTTAGGCGCCCTTTAATACTACCATATTTCCTGATGCAAATAGTACAATGGACATGGATATTAATTGTTCTCCATACATTTTATCATTTACAACACCTTACCGAGACCCACTTACTGCCCCCCCCCCCATCCTCTACAGTTACAGCCCCATATTTGTGAGGGTATTGAGAGTCACCGCTCTCTCATTTTGAGCCCCATCGCTGCCGCTTCCATGGGGCGTTTGGAGGTGGGTCATTTCAGATCTGAGTCCCCCCCCCCCCCCCGCGGGAGGGCTGGAGGGTTTGATCCAGGGAAATGGGTTAACCATTAAGGGAGTGGGTGGCTAGATTAGGGTGGGGGGGGGGGTGGAGCCAAAAAGAAATTGGACCCCTCGAAATCCATCCCATTTTTAGGGAACGAAAAACCTTCAGCGAGTTACTAAAACCCAAACCCAAAATATCTCGACCTGCTCTCGTGAAAATCCCCCCCCCCCTCCCCTGTTAAAAATTACCCCTCCCTACGTGTGAAGGGGGGGATTCCCACATGTTTGAGTTGTTGGAAAGAGGAGGATGGTATATATAATATTTAACTGTATTATTGGGAAATCTCCTCCTCCGAGGGTTGGTTACCCCGGATTTGTAAAAAGAAAATTAATATTAAATTGGTTTATTTCAAAATTCGGGATATTGGCACTGATTGAGATATTGATATTGTCATGGGTCAATAATATGTGTTTGATTACATTGTGGATAATATCATATAATGATATATTATGGAAATGTATAGTATTCTAAGTCAGAACCATGTACTTTGGATATCCAGAATTATTATAAGAGAAGGTGTGTGAATCTATTATACATTACACTGAAAACCCTAGGTATACCTTAGGGTCGTCATTTTGACAATACCAAAATTGACAACTTTAGGTCGTCAGGGTGATGACCTTAGGTCATCATTGTGACGACCTAAGGTAGTCATATCTAATCTATATAGACCAAAGTTGTCATAATGACAACCTTAGGTAGTCACATGGATTGGGTAGTCAGATTGACTACCATAAGGTTGTTGTTTTATGTTGTTGGAAAGATTTTTATTGGCAGAAATTCGATGAACAAGTCACGTTTTTCAATCAAAGCCAAGAATGGGGCTTAATAATATAATGTAGTATGAAATGACAACAATGATAACCTGAGATCACAAGGTAGTCGTATATACCCGTCTCCAGGCGATTATGCGATTATGCATTAAAGATCATTAGTTCTCATCATGTTAATAACTACTCAAGTAAGTACACCGGCTTCAACACTCTGCTATGAAATCACAGCTAAATAACGTCTCTGAGTGATAACCGTATCAATAATGAAATACAATGGATAGACAATACTTTACTAGTTGTCCACAGCAAAAACAGAACATCACACAAATTGTAGGTAGTAAAGTGAGCATCATATTACAGGAGCATGTGGACGGAGACATTGCTACAATCCATCACTCAAGTACAATTGTACAAACACGGTTCCACTAAATTAATACTAAATTGACCAGACTCAGGCACAGACGACGGGCGGATTGAACTCAGCACGAGCTTTATAGATACACAATATATAAGTTATACACTAATCCTTTTTAATATGATTCATAAACAGGCGCAAGGTATTCAGACGCTGTACCTCTGAGTCTAGCTTACACCATAGCCCATAGCCCCTATATAAGGGACTGTCCCTATATAGTTGGCCTTTTGGTCTCTGGACTTTGAGCTTGATTTTATCGTGACCCCTAAGCACCCTTGGAGGTATTACAACATTATCCGGGTTCCTTGAAAACTTGTACATAAGGTTGAGTAAGTTATAGCTCCTCTTGACATCAAGCATTTTACTACAACATACTATATGAAGGTCCTTCCTTGTGATTAATCTAGGGTCATATATGCCTACACAAGTTCTCAGACAATGATTCTGCAGGACTTGGAGCTCAGCAGCAAAGTCAACATTAGCGCTTTCGATTACAAAATCACCATATTCGAAAACTGGCAAGATCATTTGCTTAAAGATCAATAGACATAAATCTTGATCCACACTTTTCCGCAGGAACCTTAGGTTAGATAATTTTAAGCGCACAGATGAAATCACCTTTGTGCATTGTTGTTCAAACGACAAGATACTATCTATAAGGACACCCAGGTAGTTGAAATGTTTTACAACCTCCACAGTGGTGCCTTTTAGGTTGACGTTGTAGTTTGAGTACACAGTTTTATCTTTCTCCCCATGGCACCATAATATTTTTGTTTTTTCTGAGTTAATTGTCAGCCTATACATATCACAGCCTGAGCTTAAAATATCAACATCGTCTTGCAGGAGACGCTGGACTATCACGGGATCCCGATTGCTCACTGTTATGGCTATATCGTCGGCATACATGAAAAATTTTGAGTTTTCAAGATTACAAACCAAGTTATTAATATAAATTATAAATAATAGAGGTCCCAGCACCGAACCCTGGGGGACACCGCACATAATGGGCCGCTCGCTGGAGATGATTCCGTCCACCAGGGTTGTTTGTACTCTATCTCCCAGATAACTTTTAAACCAGGCAACGGAAGATTCTGAACAACCAATCTTACGCAATTCACTCAGAAGGATCAAGTGATCGACCGTATCAAAGGCCTTGCGCAGGTCCAAAAAAAGGGTTGCAGTAACCTCACCCCGATTTCTGCATTCATATAAATGCTGGATGAGACCATAGCAGGTATTGTAAATTTGAAGACCTAAAGTCATCAGTAATGACAAGTCTCAACACCATTGGGTAGTCATTAGGACAACCAAGGGTATATATGGAACATACCCTGTCACGTGCTGCCACCCAGGGAAAATTGATTGAAGTAAATTTTCTGTCATGAGACATAAACTGGTGACAGGGAGCAGAGTAGTCTCTATACTTTCAAGGCCATCATTCTCACCCATACACAACTTATTTATAACAAATAAAGCTACTTAGTTTAATCAAGAGTAAACCAAATATGTGAAAGGGATGCCTCTCATTAGGAGGTGAACCAATTAGAGACTATATTCATACACCATTCTCCAGAGCATTTTCCATTAGTCATTATGAAAACGACTAGGAACCTTCCTCTGGGTTTTCAGTGTCCTATTGAATTTTGTATTGTATGGATAGTATAAATGATTAACGGTAATGCACGAATAGGAATCTCTTGTAGAATCCATGGTAGAATCGTAGAAAGCTGTCAAAGTTCAACTATTTGAATTTTGACAACATGTGCCTTGTGGGTGACCCGACTTACCTTATTGTGTATTCCCGCCATGTTGTCCAACCCCGACCAATCAGTCTCCGGTCCATGTGGCGGCAAATGACGCTGAACCCTTTAACCATTTAAGGACAGACGTCGCTAAAAAATGGCATTTGTCGTCATGATGCACCAATGCAGCCCCAGTGAGTAGCTCGCTGATGCTGCATTAGTACATCATGGCAACACTTTAGAAGTGTCTCAACCTCATGAGGCCGTTGTGATGCATGAATGCAGCCCTGGCGAGTTACTTGCCAGGGCTGCATTCATGCATCATGACGAGCAAGGGCATGATGCATTAAGGCATTAAGGCCGTTATTACAGTAAGTCTTTTGTCGTAATGATGCATTAATACAGCCTTAATTGGTGAGTTACTTGCCAATGCTGGATTACTGCATCATGCCGACTCAATTGGGTCGATACACAGGGTCGGCATGATACATGAATGCAGCCGTAGCGAGTAGACTCAGGCCCAGCGATGCACTCATGCATCAAGACGACAAAGAGCACAATGCATTGAAGCACCATGTGGTCCTTAAAGGGTTAAATGGCGCTTACAGGTGCTGATATAAGGGGTGCTCAATGCCCCAATAGAAGAGTCATTACAGGGGAAACCCATTTTACTAACGTCCCTAACTTCCCGGATAGCGGCCCTGTAGACAATAGGAAAGGTGCTTGTGTTGTTAAATGGTAGAATTATACAAGTGTTAGTCCTAAACGGGACGACAGTGTACATGTGAGGACCAAGTATGTACTTTGAAATGACATAGTGACGCTTACACTGCATGTGCACTGGTATATACTCAGGGGTGGACCAGGAATTAGAAAAAAAAGGGGCGAGGTCTACTTCACATCAAAGCATCCAAAAGGCGTCATGCCACAAGTCAAGACGGATCGAAATCTCACCAGAAAAGCTATGATATTCCAAATGGAGGGCGGGGGGGGGGGGGGGGGTGGTGCAAACGCACAGGAACCACCCCGTCCCCCGCCCCCTGGATCCAGAAAGACGGACCCCCCCCCCCCCCCCCCCATGAAATCTTATTTAGGGGGCCCAATGTATCCTCTGTTCTATACCGCTACTACTTTAACCCTTCAATGACACATGTCGCTAAAAGATTACATTGGTCGTCATAATGCAACAATGCACCCCTGGTGAGTAACTCGCCGGTGTACATGTGAGGAACAACTCTGCACGAGTAACTCGCCGATGCTGCATTGGTGCATCATGCTAATCCTTCGGGAGTAGGGTCGGCACAATGCTTTAGTGCAACACTGGTGAGCTACTCGTCAGGGCTGCATTCATGCATCATTTTGACCAAGGCATGATGCATTAAGGCATTATGCCGTCCTTAAAGGGTTAAGCAGACTACAACAGCCAGTTTCCTCGATCTGTCAGCCGACTTAAGGGTCTTCAGTTTAGAGACTGATGAATAGGATCTGAAGGCGGCAAATCATGTGTGAAATACCGTGAAGTAAGTTTGGGGCTTTAACCCTTTAAGGGCCGCATAGTGCTTTAATCTACCACGCCCTTTGTTGTCATGATGCAGCATTCGACAAGGCTACATTAATGCATCATACCCAGCCTTTTGGGAGTGTGTTGGCATGATGCATGAATGCAGCCATGACAAGTTACTTACCAGGGCCCCATGAATGCATCGAGATGATAAAGAGCATGGTTTATTAAAGCACTATGTGACCCTTAAAGGGTTAGCCATTGGCAGAGTTTGCTCATCTTAATGGGAATGGCATCTCCCTGGGACTCATAACTCAAAGCTATCTCTGCTGGAGTTGGGGGTCGGGGATTTGGAATAGCCAGGTTCCTTATCCCAGAGGTATGCCTATTGTCCCCAAAGCCTTCTCCAATGGTCCCATCCCTCCACACGTTATGTCTTACCCACCCACATTCTCTCCTCTCTGATCAGGCCATATCATACCCCTATTAGACTTCCGACTGATGGGAACGTACCACCGTATGTTGACCCTCTAAGGGTAGCATAGTGTCGTAATGCACGATGCCCTGGAAAGCACTGGTAAGTTAGTGTGAATGCATCATACATCTCCCTAATAAACTCTAAGCTTCATGCTAATTGTCGTCATGAATCATGCCATCCTTAACACTTTAAGGACTGCATGTCGCTAAAAAGATTACATTTGCCGTCATGATGCACCAATGCAGCTCTGGCAATTAACCTGCCAGTGTTCCATTGATGCATCATACCATTGTTTCTGGAGTGACTCAACCCTGTAGGGTCGGCATGATGCATGATAACTCGCCAGGGCTGCATCCATGCATCATGACGAGCAAGGACATGTGCATCAATGCGATATGAACTGGTCAGCATTATGCCATTTTACTTGGGTTCTTACAATGTACAATGTAAGACACTGGAGTTTGGTGGACCCTTAACCCCCCCCCCCATTTTTATTTTCAGATTACGGTATTGTGTCCTTGCTCAGCTAGTCCTGCTTTTACTATACCACCCACCATCGCCTATACGAGAAATCTCTTGAGACCCAGGGCCCATCCCACTTCCTATACCCCCCCCCCCACCCTGACACCCACACACCCACTTCCTTACCCCAAACCTCAGCCCACAGGGTCCTTCCTCTCCCTTTTCACAGCATGTCCCCGCCGTATTTACCCTGTGTGATCCTGTTGTATTGTTGTTGTCCGCTGACCCGTCCACCCCCCCCCCCACCTGCACCCCCCATCCCGTGCCATCTACACCCCTGGTGGATGCCCTGGTCGTAACCCGTTAACCCTTTAAGGATGGCATGAGGCCTTAATGCACCATGCCCTTGGTCGTCATTATGCATGAATGCAGCCCTGGCGAGTAACACGCATTCAAGCATCATGCCGACCCTTCAGGGTTGAGACACTCCCAAAGGGTCATCATGATGCACCAATGCAGCACCGGCAAGTTACTCATCGAGGCTGCATTGGTGCATCATGACGACAAATGTCATCTCTTAGCGACATCTGTCCTTAGAGGGTTAAGGGCCGCATAGTGCTTAGTGTGCCCTTCATAGTTATGATACCTGAATGCAGCCCTGGCCCACCAGGTGCTGCCTGCATGCATCATGCCTACCGGTTTCCCTATGAGTTGATACACTCCTAAAGGGTCATCAGGGTGTATGAATACAGCCGGTGAGTAGATTGACCAGGGCTGCATTCATGCATCATGACGGTAAAGGGCAAATCACATTAAAGCACGATGCGATCCCTAAATGGTTAATACAGTGTGTTTCCCAACCCTGTCGCTAGGGGGATCTGGGGGCTTTGTGAGGGTGTCGTGAACTCTGACCCCTGGTTACATTTATTATCTCTCACCGTGTTAAACATGGGGTAAGAGGATCACCCCCCAACCACCACCACCACCATCACCACCATCACCAGCAACACCACCACCAGTCCTGCCCTATCCAGCCTGAATGCCACTACACTCTGTAAAAAGTTGGTTGCCATTTGTGTAGGTATA
Source organism: Harmothoe impar (assembly GCA_947462335.1). Taxonomy (NCBI): domain Eukaryota; kingdom Metazoa; phylum Annelida; class Polychaeta; order Phyllodocida; family Polynoidae; genus Harmothoe; species Harmothoe impar. The sequence continues at coordinate 54,097,275 of OX381714.1, forward strand.
CAGTAGATTCTACTGTAGGTGTACAGTTGATTGTGGGTAAATTGTAGAATCTACTGTAAATCTACAGTATATTCTACTGTAAATCCATTCTACAGTACATTCTACTGTAAATCTACAGTAGATTCTACTGTGTACTTACACGTACTATTTACAGTGCAGCTACACTGAGTCTGGTACCTTATGTTATCTTTTTTTGGAATATCCTACACTACAATCGGATATATTACATTAGGTTATGTATGAATTCAATAATAATGCCCTCTTATCTGAATACTGTACCGAAACTAAATATAAAAGGGGGCAAGTCCAAAATGGTTGCCTTACTACTGTAGAGTATGGGTAATAACCTAGACTACACATACCGTACTGTCGCGATAAAGCGTCTAGTCTTGAAGGAGCGCCGGTCTTGAATCAGTGCCAGGGGTATAGGGGTCTCCAAGTCTTAAGCACTAAAACAGGACCTTGAATAAGCCCCTGTCGTGTATAAGCGCTGAGGTTACACAGAGAAAAGAAACAGCGTCAAAAGGGAGTCCAGGTTGCCTCCAGAATGACTCCCCTCTCTAGGCTGTGTCTCACGACCTTGGGCTAATGTTTTTGTCTCTGACCAGGTGCCATCTCTGACCAGGTGTCAGACAAAAGGTGTTTTAAAAAGAATTATACTCATATGTAAGGATTTGGAAAAACGTTATGGCGGTCGTTATAATTATAATCATAATTATAATTATAATTAGCCTCCTGTTGTTGGTCTTTTGACCTTATCAAACCAAGCCGGTCAGAGACTGCACCTGGTCAGAGACGGCACCTGGTCAGAGACGGCACCCGGTCAGAGACAAAAACATTGGCCAAAGGTCGTGAGACACAGCCTCTAGGGAGATCCAGGTCGCATATGGGAGCCTATGTGACCCTCTGCATGGCTGACATAAGGGAGTCACCTGGGGGAGTCATATAGCTCTCTGGGTCTCCCCCAGGTGACTCCTTTAGATCAGCCAGGGAGTCACCTAGGCTCCCTTTTATAAGCGCTGAGGTTCCCCCATATTGAAGAGCCCCCGGCGCTTTATCGCGACAGTGATATGGTAACCTACACTGACTGAGGCGATAATATGGTATCATGTTAGTATCAGAGAGAGAGAGAGAGAGAGAGAGAGAGAGAGAGAGAGAGAGAGAGAGAGGAGAGGGAGAGAGGGAGAGAGAGAGACAGAGAGAGAGAGAGAGAGAGAGAGAGAGAGAGAGAGAGAGAGAGAGAGAGGAGACAGAGAGAGGGAGACAGAGAGTACAGTGTTGTTTCATAAAGGGCCCCCCTTGGTCCCCCTGGTGTGCTGTCAGCACCACATTGTGCGTACACAGGGTGTATATTGGTGTTAATATTCCATACACTATTACACAAAGGTCTTTCAATGTGCATGAATGCATCCAACACAATGCCGTGTTACATAAAGCAGTGCCTGACGTCAGAGGCAGCCTAAGGTACCTGGTACATGTTAGCAATGTCTATTTCAATTAAGGATACTGCTTCTAAGGTCAAGAAAATGAGGTTTGTTTTAGGCCACCAGACCCTAGATTCAAAAAAGGGCGGCCAACCATGGCATTTTTTTCTGATTTTGGGGATTATTTATTTGGAAAATATTCATATTTTTCAAAGTTTTAGCAAAATGTTGGTCAGAAAGAATAAGCTACCATGCCAAATTAATTGTCTGACCTCAGGAAATTGCTTTTAAACAAGAATGTCCATTAATTTCATGAGATTCCTAGTCACTGTAAGAATCAGTGAGTCATCCTGATTATCTGTAAGTCAATGTGCCAATTCATGACTCATTCCAGTTAGGGCGTGGTCATTTTTTAACAACAGAGGTGGGGGGGTTGGTGGATTTGGGGGGACCAAAAGAATTTGATCCCCTTGAAGGGGGGAACCAAAAAAAATTGAACATCTCTTGAGGGGGGACCAAAATAATTGAACCCCTTTTTAGTGAAAAAGCCCGCGCATTACTATAGCTCAAAGGGTTCGGCCACACTTAATTTCAACTTGCCTGAGGGGGGACCAAAAAAATGTCAACCCCTCCCATGGGGGAATCAAAACAATTTCGACCCGCTCTCGCGAAAATCCACTGACCCCCCTGTTATTAAAAGATGACCACTCCCTTACTTTCAACCTTTGAACAAAAAAACAACTAGCTACCCTAATTTTTTAACCATATTGCCTGAAACACATCTTTGTCATTTTAGCCTATAGGAGCCTACATCCATGAGGTCTAATGGTGTACCCAACATGTGGAAAGTCCTTTCCGTCTCCAATGAATGGAGCGTTGTATTCAGTGCTAATACATGTATAAGGAACAGTTCTACGTATTGCTTTACAACCCCAGATAAAGGTACATGTATTAATACGTGTTACATAGCGCCCACACTGATATTCTTTGGTTCCATATATGCCCAATCTTTTACTCAATATAACCTACTAAAGATGGTGTGTCAGCTAAATGTTAAGAGATATTTTAGTTTTATCATATTACTATTGATAGCTCCCATTTCAGTCATTTTAAAACTTGCTGGTCAAAGACTACACCGGTCAAAGACGACACAGGTCAAAGACGACACCCGGTCAAAGACGTTTCAAGTGTTACAAACTCATGAGACACAGCCTGCAGCACACCTTTTCCCCAAATAAAAGGGGAAGTGAAAACGTTTTCTTCATTGTGCAAATAATTTATTATAGGCCTATAGCCAGGTCTGTTTAATTTGTTCTTATAGATCAACATGATAAAAACTTTAGAAAAAGATGGAGACCATTGAAGATGCTTTTCTTCCACGCCTCTTGATCTTTTAAAGGCAGCGTAGTGCTGTGATATGTCGCCATGCACTATGATTAGTTAGTGTAGGTCTACAGTAGAATCTATTGTAGAATGGATTTACTGTAGATTCTACTGTAGATTTACAGTAGATTTTACTGTTTACCTACGATAAACTGTACACCTACAGTAGAATCTACTGTACATCTACAAAAATGGCAACCAACCTTTTACAGTGTGATGGATTGATTTGTCCCTGGCGATTTACTCATTTGCTTTTTTTCTGCATACAGGCACAATGCCGACCCTTTAAATGGGAATGTATCAACCGTGTATGGTCAGCATGATGCATTCATGCATCATGGCAACAAAAGGCATAATGCATTACAGCACTCTGTGGTCCTTAAAGGGTTAAGCAGTATTAATAAATGATCCCAGTCTATTATATCAGACTGGGATGCTGGTCACGATATTACGGTGAAATGGTGAAAACTGGTTGAACTGGTGAGATACGCATGGAGAGCTCTTAGAGTTAGATAGACTCTTTTTACCCGTCTATATTACGTGCCGACAGTTTATTGCACTTGTTGTTAGTTCATCAAAGAGGTTTGGAGTCAAAAGGTGTAGCAATAAATTAGGTCTATACAGTATAATACACACGAGGAGATGGGACGGGGTACAGTCAAAAAGTAAACTTGTCTCCAGACTCTTCCAAGTGACGGTCATAAAATAAACGAGTCAAAAACTTATCTAAGTGACAAGGAAGCGGGTCTTCTAGCTGGAGATAGAAGACCCAATTGGCATGTGCCAGCCCAAAAGCCAACATTTGCCAGCTCCAGATTGTATTTGTGGGATGGTAACCTGATGGGTTAAACAGCTTTTGACTCGTTTATTTTATGACAGTCACTTAGACGAGTCTGGAGACAAGGTTACTTTTTCAGTGTAGGTGGGACAGCTATAGGTTGGGGTAAAGAGACTCATGGGAATGAAACTGAACTATGGTATGATGGAGAGAATGGGATTCTCATTGCTAATTCGGCTTCCATGATAACGGCCAATGGGACACGGTGCATTTCAGGTAGCTGGACCCAGTATGTACATATGACACATACTAGTATACTAGTATACTATAATCATGGAGAACAGTGCTACTCGTGTGCTGATGTTTCAGTATACTTTATGCACTTCATTGATAGACTACCGGAACCGGAACCCTGTTCGCTAAACACACTTCCGGTGTGACCCACCACCCCCAGCTCCTTACCCTTCCTTTCCCAAGATGTGAATCGTTGCTGGGAATCGTTGAACAGACAACCAGTTAGGAGTGTGGTGGTTTTGCCACCACTGAAACCAGTGCGTTGCTTGATCCCAGCTGTTATTGCAAGGGATCATGGGTAGAAAAAAAAATCAACTAGAAATTGCCCCCACTGAAGATCCCGTATGGATTGGAATAAAATGTTAAAATCTCTTAGAAAATGCTCCAAACCCCCTTGGTGAGTATTTTCTACAAGATGGCTTCCCATGGTCATCCACAAGTGGTCTAGAATAGAGGGAGCCACCATCAACAGTAGACGCTGACGCTGGCTTCTCCTCGGTCGTCTGCTACTGCCGTCTGCTACAATAGAGAGTGAGTATTATCGTCTGCTTCCAATGTCCCATATCGGCGGCTGCCTCCTCCCTTTGGAACCCTACAATGTCACACGATACGTGCGTAATTGTTTCGTGTGTTTGTCGGAAAATAGCAGGCGGGGCGACGTCCCAACACGTTTACTTGTAGCGGTAGCAGACGACAAGTCGTGCCGCATTGTTCCCGCCAAACAAAAGCGCGCGCTTTTCAGGCCTGATCCTCCTGCAGACGACAATGTCGCCGCACATCCACCCCGCCTTTCACGACGTCACGGAGCGACAGCCGACTCTATTACGGAGCCGAGGGAGCGGCGAACCTCGCTTTGTGTGCGTCCATTTAGCTCAAACTACGTCGGTTTTACTTCCACGCGGTGCGCGCGCAATTTCATTTATTTCGGCTGCTCGGCGGCGCTGCTGGACGCATGCGCACTCCATTCAGCCGACTGAGCCGCCACTGCTCGGCCTGATTCGGCCTGATTCGCCTGGTCTTTGAGATAAATGAAGGCGTCATTTCAGAGAACTTATTATCGACAGAAATGACGTTTGTGCATTTGGATGGAGCTGACAATATGATGCCTTTTCAGGCAAACAATGGCGAGCACACGGTGTGCGTGGGGTCGGGAAGGGGAGGCTATATTTATTATCGTGTTGATGAGTGAGGAGTGGGGTGTACACTGTAAAAAATTGCCATTTTTGTAAGTGTACAGTATATTCTACTGTTGGTGTACAGTTCATTGTAGGTGAAGAGTAGAATCTACACTGATATTCCTAGGCTCCCTATACGCCCAACCTCTCAGTCACTAGTGCCTAACCTAGTTAAGTAGTCATTTCTTGGCTCCCTATGCAACCAACCTAGATTTGTTATTAATGTCAGGTTGGTCACTACTGACCAACCCACCTTAGTCTTTTTAGTTCCAGGGGGAGCCACTGAGTGGTCATCACAGGTGGCCCCAACTAGTGGTATACAAATACAACACACCAATGATGGACCTAGGTTAGCCACTACTGACTGACCCCTTGGTCATTTTAGAATATAACTTTGCCATTGTGACTAACACTCATATGACCAAACTGGGTTAGTCTGTACTGACTAACCCTTTCAACTTATGGATTTTCAGTGTACTGTAAATCTACAGTAGATCCTACTATAAATCAATTCTGCAGTAGATTCTCCTGTACACCTACAGTAGATTCTACTGTGCACCTACACTAACTATTTACAGTGTAGTGCTATATGTGAGTGTGGGAGCAAAGTCGTCTGCTCAACGTACCAATTGTCTGCTGCTATCCCTACCAATCATCAATGTGAAAAGGGAGAGGGATTAGTGGGTGGGACGCATCAATCTGAGCACGTTCTGTCTTTATATGAGAACCAGTCATTATTACATGCACGGCATGTTTCAACTCCTGCAAAATATAAAACTATATGGGAGAGATCACTTTATTACAACAGAAGCCATAGCTTGTTTATGGCTTCATCAATGTGTTAATTATACACTGTATATAATGATTACAAAAATACGTCCTGTAATATTTATAATAGTTTAAAGCCTAAAATAAATGAAAGTTTTAAAAGAAAACCACAAAAAAAAGACCTACCTACTCCAGATTTCCAGACCATGTCCCTTGAAACACACCTTTCTTTTCTTGGTCTGTTGTAACAATAACATCGATATTGCACCCATCAATTTGGAGCATGCGATGCCTAGAGAAACTAGGGACCTTTAGCAACCACGTAAAAGCTCAATAAACGTAGACGTAGCCTATCCCTTTAGCACTACTACGTCTGCGTTTAATGAGCTACGTCGGGTTCGCTAAAGGTCCCTATTGCCAGATCCCGACCACGATCCCCCCCTGTAGTGTCTACACTAGGTCCTTCATGCCCTGAGTACAGGGACTTCTGGCACGTCAGCTGTTGGCACAGGCTCTCTATCATGATTGATTATGCCTTCTTATAATAAGCCGTTTGTCGTCAGTCAAAACGGGGGTTTGAACACAAATAGGAAATATATGCCTTGTCTCCCTGTGGATACAGGTGGATGACACAATTATGAAATATATATAGTAAATTGTGCAAGGAATTGTCCTTCAAAAGTAAACAACAAAAGCCCTGATCTTAAAATCAAACCTGTTTAATTTTTTGTGAAGAAAGTGGGAGATATGCTCTTATTATATCACCTCATCCATGTTTGCCCTGGGCAGTCTGGGCAGTAATAATAACGCCTAGTGGACACAGCATGTCTGCAGTTTAAGTGGAAAATATCTATTAATCATATTCCCATATATGTACAAACTACTGGACGTCAAACAGGTGAAATCGTCCACTTTCCTTGTCGTATAGTGGACACACACCTAATGACAACTGATTCACTGAGAGAAAAGGGAGTGTCACAAGTCACTCTCTCCAGGGAAACATGTAGTCAGACGGATTCTCCACGAGAAGAGAGCCGGTATCGTCTTTTCAAAATATTAGACAAACATTATGCGACATTTGACTATAGAAATGCTAAATGTGACCATACAAATGTCGCTCTGTTACCGCGCAAATATGAAAATTGACCATACAAATGTCGCCCGTGATATTGCTGGCTAACTTCCCAATGGCAGCAGTACTATTCAAAACTAGACAGAACCACCACACTAGTGTTATGCCATACACACACTGATTGTGTCTGCGACATCACAGAGAAAAGAAACAGCGTCAGAAGGGAGTCCAGGTTACCTCCAGAATGACTCTCCTCTTTAGGGGAGCCTAGTCTAGGTGACTCTCTGGCTGACCTAAGGGAGTCACCTGGGGGAGTCATTTGACTCGGAGAGCTATACAGTGTATGACTCCCCCAGGAGACTCCCGTAAGTCAGCCAGAGAGTCACCTAGACTCCCTTGTGCGACCTGGGCTCCCCTAGAGAGGGGAGTCATTCTGGAGGAAACCTGGACTCTCTTCTGACGCTGTTTCTTCTCTCTGTGATGTTACTCCGGTAGTGCTACATAAAACAGCCACGATGACAATACAAATGTTTCATACTTCTTAGTGATTATACAAACCAAAAAAGTGACCATACAAACGTTGTGTAGTGTATATATTAACCTTTTCACAGCTATGCTTTCTTACTATATATTTGCTTTTGAATTTTGATTGCAAATGTACACTTTCTAACGATAGCAGGAAGCAAGTTGAACTAAACATCCGCCCAGGCGACTTAGTCCCAGGCATGTTCCTGCATTTTGCTACAACACGCTATTCCAGTTCTACAAAGTACCCCAGCACTTAGTGGAACCTGTCTTAACCATTTAAAGATGGTATATCAGCTAATAGACTTCCCAAATATTTTCTTCAAATTGGAAATATTAATGTCAAGGGTTTTGTTATTATTTTAGCTGATATGCAGTGCTCAATGTTAAATATATTTGCGTATAAATGCATGATTTGAGATAGAAAATAATGTTGCTTATTCACCTCACTGACTCAGTCACTCCCCCAGGTGAGTACAGGGAAAACTATAGCCTGGTAGAGAAAGCACTGAGCCATGCAGTACCACAACATAGCCAGCTTTAGTGTCGACCTACAGTAAAAGATATTGCACTGCATGTGCTCATCTCATAGACTAAGACACTGCCAATCATTTTAAAAGTTAGGGAAGATGTATGGGATAGGATATACAATAGTAATATGATAAAACTAAAAAATCTCTAAATATTTAGCTGATACACCATCTTTAATGGCGGCATGATATATAAATATACTCCGCTTTTTGTCATCTTGATGCATGAATGCAGTCTACTACTCGCCAGGGCTGCATTCATGAATCATGCCGACCCTTCAGGAGTTTTCAACCACATAGGGTGGGTATGATCCTTGAATGCAGATCTGGTCAGCTACTCGCATTATGACGATCGAGAAATGACATAGCCCATTCAAGCACTATGCGGCCCTTAAAGGGTTAAACCCCACACACAATTGAAGATGGAGGACTAGTTTACCTCGGACATACACACCCTATTCAACCTCTACAGCACACCTCGGGAAATGATCAGGGTGTACAATCATATAGAGCCTCCCTTACTCTGGTGCTCGGAGCCATGAGATAAAGCTCTGGCAACTGTGTTTGCTGAAACACCAGGTTCGGTCCGTATGGGCCCTGTGGACCCGCTGGCCAGCCTTCGGCTGTGTTAGTTTTAAAACTATATCATCTTTTCTTTTGCTGAAACACAAAGAGTGGTGGGGTAATATGGGCTGTACAACTGGAATTTACAACTGATACTGCCCAGACCAGTTGTCTAGTACTCCCCAGTGCCATTGTACCCGACCAGTATACCAGAAGTGAACAGTGATATTGTATAAATGTATGTATTAAAGATTGTATACAGCTAATAGACTTCCCAAACCTTTGCTTCAAAATGGATATGATTTTAGTGTCAAGGGTTTTGTTATTATTTTAGCTGATATGCAGTGCTCAGTGTTAAATATATTTGTCTATAAATGCATCATTTGAGATAGAAAACAATGTTGCTTATTCACCTCACTGATTCAGTGTCCCTCCTAGCTCAGCATACCGGGAACTAAACTAATAGGGAAAGCACTGAGCCATGCAGTATAAACACATAAAAAGTTTTAGTGTAGACCTAGAGTAAAAATGATTGCAATGCCTGTGCTCATTTTATAGACTGAGACAGTGCCAATAATTTTAAAAGTTAGGGAAGATGTTTGGGATAGGATATACAATAGGAATATGGCATGACTAGAAAATCCCACAAATTTAGCTGATATGCCATCTTTAACCACAGAATACAGTGGTATTGTACACCACAGAGCCCAGTGTATGCCTACACCAGTAGTTTAGCAGTTACCAGTGACAGTGTACACCACAGGAGCCCAGTGTGTGTCCACACCAGCAGTTTAGAGCCACACCACAGGAGCCCAGTGTACCAGTAGTTACCAGTGTTATTGTGTACACCACAGAAGCCAAGTGTACCAGTACTAGCTACCAGTGTTATGGTACAAACCACAGGAGCCCAGTGCACTAGTAGTTACCAGTGTCATGGTACACACTACAGGGGCCCAGTGTACTAGTATTTACCAGTGTTATAGTACAAACCACAGGAGCCCAGTGCACTAGTAGTTACCAGTGTTATAGTACACACTACAGGAGCCCAGTGTACCAGTAGTTACCAATGTTATTGTGTACACCACAGGGACCCAGTGTACCAGTAGTTACCAGTGTCATTGTGTACACCACAGGAGCCCAGTGTACAGAGCTCCCCGCACGTCCCACTCTGCCCATATGGTGAGGACATGACTGGGGTACAGCGGTAAGTATCCATCTTTGTCAGAGGGAAGACCCGGCCATTATGTGGCCAACAATGGCGGGCCGTGGTGCATGAAAACATGAATGGACGACTACAAGTATTTATTCGGTGTGGGTAAATGGTCGGGGCCTCAGGGGGAAGGTGGATGGGAGCAGGGGGAGGGGGCGGGTGTTACTTACTTACTTTGGAAGTGAAGGTTTGGATCACTTTCTGTATGTACTGGTGTTCTGGGTGTACGACTGTACACTGGGCTCCTGTGGTGAATGATATTAACACTGGTGCATTTGAAATTGGTAAACTGTTAGTGTGGATATGAAATCGGCTGTCGTGTACTAAACCACTGGTAACTGTTAAACTGCTGGTATGTACATACACTGGGCTCTTTGGTGCACATTACCACTGATAAACTGATAATATGGACATGTATAAATTTGGTATTTGACATCATCGAATTTCCATTTATTCTCTTGACAGCTTTCATCCATAATAATATCAAATAAACAGGGAGGTTCATTTGCATCGGTCCAAACAAAGTATACTATTTTGTTAAGATCAGCCTTCATGTTACATGGTTGATGCTTCAGAACATCTGTGAAACATGTACTGGAAATAAGGACCTTAGTGCACCTTGCACCAAGGTCCCTCTCTGCGGATCGTGTCACATATGGCTTGATCTCAACTTGTAAAGAAACACTCAGTTTCGATCAATTCTCTGGAACCTCTATTGGGATCATCCATCTGTGAAATATAGGTTCCATAAAGGATATATTTCTATAGTTCCATAGTGTGAATGATTTTTAACTTTATGTTGTATTACCAAATTTGAAGTTACCTGACCCATTCTGGTGGAGTCGGAGTATCTTCGGCGTTGGAAGAGAGATACCACTGTCTCTCCCCTGATCTTTAGTCCTTTAATGCCAGCACTGTGATATAATGCCTTATGCAGTTTTTGTCGTTATGCTGTATGAATGGGGCCAGGGCTGCCTTCACGCAGGATCTATCTCTACCAGGTTGAAATACTCCAAAAGGGTCAGCATGATACCTTAATGCAGCGCTGGTGCCAGTGCTGCATTGGTGCATCATGGCAATAAAATTAATGTGAATCATGAAGCATCATCAGGCTCTGAGAGGGTTAGCCCACATCATGGATCATTCCCCCTTCCTTGTTGTGTTCTGTTGGGTGACACCTGTGAGAGGGTATAAAGCATTGTGTAAAAATGTCCTATTTGCAGGGCCCCTCTAAAACACACTGAACGCCGATAGCAGAAAACCATAACCATGGGTGGAGATAGGCACTGATAAAACGTCATGGAAATACTCACTGCTTCCCACATGTTGCCTTTTGTTGCTTCTGGATCAAGATAACACACGGCAAACCACTTTAGATCATTCACCGTACCTGACCATTATAAAATAATTAAGCAATAACCACTCGGATGAACACAGAAAATGCACTCAAATCTCTTATGTCCAGAGCATATTTTGAATATCCTTCAGGCTGTGCAATGACTCTTATCATAGGTGAAGTAAATTTCTTGTGGTGAGGATTCTGACACCTGTTCCCCCATGTATTGCATATATAAAGTAACCATTTTTAGAAACCTCATTAAGTGTGAGTAGTTAAGGGAGATAACGGCTACACTGGTTTATGTGACGTCGCTGTTGCTCTCAAGGATACACTCCCTTGTGAAATGGTAGATTCACCTGGAGTCGACCAAATGCCTAAAGATGTTCACCTCCATTTGTAATATCCTTCCTTGCATGGTACGCTTATTATAGTGTATAAGAATTACTCTTATCAACAAATGACAAATAGAGAGTGTATCATGCATGAATAACTACAAATGGAAGTGGATATCCCAAGGTATGTGGTCGACTCTGGGTGAATCTACCCTAGATGGCCAGTTACAGATCCGCGCGGCGCTGCACTGGGCACCCACAGCCTTCTATGTAGGATGTGGCGCAGTGGGGCCCCCTAGTGTGTATCTGGTGCAACGCGCTACTGCTGCCACCTAGTGTGGTACTTTCAAACCACTGCAGTAGCTTCACCTGGGATCCAATCTTTCAGCAGTGCTTTATTACATGTTATTGTATATGTATGTATTATATTTTACAGTGTACAATGGTTCTGATATACGTGCATATAATTCATATGTCGATGATGTGTGTAGAACCCAGCATGGACTAGGTAATGGATGCCTTAATTCAAACCATAAGCAATCATGAGCAACACAGTGGATCACAGTCGTTCACAGTCCCTCTTTCCCTCCACCTCCCTCGATCCCTCCCTCCCCCAAGCCCCCACCTTGGCACGAAGACCCATTGGATCTTACCGTGAACAATACACCTCCCCGGCCTAGGCTGGCAGCGGCCACGGCTTGAGGCGCGGAGATCAGGGTCCGACCACGAACAATCGGACTGCGGGCCCTCCCCAGCTTTGTCCCGGCCGGAATTGGCCAGCTCCGCAGCGGCCCATTGACGGCTCGCCCCGCCACCTCCCTGCCCCGGACAATGGCCGCGCTGCTTGCCTTTCTACCCGGCATAAAGCCCACATAAAGGCGGGCGTAATAAGATAGTTTCACTCACAAAACAAACTCGCGGCGTGAGGCAAACAAACCAGAAAACACGGCATTAGGCCGAGACCAATGAACTGGCAGTGCCAAATCGGAACCCGCTGGGTAGGACGCAGAATAAAAGAGGTCGTTCATTCAAGAGGCCGCGGCGCTGCTGGGCCTGTGAATGGACTCTGGAGAGGGGCCGGGGCAGCATCGGGTGCTAAATCCAATAGCTCTATGTGGCTGTGTGTGGGCCCTCTATAGGCACAGCAGGGCAGAGTGAATTTATGACTTTCTTCCATTGTGAGGAGTTGAATAGAAGCTCGGCGTGCCACTGGAGAGGGTACATGTGTACATATGTATTCTGGGGGAGCTCAGAGCATTCTGCCTCTGCCTTTTGACTGCTACACATGTATAGAGGTATGTATGCTGGTGGTATATATATAGAGATATTCCAAGGTAAGGCTTACTGTATGCAGTCCTACCATAGAAAGCTGTATCTATTCTCTCTATATATGAGTCTATGGTATCGGAGCTATCATACATACCATATAGCACCCACCATACCCTCACCCTTATCGCGAGGCTCCACCATCCGCCTCCAGACCAGAGGCCTCCAGGTGACGGCGGGGGGAAGTAATACTATATGCATATACCTAGAAACTAAAAGATCGGAACTATACAATGAGGATTACCACCATGACCTGCTGTATCCTGAGTCTCTATGCAGTTTGAAATACACTGGAAGGTAGGTATGCATGTATGTATGATACATATTAGGAACCCCGTGCATAAAGAGTACCAATGAAGCCCAGGGGGAGGGGCACTGAGGTATGATTTGGATACCCACTGCAGTACGATCTTCTGGAGCGGGAGCAGTCGAATGTCAGAAGGGCTAAAAAGACAATTCAAGAAGGGGGGGTCACTCCACTCCAAGGTTAAAAGGGATGGGCAGTCACCCCCTAATCCCATCGGAAATTAGGGCATACAGCATTCCTATGAACGTTTCTTGAGTTTATACAACAATAACTGACCACAAAACTATCTATGATTGTTAAAAAGGGTCAACTGGGCCAGCTCCATGTACAGATTATCCACATACACGCTCACAGAGTAAAAATGTGAGCGTCAGGTGGACTCTCCCCAGGGTCAAGCACTGCCTGACTCAGGTAGGAGAGTCTGCTGGACTTTCACTTCCATTAATGACAGTCAGGCTGAGCCTCCTTTGATAGTCCCATAAAGTTACTCCCATTTGAGAGTCAGCCTGATCCTTGAATGACAGTCAGGCAAGACAAATCTTCTTTCCACAGTCAGGCAATGTCTGACTCTGGGATGAAGGTAAGTTAGCCTGAGCCTTTGTCTACTACCAGGTGGGGACACAATACAGTATTGAGCTTAATGGTAGGACATAGGACACCATTCTTGTGGATTTGGAAATTATACACATTAAGATCCTGGGATCACCTCTGACATATGTTGGTACATGTATCTCTGTGTTGTTACATACCTAAATGACTTGTGGTCTGTGATAGCAGACCCTTGTACGTTCAGGACAACAATATTATTTTGTATGAGATTTCTTTATATGTGTCAGGGAGGCCATAAAAATATTTTAAAACATTATCCCCCAATGCATATAAGCAACTAGTCTTACTGTACAACGAAGAATTGAGCTATGCCTGACTTTCATTGAGGCAAAGGTTCAGCATTGCTAGACTCACATCTGTAAGTGAGTCCAGCTTGGCTTGACTCTCGATAACCAGAGTCTGGCATCGCTGTACTCTCGCACTAGGGAAAGTCCAGCATTGCCAGACTACCCTTAGTGCGAAAGTCAGGCAGTGCTGAACTTTCATAAACAAGGGTCCCGCGCTGCCTGATTCTCATTGTAATGAAGGTCAGGCAGTGCTGGACTCTTGTTGTGATGAAGGTCAGGCAGTGCTGGACTCTCTCTACAGTCAAAGTCAGCATGACTCTCACATGAGGGTGCTTTTGGCGACATGGGCCTGACTATGGCATGTGAGTCCAGCTGACTCTCATATTTTCCTCTGTGCTGGTCAAATGTTCCAACCTCTGAAAAGTAGGGCGGTAAGGCGGCAGTTGCTGTGGAACTGCAGAGCCTCAGTGACCTCCCGGGCAATGAAGACGCCCTTCTGTACACTATAAATACCTCTGGGTATTGGGCCAGGCATGGGTGGGCCATCAACGTTCTGAGCCAAAACACTGTGACCATAAATGCAGTGGGATGATAGGCATGTAACATAACGACATAATGTATGAAAGAACTATGCGGTCCTTAAAGTAGGGGGGGGTGATAAATCTACTTTTCTTCGGGGACAGGCTCAAACTATGCATTTGGGTCCAAAATAACGGGAAATCACAAAAAAAAAAAAATTTGACCCCTGTGACCCCCCGTACATGGGGTCCGAAGATCGGCCAAATAGTGAGAAAACAGCCAAAATTCAGGCTCTCAGATTCCTTCTAAAATCAAATCATGTCTTCATGAAAATGGTCAGATACCTTCATTTGGGACCCAAAGAGACCATTTAAAGTCATATTGTTGTGATTATAGAGGTGTTGACAACTGTGGGGAGGTGTTTCGTCCTCGGTAAAATACCGATAAATCAGCTATTTTGAAGGCATTTGCTCCCTTACAATCACATCCCTATACTGCCATAAAAGATCCTCAGGACACCTAATCAGGCAGATTAAACCCTTCTGGAGGGTCCCCTGTTAACCCCCCTCCATGACCCCCCCCCCCCCCCCCAACATGCACCAATAGTCATCAGATAAC
>OX381714.1:54112534-54141523 GCA_947462335.1 Harmothoe impar
AATGTAGAAAAATCCTATTGTGGCGCCATCTGACGAAAAGAGCGGAGAACTATACTAGGGTATGGCGAGCTAGACTAGAGCATGTAATCACCAGGCGGCAGAGTGGTCAAAAGACAATCTCGTAGTAGTAGGTCTACTTGGATCTTGAGTAGCCACCCTTGTGGTTACAATTACCTAGACTAGTTGACCCTGCCAGCCTGGTCAAGTGAAATTAGTAAGGAGACCGCACATTAACGCGCTCCACAGTCTTTAGACAGTTAAGACTATAGTACCGTAGATTCTACTGTGTACTCACACTAACTATTTACAGTGCTACATATTCATACCCGTGTTCTAAGTGTTTTTTTAGAAAAAAGCGATCTACTCACCCGTTTTTTTTTAGACAAACTCCTATTAGCAGGTAACCCCTGTATAAACCATACTGCAAAGATCTGCTACTTCGAGCGTCTGCCTCGTGACTGATAGTGTACAACAAGACGAAGTGGGCAGAGGTGAAGTACTGTTCCAAGAAAAATTGAGGCTCTTTATATAGCTGAGAGAGCGGCTAATCCGGATGTTCTAAGCTTGTTTTCACCTAGAGCCCCACCCTCTTCCAGAGAGGAATCAAATTGCTTTTCACCTGGACCCTTCCACCCCTCATCCATCAGCATGAAAAGAGGGATAACAAGTGTAACGTGCGCTACATGTATATGGGATTATAGCTGGTGAAGAGATAAAGCCAGGTCAACTGTGTATACAAAGACTACAGGAGGTGATTAACGACAGGTGTGACGCGCCAGCCCGTGGACGGATTATCTTCTAAGCTGACGCTTATTCAACTAGCCAGCTGCCGTCCGCTCCACTCACCACGGCAAGAGGAGGTGCTTTTGTTTTACACTTAAGTCGCTTACCACATGTACTCGTCTCTACCTCACAGACAGACACCCTCTCGCTTGCTTCACGACCCCTGTAGCTTTTTTTGTATACACACTCTAATCTCATAACCCCCTGATCCGTTATACAGGTAACGGGTATTCTCTTTTAAATAGCTGCCAGTCAGCCTGCGGCAGCTGAAAACGACGGTAAGTAGCTTAGCTCTAGAAGCAAGAAGGCGTATATAAGGAGGCTGACACGTGTATAGGCGCCTTATAAGTCGGCAGGGGGTAAATACTAGTGAAAAAGGAAGGCAGGTGTGCAGGTAGCTTTCTAACAGACACGTGTGTGCACTAAGCTGCTTAAGTCTAAACCCACCTGCAGTAGTCAGGTAGCATGTGAAAACTTACTTAACAGATCTCTTAATTGAGTAGAGACTCTGTACTGAGAGAGTCTTTTCAGCCGTTTAAGAGGATTATCTAGGACAGGGTACATAAGGAGTGAAACGACGCTCTCACCCATCACACTTTCTCGACCCGCCCTTCATCATCGTAGCATCGTCCACTCTACGCTCGCTCAGAATGTTATGATGGTTAGTTCTGCTATTTTCAGCTACTTTTCTTATCGAAGTGTTGACGCTACAGAGCATCGAAACTCTCTCCAAATGAGTAAAGAAAGAAAAAGCAACTTCCACTTGAAGCAGGAAGAGAAACAGTGCCCTATGATGCATGTGAGGTAAAGAAACATTGGAAGGACGTCACCAAGGAGCAATGGATAGAAGCATGCTTCAACTTCATCGGAACGGAAGTAGTTTCATTTGGACAGAGGGAGAAGATTTTGTTGGAGCTATTTTTCTTAGCTCCGTATACTTGGCCTGACTGTGGTGAAATTCCTTCAGGTATTTGTTCAGTCTTCGCCATAGAAGTTATCAGGTCTTTGAAGGAGCTTCGATATATGCAAGGCACTCACGAGGAGATTGTTCAGAAAATGACGGAATTCGAAACAGGAGAAGACACAATATGGTGCGAGGAGACGACATATACGGACGATGATCTGGAGTACATCATTTGTAGCCCGTTGGAACATTATGTTAAAGACTTTGAGGACATGCTAGACAGCACTGAGATGAACCCGAAAGAGAGATCCCTTACTGCACAGAAAGAGGCCAAAGCTGTGTTGGAAAAGCTCAAGTTTGGTCAAGGATTCACTCTTCAAAGCAGCTGTGTGAGTGTGATAAAAGGCCTTGTGTTGAAACATCCAGACATGAAGTTTTCGCGTGCTGTCGACACACTTCCTTTGCCTGAACTGATGATGAACATGATCGATCCCATCGTACCAACATGTTTCGACTGTGCCAATTGTCCCATGTATAAAATGGTTTCAAGTTTTGCCCGTGGCCGATGGCTAAACGATCCACTGAAGTCAGAAAACCTCCTTGATTTAATCAACTGACTAAATGTATTTTCTCATACTAGTATTAGTAGCATTAGTAATAGCAGCTACTCAGTCTCGTGCAGCACAAGCAGCAGCATCTGTCAGCAGCATCCGTGACATCGTCAGCAGCAGCAGCAGCTGCACGAGCAGCACAAGCAGCAGCATCTGTCAACAGCATCCGTGACATCGCCAGCAACTGCAGCAGCTGCACGAGCAGCACAAGCAGCAGCAGCTGTCAGCAGCTGCAGCAGCTGCACGAGCAGCACAAGCAGCAGCACCAACAGCAGCAGCAACAGCAAATCAGCAGCAGCAGCAGCAGCAGCAGCAGCAGCAGCAGCAGCAGCGGCGGTGTGGACCACTAAATTCGAGATGGCGACATGTCTGTTTCTTAGAATCGACATTCGACATGAGGCCTAGTGACATTTGACATGAAGCTTGAAAAACATAGTGACAGGTGACATGAGCAATTCTTAAAATCGACATGAGATATGAGCATAATTAAGCGACATCGACATGTGCCATGGCTATTTTTTTTTAAGACAAACGCCATAGACTCCTCATTCAAACCCCCACTAGTAGTGCTCTATAAGCGCAAGCTTTGCCTTAAGAGAGCTGTGGCTGTGAACCCTCTCCTCCCCCCGTACGCACAGGTAAATATCAGAGTCAGCCAATGTCGCCAATACTACTCTCATACAAGGGTCAGGCACTGCTGGACTATAATAGATGGGTCAAGGACCATTCTACTGAGGGTCAGGCTAGGCTGGACATTCAATAACAGGCTGGACTTTGGCAAACTTGCTTGAAAGTCTGGCCAGCAAGAGTCCGTTGAAGGACTATACGGTAAAAAGGCTGCTGTTACAGTCAAGATACTCATATTTCAAGCCCAGAAAACTGTAATTAGCTTTCCAAGTTGTTTATTTAACAATATCCTGGCCTAGCAAGAAGCTGTCAGATGACATCTAAGAAAAATGGGGCTGTTAATTGATCAAGAGAGCTACATTGTTACAGAGTCCTATTCCTCTTTTGAGGTGGGACCAAATTTGAAAAAAGAATAAACTCAAAAAAAAAGCCTTAAGATTGAAACAGTTGTAGATGACAAATTTAATGAGGAAGTCGTATTAATTAGTTTACAAATAGCCGCTACGAGCAGCACAAGCAGCAGCTGACACTAGTGTCAGCTGCAGCAGCTGCACGAGCTGCTTGTGCTGCTCGTGTGTCAGCTGCAGCAGCTGCACGAGCTGCTTGTGCTGCTCGTGCAGCGGCTATTTGTAAACTAATTAATACGACTTCCTCATTAAATTTGTCATCTACAACTGTTTCAATCTTAAGGCTCTTTTTTGAGTTTATTCTTTTTTCAAATTTGGTCCCACCTCAAAAGAGGAATAGGACTCTGTAACAATGTAGCTCTCTTGATCAATTAACAGCCCCATTTTTCTTAGATGTCATCTGACAGCTTCTTGCTAGGCCAGGATATTGTTAAATAAACAACTTGGAAAGCTAATTACAGTTTTCTGGGCTTGAAATATGAGTATCTTGACTGTAACAGCAGCCTTTTTACCGTATAGTCCTTCAACGGACTCTTGCTGGCCAGACTTTCAAGCAAGTTTGCCAAAGTCCAGCCTGTTATTGAATGTCCAGCCTAGCCTGACCCTCAGTAGAATGGTCCTTGACCCATCTATTATAGTCCAGCAGTGCCTGACCCTTGTATGAGAGTAGTATTGGCGACATTGGCTGACTCTGATATTTACCTGTGCGTACGGGGGGAGGAGAGGGTTCACAGCCACAGCTCTCTTAAGGCAAAGCTTGCGCTTATAGAGCACTACTAGTGGGGGTTTGAATGAGGAGTCTATGGCGTTTGTCTTAAAAAAAAATAGCCATGGCACATGTCGATGTCGCTTAATTATGCTCATATCTCATGTCGATTTTAAGAATTGCTCATGTCACCTGTCACTATGTTTTTCAAGCTACATGTCAAATGTCACTAGGCCTCATGTCGAATGTCGATTCTAAGAAACAGACATGTCGCCATCTCGAATTTAGTGGTCCACACCGCCGCTGCTGCTGCTGCTGCTGCTGCTGCTGCTGCTGCTGCTGCTGATTTGCTGTTGCTGCTGCTGTTGGTGCTGCTGCTTGTGCTGCTCGTGCAGCTGCTGCAGCTGCTGACAGCTGCTGCTGCTTGTGCTGCTCGTGCAGCTGCTGCAGTTGCTGGCGATGTCACGGATGCTGTTGACAGATGCTGCTGCTTGTGCTGCTCGTGCAGCTGCTGCTGCTGCTGACGATGTCACGGATGCTGCTGACAGATGCTGCTGCTTGTGCTGCACGAGACTGAGTAGCTGCTATTACTAATGCTACTAATACTAGTATGAGAAAATACATTTAGTCAGTTGATTAAATCAAGGAGGTTTTCTGACTTCAGTGGATCGTTTAGCCATCGGCCACGGGCAAAACTTGAAACCATTTTATACATGGGACAATTGGCAGAGTCGAAACATGTTGGTACGATGGGATCGATCATGTTCATCATCAGTTCAGGCAAAGGAAGTGTGTCGACAGCACGCGAAAACTTCATGTCTGGATGTTTCAACACAAGGCCTTTTATCACACTCACACAGCTGCTTTGAAGAGTGAATCCTTGACCAAACTTGAGCTTTTCCAACACAGCTTTGGCCTCTTTCTGTGCAGTAAGGGATCTCTCTTTCGGGTTCATCTCAGTGCTGTCTAGCATGTCCTCAAAGTCTTTAACATAATGTTCCAACGGGCTACAAATGATGTACTCCAGATCATCGTCCGTATATGTCGTCTCCTCGCACCATATTGTGTCTTCTCCTGTTTCGAATTCCGTCATTTTCTGAACAATCTCCTCGTGAGTGCCTTGCATATATCGAAGCTCCTTCAAAGACCTGATAACTTCTATGGCGAAGACTGAACAAATACCTGAAGGAATTTCACCACAGTCAGGCCAAGTATACGGAGCTAAGAAAAATAGCTCCAACAAAATCTTCTCCCTCTGTCCAAATGAAACTACTTCCGTTCCGATGAAGTTGAAGCATGCTTCTATCCATTGCTCCTTGGTGACGTCCTTCCAATGTTTCTTTACCTCACATGCATCATAGGGCACTGTTTCTCTTCCTGCTTCAAGTGGAAGTTGCTTTTTCTTTCTTTACTCATTTGGAGAGAGTTTCGATGCTCTGTAGCGTCAACACTTCGATAAGAAAAGTAGCTGAAAATAGCAGAACTAACCATCATAACATTCTGAGCGAGCGTAGAGTGGACGATGCTACGATGATGAAGGGCGGGTCGAGAAAGTGTGATGGGTGAGAGCGTCGTTTCACTCCTTATGTACCCTGTCCTAGATAATCCTCTTAAACGGCTGAAAAGACTCTCTCAGTACAGAGTCTCTACTCAATTAAGAGATCTGTTAAGTAAGTTTTCACATGCTACCTGACTACTGCAGGTGGGTTTAGACTTAAGCAGCTTAGTGCACACACGTGTCTGTTAGAAAGCTACCTGCACACCTGCCTTCCTTTTTCACTAGTATTTACCCCCTGCCGACTTATAAGGCGCCTATACACGTGTCAGCCTCCTTATATACGCCTTCTTGCTTCTAGAGCTAAGCTACTTACCGTCGTTTTCAGCTGCCGCAGGCTGACTGGCAGCTATTTAAAAGAGAATACCCGTTACCTGTATAACGGATCAGGGGGTTATGAGATTAGAGTGTGTATACAAAAAAAGCTACAGGGGTCGTGAAGCAAGCGAGAGGGTGTCTGTCTGTGAGGTAGAGACGAGTACATGTGGTAAGCGACTTAAGTGTAAAACAAAAGCACCTCCTCTTGCCGTGGTGAGTGGAGCGGACGGCAGCTGGCTAGTTGAATAAGCGTCAGCTTAGAAGATAATCCGTCCACGGGCTGGCGCGTCACACCTGTCGTTAATCACCTCCTGTAGTCTTTGTATACACAGTTGACCTGGCTTTATCTCTTCACCAGCTATAATCCCATATACATGTAGCGCACGTTACACTGGTTATCCCTCTTTTCATGCTGATGGATGAGGGGTGGAAGGGTCCAGGTGAAAAGCAATTTGATTCCTCTCTGGAAGAGGGTGGGGCTCTAGGTGAAAACAAGCTTAGAACATCCGGATTAGCCGCTCTCTCAGCTATATAAAGAGCCTCAATTTTTCTTGGAACAGTACTTCACCCCTGCCCACTTCGTCTTGTTGTACACTATCAGTCACGAGGCAGACGCTCGAAGTAGCAGATCTTTGCAGTATGGTTTATACAGGGGTTACCTGCTAATAGGAGTTTGTCTAAAAAAAAACGGGTGAGTAGATCGCTTTTTTCTAAAAAAACACTTAGAACACGGGTATGAATATGTAGCACTGTAAATAGTTAGTGTGAGTACACAGTAGAATCTACGGTACTATAGTCTTAACTGTCTAAAGACTGTGGAGCGCGTTAATGTGCGGTCTCCTTACTAATTTCACTTGACCAGGCTGGCAGGGTCAACTAGTCTAGGTAATTGTGACCACAAGGGTGGCTACTCAAGATCCAAGTAGACCTACTACTACGAGATTGTCTTTTGACCACTCTGCCGCCTGGTGATTACATGCTCTAGTCTAGCTCGCCATACCCTAGTATAGTTCTCCGCTCTTTTCGTCAGATGGCGCCACAATAGGATTTTTCTACATTTCTACGATACTCGCGAACATTTTAAACGCATAATGAACTATATAAGCAACAAAGCACACTTCTAATATATTGAATATAAAAAACCGCGCTCATCATCCCTCTAATCGCATTTTCCAGCCGCCGGCCAGCTGACTGCTGACGACAGGAGAGGGTGATTTTTTTTCTTTAGATTTAAGCCGCTTACCACACGCGCGCCCTCTAGTCACAGACAGAGTGACAGAAAGGGAGGGGGTCGCTTTGTTCACGCTACCTGTAGTTGTTTTTCTATACACACTCTAAGCCCATGACCTGCTAATCCTTTATACAGGTAACACGTGTTCAACTAATTACACTATTGTATGACAGTCGGTACACGGATTAATTTTAAACCACCCTCCCATCTGGATCCATGTCTGGTGGGTGGAAGGATCCAGCTGAAAAGCGTGATTAGGGCTTTTGTTTCTCTTATGATGGCAGCAGGTCAGCATGCGACAGCTGAAAATGTCAGACTAAGTCGAATTGTTTGTTTACAAACAGTCACGTGTCACGTGGTGTTGTTTACAAACAAGAGAGCCACGTGGTGTTGTTTACAAACAAACCCTAAGTAGGTCACGTTACCCTAGTTACCAGAATGCCGGCTTCTGATTGGCTGAGCCTAAGTAGGTCACGTGACGTAAGTAGGTCACGTTACCATGGTTACCAGAATGCCGGCCTCTGATTGGCTGAGAGCTTCTAAGTAGGTCAGTAGGTCACCCAGAATGCTGGCTTCTGATTGGCTGAGAGCCCTAAGTAGGTCACGTTACCATGGCAACGGGTCACGTGACCAAATGGAGGCCTCTGATTGGCTGCAGGTCGATTGAGTAATAAACAGTAGTTAACTATAGTCCCGTTCCGATACATACAATACTACTTATGTGTCCCTGCCCCCTTTTTCTAGCTATGTTAACAGGTGCAGAGACTGAATTAAGCTGTTCGAGTACCCGGAGCTTGTTGTAGAGTGCACATCCCTGCACTTTCTTGGAGACCAACGCCTTCCTCTTACTGTCCGCCATTCATACACCTCACAATGGGCCCTGTGTATTTTGTGTGTCTATTATTATCTGTCATTCACAAAACTCTAAGGTGTTTTCAGCCCGCTCCCATTGCTTCAATTGTATACAATATATATATATATATATATATATATATATATATATATATACATCTCTCCCTCTCTCTCTCTCTCTCTCTCTCTCTCTCTCTCTCTCTCTCTCTCTCTCTCTCTCTCTATATATATATATATATATATATATATATATATATATATATATCGTATTTTGTTGTGTAGACATTGTTGGGGTTGTTATGGGACATGAGGAGAGAAAAATAAACTATAAGGAAAGAGAGAGTCGAGAGGGAGAGAAATAGACATGTAAGAAAGAAATTATTATTATTTTTTGTTGTTGTTATACATTAGCCACAAGAGGGATGGGTTCGGGGAGTACCCTTCTGTGTTCCTGTTCACACTCCTGCCCCAACCCATACAATATTAACCCTTTAAGGGCCACATCACGTTTTATTTCAGTATGCCATTTATCATCATGATACTATAATTGATAGCATCAATGCAGCCCTGGTGAGTCACTGGCCAGGACTAAATTCGAGCATTATGCCAACCCGTTGGGGGTTGATACACTCCCTAATGCAGAGACAAAGGTACATGGCCTGTATGGGCCTTTGGCTTTATTTCATTTTTTTCCCCTTTTCAATTTATGTTAAATTGCATTTGAACAGCTACGGAAGTTTTAACCAATGATGACGTCACAGGCCGTGTGATATACGGGAACAACGTATTTTATGGAGAATATAATAAAAGTGATCGTCGTATTCACCATGAAATAAGAAATAATATAACAGCAAATAATACTTCAGGGGAAATAGACAAATGCCAACGCCCATTGATACTGTCTTTGATGTATTTCACGAGTGAGGATTGGGGCAATATCCCACGAAGGCGCAGGCAGAGTGATATGTGCCCCAGCCCCCACGATTGAAATACACTAGAGTGGTACTATTAAATGAAGTTGGCATTTGTGTTTACTTTTTTATTTGAAGCCATTTAATAAAGGAAAAAACTACATTTTCTTAGCCCATTGAATATGGCCATGATTATTGAATACGGCCCTAGCATAGTAAATCTTGTATTTCAAAAAAACACATAATATGCTGTCCTTAAAGGGTTAATACAATGATGCACTTGTCGCTGCTGTAGACAGTTGTAGCTGTCCATATCCCCCCCCCCCCCCCACCACACACACACACACCGTGTAGGCAGCATTCAGGTATTACAACAATAGACACAATACAGGGTCGATGCGGCCCACCTGACACCGCCGCCATTACAATATCGCCTTTGTTAGTTTATTTTGTTTCACCACTTTTCGACAATAGGACGGCCCGGACTGATATTGTTCCGTTCAATATCTCCGTATGACCTCCCCCCACCCCACCCAACCCCACACATTCAGTCGTGGACTTTTAGGTACAATCGACCCCCCCCCCCTCCATGCACTGACTGGCCACTGTTATGTGGAGCCTATTGTTCTTGACATAGCCTAGGCTATCTATTATTAATTATATTTGAATTTGAGCTTTCAGAAATTCTTTTCAGAGACGTAGGAAGTATTTGTGAGGGGGGGGGGGAGGGGGAAACTATTTTTAAGCACCGGCTTAGATGATGATGATGATATAGGTTTAAAACCAACACAGCCGAAGGCTGGTTAGCAGGTGCCCTGTGCCCATACGGACCGAACCTGGGACAACAGGGTCCATGGTTAAGATGGGGGGTCTAGATTGGAGGTCCACATGTCACCTGTCGATTTTAAGAAATGCCCATGTCCCTTGTCACTATTTTTCTATTCCTCCTGTCGATTTTAAGAAATGCCCATGTCCCCTGTCGATTTTAAGAAATGCTCATATCCCTTGTCACTATCTTTTTATTTCTCCTGTCATTTGTCACTAAGCCCCATGTCACCTGTCGATTTTAAGAAACAGCCATGTTGCCTTGTCCATTTTAAGGGTCTACCGGGGTCTACCCCCATAGGATGAGGGACAAACATATGAATGTGATTAGATTCATGACGGTGCATTCAAATCTCAAGCAGTTTTTCTAGAAGGCCTTTGACTAGACTTACCCTGCATTACAGTGCATACTTTTTAGATTCAAATTCTTAAAAATAATCACTGGACAGTGAAAAGTTCTTAGGGGGTCCAATGGGTTCGTTTCCAATGGCCCCGACCTACCTTTTAAAAAGGGGAACAGGGACCTTTAGAAAACCCGAGGTAGCTCATTAAAAGCCAGTCTCGGGCCCGACTGTAATGGGCCTGGAGAGCTCGAGGCTGATTAAATGCAGACGTAGTATTCTGTAAAATAGCTGCCCAGCAGACCCGGGATCGAAGGGATAGGCTACGTCTGAGGTTAATAGGGACCTTTAGCAACCGCGTAAAAGCTCATAAAACGCAGACGTAGCAGTGCTGAAAGGATAAGATACGTTTGCGTTAAATGAGCTACGTCGGGTTTGCTAAGAGGGACCTTTAGCAACCACGTAAAAGCTCAGAAAACGCAGACGTAGCAGTGCTGAAGGGATAGGATACGTCTGCGTTTAATGAGCTACGTCGGGTTTGCTAAAGGTCCCTAATTATTCATTAGAAATCGTCCATTAAACACACAAATTTGAGGGAAATTAGCGGGCGCAGCAAGAAATTTGTTCATCTGAGCCAAGGGAATCAGCTAGCCTCGATAGCTCAGTTGGGACAGCGTTAGACTGAAGATCTAAAGGTCCCCGGTTCGATCCCGGGTCTGGGCAGCCATTTTACAGAAATGTAAGCAATTCATAGGGTGAATGTTCGGAAACCTCTAAAAGACATGTATTCGTTTCCAACGATTAACAGTAAAATGCAGGGGCAAAATAAGGGCGAAATTTGAACTTAGATGGCCTGACCAACACATGACGGGTGATTTGTATTCATAAAACGTTTGATAGTGGTGGGATTCGAACCCACGCCTCGAAAGACTGGTGCCTAAAACCAGCGCCTTAGACCACTCGGCCACACTACCTGTTGCTCAACCGGATGCTGATAAAATGGGAAGCCCCTACCAAATAATTATGGCCATATGGGCTATGTCCGTTTAGCCCATATCATATTATTTTTCTCACATAATTGCAAAATTAGAAAATAAAAAGACAATACAATCTTTGAGACGCACAGCACACGAGAAACACTACTTTATATGCAAGTGAAAATAAAGTCATGATAGGCCATGTGCAGACTGTCTGTAAGTAGGGGGGGGGGGGTATTTAATACAGATTTAATATAGATGGGGTGGTCCTCATGTCGAATTTAGGCATCCCCCCCATCCTCGATGATGATGATGATATAGTTTTAAAACCAACACAGCCGAAGGCTGGTCAGCAGGTCCACAGGGCCCATACGGACCGAACCTGGGACAACAGGGTCCATGGTTAACACTTAAATGAGATGAGGGAAAACACAGACAAACACATGAAGGTGAATGCACCAAGAAAAACAAGGGAAAACAGAAAAACAATATACATAGTCATAAAGGGAAAAAGGAGAATACACTGGAGGAACCTAGACAATAGAATAAAATGTAATGTGGATGACACTGAGTGTCTGAATAGGTCGCCCTAGCTCCTAGGTATTTTTACTATATGTTTTTTGTTTTGTTTTGTTTTTCTTTGTTTGTTTTTGTTAATGCTGTATATATTCAATGGGGGGGGGGGGGTAAGAGCCCCAAAGACAAGAAGGAGAAAAGAAAAAAAAAAAAACTATACTGGAAAAATGGAGTCACGCTCCAACATGAATATACATATATACAGAAGTGTTTGTCCCCCTTTCCCCATCAGGTAGGGGAACAAACCCAAGAGACGGGGGATATCACCACAGGAGTGCACTGTTGTCAGCACAGAACCGTACAAGGGGTTCGTAGTCCTCCGTAGAAGCCCACTTCAGTGTGGCCAAAGCCAAATCATCGAGTGATGGGAACTGGTCAGCTCTAGAGGTTGGTGGCATTCCAAGGAGAGCCCTGTAATTTGCCTCTGGACAGGATGTGAGAATGTGGACAGCAGAAAACTGCTCACATCCACAAACACAGTCCGTTCGCTTGGGTACGTCAGCCCACCGCCGGTAGTCTATCCGGAAACGGGTCACCATAGTCTGGGCTACCCGCCTAAGCGTCATCGGAACCGGATCCAGAGCTGCTTGGACCTTCAGGTGCCATTCCCTGGACTGGGAAACCGAGACATGCAGGCGGTCTAACACATCAATCTCTTTGTTGGTGGCCTCCATCTCCGCTAAGTGGGTCCTCAACAGAACAGCTCGCGCCTGGCCCCATGCTCATGTCGCATGTCAATTTCAAGGAAAGGCCATGTTGCCACGTGCCAAAGAATTTGTTTGACTCGGGAAAGGGTTGGGTGGAACAATTACTACAATAATGGTATACTGTTGCCACCTAGCGGCAGAAATCTACAGCACAATGTACTGTAAATGTACAGCAACATTGCTGGAGACCCAATTTACAGTACATAATGCTGTAATCATACAGCAAATAGTGCTGTAATACCAACTACAGCAAAAAGTGCTGTAAATGTACAGTACATTGTGCTGTTTAAATACAGTAACTTCTTACAGTGCTGGTATCAAATACAGTAAAGCTGTATTAAAGCAGGATTAAACCATTACATTGTGTAGTGTGTTTTTCTAGCTGACATTGAACGAATGCAGGAAAGTACTCACCATGCATGCATATATATATAAACTGATGAAAACAAAAGAAAGAAAACAGTCCCAGGTATTGAGATCAAGAATAGTTTCATATTGCTAAATAAAATAATTTTGTCGAACTTCCATCCCGTAATGCTGCTGAAAGGAAAAGGAGTTAAAAATAATGTTTTTGTTCCATTTCAATTACAAAGCTACAGAAACCTTCTAAAATAGAATCCATATGAAAGAGATATAGTTTACGGTCAGGCTGATGCAAAATACACATAAATCCAATGTACATTTGTCAAATAATGCATGAATATATTTTTGTCTGAATTAGGGGGAACACCCACCTTAAGCAGGCGTAGCTCATGAAATTTAGGCCTAGAGGTAACATGTTTTTTTTACCACTGCCACCATTATATATAGGGACCTTTAGCAAACCAAACATAGCTCATTAAACGTGGATGTAGGCCCTATACGTGCATTAGTGGCTATGGTAAAAACCTATATTACACACAGAAAAGTGAGAGTCATTGTCGCTAAAATTATCCTCACCTGAGGGTCAGGCACTGACTGACTCTCAGGTGAGGGTAGTTTTAGCGACAATGACTCTCACTTTTTTGAGGGTGTACGTCTACGTTTTATGAGCTACGTTGAGTTTGATAAAGGTCCCTATTGCACGTATAGGGACCTACATTCACGTTTAATGAGCTATGTTGGGTTTACATGCTACATGGCCATTTCTTATAATCGACATGCAATATGAGGACCCCCCCCCCCCCCCCCCATCTATACTGCCTTAAGTGCCAGCGATGACAGTCAGGAACAGAGGTCAAAGTGAGGCATATGACCCATCAAAGAAATGTGAAAAATATGGGGATGTTTCTAATTTGTAACGTTTACAAGGAGTCCCAACTTTCTCCACTTTGGCCAAAGTCATTTTGTTAAAAACCTAAAAATTAGAGATACAGAATCTAGCCATTCTTTAAAAGCAGGTACATTTTTTCTATATCTGCCACAGTGCTTTAATGACGGGGGGAGAGGGGTTACAATCTTTCGTTATTCTCAGTCATATTTATGTCATGGTTGAAGAAATTATATTTTAATGTGATCTTTAGCACCCATGTCGTGCGATACTACAGGAAACAGTTGGGAATAAAATCTTTCACATATATGTTGTGTCTCAGCCAAACTCAAAACATCAAATGTGAGTGTCAACAAAACATGAACCTCCGGCTGGACTCGAACCCGCAGTCCCCGGCTTAGGAGGCCGATGCCTTATCCATTGGGCCACGGAGGCTTGCTGCTGTACATACACACCAGATTTTAGAAATCGCTGCACACAATAATGTTGAACTAGTGACAGGTGACAGCGGAATAGAGGGTTATTAGGGACCTTTAGCAACCACGCAAAAGCTCATTAAACGCAGACATAGCCTATCCCTTTAGCACTACTACGTCTGCGTTTAATAAGCTACGTCAGGTTTGCTAAAGGTCCCTAGTGATCATGGGGACCTTTAGCAAACCCAACGTAGCTCATTTAACCCAGACGTATCCTATCCTTTCAGCACTGCTAAGTTTGCGTGTAATGAGCTTTTACGT
Organism: Harmothoe impar; assembly: GCA_947462335.1. NCBI lineage: Eukaryota > Metazoa > Annelida > Polychaeta > Phyllodocida > Polynoidae > Harmothoe > Harmothoe impar. Next base: position 54,126,852 of record OX381714.1, read on the forward strand.
GGTTGCTAAAGGTCCCTAATAGGGAACGTTAGCAAACCTGATGTAGCTCATTAAACATAAACATGGCAGTGCTAAAAGTCTACGTCTTTGTTTAATGAGCTATGTCATTAGGGACCTTTAGCAACCACGTTAAAGCTCATTAAACACAGATTATGATATGGTGATATAGTTTTAAAACCAACACAGCCGAAGGCTGTCCTTTTAGCTGCCATTCAGTTGTGTTGGTTTTAAAACCTTATCTAGCAAATTCATCAATTATCAGGTTCGGTCCGTATGCAGAATATGTAAGAGAGCACTATATAATCCTATTACAGATCACTCAAGCTTTGTGGTTAAATATCTCGGAAACAAGCACGGGACCCCCCTATTTTTTTCTTATTTTCTAAGAGTATATATCCTTTAGAACATCTGGTATAAGTATGGTGAAATCGTAGTTACTTCTAGCCTATACCCGTCGGCCACCTTAATGTGATCTTTAGCATGCGTTGATACTACTGGAAACAATTGGGAATAAAATCCTTCATGTATATGTTGTGTCTCAGCCAAACTCAAAACATCGAATGTGAGTGTCAACAAAACATGAACCTCCGGTGGGACTCGAACCCGCAATCCCCGGCTTAGGAGGCCGATGCCTTATCCATTGGGCCACGGAGGCTTGCTGCTGTACATACACACCAGATTTTAGAAATCGCCACACACAATAATGTTGAACTAGTGACAGGTCACAGCGGAATAGAGGGTTATTAGGGACCTTTAGCAACCACGTAAAAGCTCAATAAACGCAGACGTAGCAGTGCTGAAAGGATAGGATACGTCTGCGTTAAATGACCTACGTCGGGTTTGCTAAAGGTCCCTATTAGGGACCTTTAGCAACCACGTAAAAACTCATTAAACGCAGACATATCCTATCCCTTTAGCACTTCTACATCTGCGTTTACTGAGCTACGTCAGGTTTGCTAAAGGTCCCTAGTGATCATAGAGACCTTTAGCAAACCCAACGTAGCTCATTTGACCCAGACGTATCCTATCCTTTCAGCACTGCTACGTTTGCTTGTAATGAGCTTTTACGTGGTTGCTAAAGGTCCCTAATAGGGAACGTTAGCAAACCTGATGTAGCTCATTAAACATAAACATGGCAGTGCTAAAAGTCTACGTCTTCGTTTAATGAGCTATGTCATTAGGGACCTTTAGCAACCACGTTAAAGCTCATTAAACACAGATTATGATACTACAGGAAACAGTTGGGAATAAAATCTTTCACATATATGTTGTGTCTCAGCCAAACTCAAAACATCAAATGTGAGTGTCAACAAAACATGAACCTCCGGCTGGACTCGAACCCGCAGTCCCCGGCTTAGGAGGCCGATGCCTTATCCATTGGGCCACGGAGGCTTGCTGCTGTACATACACACCAGATTTTAGAAATCGCTGCACACAATAATGTTGAACTAGTGACAGGTGACAGCGGAATAGAGGGTTATTAGGGACCTTTAGCAACCACGCAAAAGCTCATTAAACGCAGACATAGCCTATCCCTTTAGCACTACTACGTCTGCGTTTAATAAGCTACGTCAGGTTTGCTAAAGGTCCCTAGTGATCATGGGGACCTTTAGCAAACCCAACGTAGCTCATTTAACCCAGACGTATCCTATCCTTTCAGCACTGCTAAGTTTGCGTGTAATGAGCTTTTACGTGGTTGCTAAAGGTCCCTAATAGGGAACGTTAGCAAACCTGATGTAGCTCATTAAACATAAACATGGCAGTGCTAAAAGTCTACGTCTTTGTTTAATGAGCTATGTCATTAGGGACCTTTAGCAACCACGTTAAAGCTCATTAAACACAGATTATGATATGGTGATATAGTTTTAAAACCAACACAGCCGAAGGCTGTCCTTTTAGCTGCCATTCAGTTGTGTTGGTTTTAAAACCTTATCTAGCAAATTCATCAATTATCAGGTTCGGTCCGTATGCAGAATATGTAAGAGAGCACTATATAATCCTATTACAGATCACTCAAGCTTTGTGGTTAAATATCTCGGAAACAAGCACGGGACCCCCCTATTTTTTTCTTATTTTCTAAGAGTATATATCCTTTAGAACATCTGGTATAAGTATGGTGAAATCGTAGTTACTTCTAGCCTATACCCGTCGGCCACCTTAATGTGATCTTTAGCATGCGTTGATACTACTGGAAACAATTGGGAATAAAATCCTTCATGTATATGTTGTGTCTCAGCCAAACTCAAAACATCGAATGTGAGTGTCAACAAAACATGAACCTCCGGTGGGACTCGAACCCGCAATCCCCGGCTTAGGAGGCCGATGCCTTATCCATTGGGCCACGGAGGCTTGCTGCTGTACATACACACCAGATTTTAGAAATCGCCACACACAATAATGTTGAACTAGTGACAGGTCACAGCGGAATAGAGGGTTATTAGGGACCTTTAGCAACCACGTAAAAGCTCAATAAACGCAGACGTAGCAGTGCTGAAAGGATAGGATACGTCTGCGTTAAATGACCTACGTCGGGTTTGCTAAAGGTCCCTATTAGGGACCTTTAGCAACCACGTAAAAACTCATTAAACGCAGACATATCCTATCCCTTTAGCACTTCTACATCTGCGTTTACTGAGCTACGTCAGGTTTGCTAAAGGTCCCTAGTGATCATAGAGACCTTTAGCAAACCCAACGTAGCTCATTTGACCCAGACGTATCCTATCCTTTCAGCACTGCTACGTTTGCTTGTAATGAGCTTTTACGTGGTTGCTAAAGGTCCCTAATAGGGAACGTTAGCAAACCTGATGTAGCTCATTAAACATAAACATGGCAGTGCTAAAAGTCTACGTCTTCGTTTAATGAGCTATGTCATTAGGGACCTTTAGCAACCACGTTAAAGCTCATTAAACACAGATTATGATACTACAGGAAACAGTTGGGAATAAAATCTTTCACATATATGTTGTGTCTCAGCCAAACTCAAAACATCAAATGTGAGTGTCAACAAAACATGAACCTCCGGCTGGACTCGAACCCGCAGTCCCCGGCTTAGGAGGCCGATGCCTTATCCATTGGGCCACGGAGGCTTGCTGCTGTACATACACACCAGATTTTAGAAATCGCTGCACACAATAATGTTGAACTAGTGACAGGTGACAGCGGAATAGAGGGTTATTAGGGACCTTTAGCAACCACGCAAAAGCTCATTAAACGCAGACATAGCCTATCCCTTTAGCACTACTACGTCTGCGTTTAATAAGCTACGTCAGGTTTGCTAAAGGTCCCTAGTGATCATGGGGACCTTTAGCAAACCCAACGTAGCTCATTTAACCCAGACGTATCCTATCCTTTCAGCACTGCTAAGTTTGCGTGTAATGAGCTTTTACGTGGTTGCTAAAGGTCCCTAATAGGGAACGTTAGCAAACCTGATGTAGCTCATTAAACATAAACATGGCAGTGCTAAAAGTCTACGTCTTTGTTTAATGAGCTATGTCATTAGGGACCTTTAGCAACCACGTTAAAGCTCATTAAACACAGATTATGATATGGTGATATAGTTTTAAAACCAACACAGCCGAAGGCTGTCCTTTTAGCTGCCATTCAGTTGTGTTGGTTTTAAAACCTTATCTAGCAAATTCATCAATTATCAGGTTCGGTCCGTATGCAGAATATGTAAGAGAGCACTATATAATCCTATTACAGATCACTCAAGCTTTGTGGTTAAATATCTCGGAAACAAGCACGGGACCCCCCTATTTTTTTCTTATTTTCTAAGAGTATATATCCTTTAGAACATCTGGTATAAGTATGGTGAAATCATAGTTACTTCTAGCCTATACCCGTCGGCCACCTTAATGTGATCTTTAGCATGCGTTGATACTACTGGAAACAATTGGGAATAAAATCCTTCATGTATATGTTGTGTCTCAGCCAAACTCAAAACATCGAATGTGAGTGTCAACAAAACATGAACCTCCGGTGGGACTCGAACCCGCAATCCCCGGCTTAGGAGGCCGATGCCTTATCCATTGGGCCACGGAGGCTTGCTGCTGTACATACACACCAGATTTTAGAAATCGCCACACACAATAATGTTGAACTAGTGACAGGTCACAGCGGAATAGAGGGTTATTAGGGACCTTTAGCAACCACGTAAAAGCTCAATAAACGCAGACGTAGCAGTGCTGAAAGGATAGGATACGTCTGCGTTAAATGACCTACGTCGGGTTTGCTAAAGGTCCCTATTAGGGACCTTTAGCAACCACGTAAAAACTCATTAAACGCAGACATATCCTATCCCTTTAGCACTTCTACATCTGCGTTTACTGAGCTACGTCAGGTTTGCTAAAGGTCCCTAGTGATCATAGAGACCTTTAGCAAACCCAACGTAGCTCATTTGACCCAGACGTATCCTATCCTTTCAGCACTGCTACGTTTGCTTGTAATGAGCTTTTACGTGGTTGCTAAAGGTCCCTAATAGGGAACGTTAGCAAACCTGATGTAGCTCATTAAACATAAACATGGCAGTGCTAAAAGTCTACGTCTTCGTTTAATGAGCTATGTCATTAGGGACCTTTAGCAACCACGTTAAAGCTCATTAAACACAGATTATGATATGGTGATATAGTTTTAAAACCAACACAGCCGAAGGCTGTCCTTTTAGCTGCCATTCAGTTGTGTTGGTTTTAAAACCTTATCTAGCAAATTCATCAATTATCAGGTTCGGTCCGTATGCAGAATATGTAAGAGAGCACTATATAATCCTATTACAGATCACTCAAGCTTTGTGGTTAAATATCTCGGAAACAAGCACGGGACCCCCCTATTTTTTCTAAGAGTATATATCCTTTAGAACATCTGGTATAAGTATGGTGAAATCGTAGTTACTTCTAGCCTATACCTGCCGGCTACCTTAATGTGATCTTTAGCACCCATGTCGTGCGATACTACAGGAAACAATTGGGAATTAAATCCTTCATGTATATGTTGTGTCTCAGCCAAACTCAAAACATCAAATGTGAGTGTCAACAAAACATGAACCTCCGGCGGGACTCGAACCCGCAATCCCCGGCTTAGGAGGCCGATGCCTTATCCATTGGGCCACGGAGGCTTGCTGCTGTACATACACACCAGATTTTAGAAATCGCCGCACACAATAATGTTGAACTAGTGACAGGTCACAGTGGAATAGAGGGTCATTAGGGACCTTTAGCAACCACGTAAAAGCTCAATAAACGCAGACGTAGCAGTGCTGAAAGGATAGGATACGTCTGCGTTAAATGACCTACGTCGGGTTTGCTAAAGGTCCCTATTAGGGACCTTTAGCAACCACGTAAAAACTCATTAAACGCAGACATATCCTATCCCTTTAGCACTTCTACATCTGTGTTTACTGAGCTACGTCAGGTTTGCTAAAGGTCCCTAGTGATCATAGAGACCTTTAGCAAACCCAACGTAGCTCATTTGACCCAGACGTATCCTATCCTTTCAGCACTGCTACGTTTGCTTGTAATGAGCTTTTACGTGGTTGCTAAAGGTCCCTAATAGGGAACGTTAGCAAACCTGATGTAGCTCATTAAACATAAACATAGCAGTGCTAAAAGTCTACGTCTTCGTTTAATGAGCTATGTCATTAGGGACCTTTAGCAACCACGTTAAAGCTCATTAAACACAGATTATGATATGGTGATATAGGTTTAAAACCAACACAGCCCAAGGCTGTCCTTTTAGCTGCCATTCAGTTGTGTTGGTTTTAAAACCTTATCTAGCAAATTCATCAATTATCAGGTTTGGTCCGTATGCAGAATATGTAAGAGAGCACTATATAATCCTATTGCAGATCACTCAAGCTTTGTGGTTAAATATCTCGGAAACAAGCACAGGACCCCCCTATTTTTTCTAAGAGTAGGTATCCCAGTAGGCCGCCGCTGGCCGTGTCCTCGCGTAAAAACTCACCAAAACACCTACTTTTAGAAATGAATTTTCTTCCAAACTACTTAATGCATTGCATATCTGAAATATGTTGGTGAAAGCTCTTATCCATCCGCATTTCCCTGATGCCTTAGATAAGCTCTATCATCATGCTAAGGACCCATACTGATGCTGTTAATTTGGGCAAATATTGAGAAAAAGTACCTACTGTCAGTGAGCAACCATGCAGCCTTGATGGACACACTGTCTATATACTGATTTCGCTCTCACGCCATTATAGATACAGTCTCAGGGATTTTACCACTGAAAGCAGGAAATCCTAAGCTTTATTTTGAGGTATTATATGTTGGGATAGGCCTATTGGAAGTATTTTTCAATCAAAAAATAAAAAAAAAATTGGCAATTTTTGGCACTTTTTCGAAATGTTACATACACATATTTGGGATCATTTGAAAGGTATTTTTTTGCTCTATCAGATGCACTAACTACTTACTTGATACGACTAATGGCGTAAGAGCGAGCATAGAATAAGAGGACCAACCCCCCTGCAGCCCTCTAATAAACACTGCTTTTGCTCCCACACCATTAAAGATAGGGTCTCAGAAGTGTTACTACCTATAGCAGGATGCTCAGGGCTACATTTTGAGGTATGACACACGGGAATCGGCCCATTAGAAGTATTTTTCAAATAAAAAATTAAAGTTTTCAGGCAATTTTTGGCACTATTTGACACTTTTCGGAAATCTTGGATGAACATATTTGGGTTGGTCTGAAAGGTATTGTTTTGTTCTATCAGATACACTTACCACCTAGTTGCTATGATTATCGGTCAAAGTATCAGAGTAAAATAAAGCAACTAACCCCCTGCATCAGAGTCAATGTCTGAAGGGATGTGTCCTCAAATATTGTTTATAGAGGTTACATAACATACTACATCAATACATATAATATACATACACACCCAGATTCATAGCATATGTGATTCCAAACAAATGTTTTAATTGCAAACTCATTTGTTCCCTGCATAGAAAACCAAGATATCAGGGTTTCTAAACCATCATGTAATGGGCTTAAGCATTACATAATAGTGTACTTAGGTTATAGAAATGGTATAAATTGACTGATATTAAAAGTTGGATTAGGAGGTTAGAAAGAAATTTTGTCTTAGGATGCTATAAAGTAACCCCATATTAGAGATATTTCAGCAATTTCAGAGAATTTCAGGATTTTCAACATACCACACAGTATTATGTAATACTTTTAATGAGTAAAGATTGCTTGAAACTGATGTGTACCATATTGAACTAAGCCTGAAAAAATATTCAACTTGCTATATCAAACAACAGCTGTGTGGTGTTGATTTGGAGTCTGGTCATTTTCACTGTTCAGGGACATTTGGGCATTTAGTGTTTTCCTCATTTTTGAATGAGAATTCTGAAGTAATCCTTAGCTATCTTGAACAGATAAAAAATGAGCACAGTCTCCATAACCTATAGAACAGATTCCCAGAGAACCAAGGATATTTTACACAACCTATTCCCCTTCTCAGATATTTCACAATGCTTATCATATGGCTGTGTCTCACGACCTTGGGACAATGTTTTTGTCTCTGACCGGGTGCCGTCTCTGACCGGCTTGGCTTGATAAGGTCAAAATACTAACAGCAGGAGGCTAATTATAATTATAACTATGATTATATAACAACCGCCATTACGTTTTTCCAAATCCTCATATATATGAGTGTAATGCTTTTTAAAACACCTTTTTCTGACACCTGGTCAGAGACGGCACCCGGTCAGAGACGGCACCCGGTCAGAGACGGCACCAGATCAGAGACAAAAACATTGTCCCAAGGTCGTGAGACACAGCCCCATGCCTGCATAATGAGCCTGAAGAGAAGGGCCAAATTTGGCTAAGTCCAGGCCTCATTATGACACTTTCAAATGGCTGTCAAATCCAAACCGTTCAACCGATCTGTATCATGTAAAGTCAGTTTTTCTTCTTTTAACATGGTATATCCATCTAACCGGTTTCCATATGTGCAACAAGAATATCTTCAAACCTCCTGGGATACCTACTAAGAGTATATATCCTTTAGAACATCTGGTATAAGTATGGTGAAATCGTAGTTACTTCTAGCCTATACCCGCCTGACACCTTAATGTGATCTTTAGCACCCATGTCGTGCGATACTACAGGAAACAATTGGGAATAAAATCCTTCATGTATATGTTGTGTCTCAGCCAAACTCAAAAAAACAAATGTGAGTGTCAACAAAACACGAACCTCCGGCGGGACTCGAACCCGCAATCCCCGGCTTAGGAGGCCGATGCCTTATCCATTGGGCCACGGAGGCTTGCTGCTGTACATACACACCAGATTTTAGAAATCGCCGCACATAATATGTTGAACTAGTGACAGGTGACGAATAGAAGGTTAGTGATCATAGAGACCTTTAGCAAACCCGACGTAGCTCATTTAACCCAGACGTATCCTATCCTTTCAGCACTGCTACGTTTGCGTGTAATGAGCTTTTATGTGGTTGCTAAAGGTCCCTAATAGGGAACGTTAGCAAACCTGATGTAGCTCATTAAACATAAACATAGCAGTGCTAAAAGTCTACGTCTTCGTTTAATGAGCTATGTCATTAGGGACCTTTATCAACCACGTTAAAGCTCATTAAACACAGATTATGATATGGTGATATTGTTTTAAAACCAACACAGCCGAAGGCTGTCCTTTTAGCTGCCATTCAGTTGTGTTGGTTTTAAAACCTTATCTAGCAAATTCATCAATTATCAGGTTTGGTCCGTATGCAGAATATGTAAGAGAGCACTATATAATCCTATTGCAGATCACTCAAGCTTTGTGGTTAAATATCTCGGAAACAAGCACAGGACCCCCCTATTTTTTCTAAGAGTAGGTATCCCAGTAGGCCGCCGCTGGCCGTGTCCTCGCGTAAAAACTCACCAAAACACCTACTTTTAGAAATGAATTTTCTTCCAAACTACTTAATGCATTGCATATCTGAAATATGTTGGTGAAAGCTCTTATCCATCCGCATTTCCCTGATGCCTTAGATAAGCTCTATCATCATGCTAAGGACCCATACTGATGCTGTTAATTTGGGCAAATATTGAGAAAAAGTACCTACTGTCAGTGAGCAACCATGCAGCCTTGATGGACACACTGTCTATATACTGATTTCGCTCTCACGCCATTATAGATACAGTCTCAGGGATTTTACCACTGAAAGCAGGAAATCCTAAGCTTTATTTTGAGGTATTATATGTTGGGATAGGCCTATTGGAAGTATTTTTCAATCAAAAAATAAAAAAATTTGGCAATTTTTGGCACTTTTTCGAAATGTTACATACACATATTTGGGATCATTTGAAAGGTATTTTTTTGCTAATAGGGACCGTTAGCAAACCTGACATAGCTCATTAAACATAAACATAGTGTGGTGACGCGGGAAATGGACTGGGTAACCTTGCTGGTGAATAAACGTGGGAACAAGTTACGGGGCTCGACTTCAGGCCGCTGAACGATCTTCATCGTATTCTGAGTTCTTCCTTCAACAATTACACTTTGTACACAATCAATACATTGAGGATACTTCATATGGCGACGAGGTAGACGAATCTACGCTGGAGAGTTGTTGGAAGCTTAATTTCACTTAAAATGGACTATAGTTTCGACCATGTTTCGGTGAGTGAAGTGATGTTGCTTTCCCTCCAAAATTGTCAATACACTCCATTCAATACGCATTCAATACACATGCCTGATCATAGACCACCCAGTATTGCCACTATACCGAGGTTGCAGGTTCCTTAGTAGGGGGCACCATTGCTTGATCTGGTAACCAGCGAGGTAAGCACTGATACAGCAATCACAATGGGTACAGGCTGTTACATAATGCCCCCTAAGAATTCCGCAGTGGAGCCCAGGGAGTTATCTCATTGGTTGATAATTCAACCAGCTACAAGCCTATAGGACTTACCTCCGAGATTCTAATGCACCTTGACTACGCACAGGAAGAGAAGGCCTACATCAAACTGAGTATAATTCCCGAATTCTGTTGAGTGAGTCTACCAGTACATGTTCAATAGACCTATACAGGCTAGGCCTACAGTGCTGCATACGACTACAGTGTACAAATGGTAGATCTAAAGTGCTCCATACATTAACAGTGCACAGTGCTACATACGACTACATGTACAGTTCCAGTGCTCACTAGGCTTACACTACTGCAGGATACAGTTGTTCCATGTATGATCAGGATTTGGGCAAATTACAGTGCCAGAATCGAGTAGGCCCTACATCAGCTAGTATGTGAGTGCATAATAGTTGTGTCTGGACTACGTACCTTACCTTCAATGCAAGTTTTAGGCCTACATCTACAATACACGGTGCCTCTTACATTTACCATAGACTACGGTGCTACACACGTTTTCTCTGCACTTTCAAGATACATGAATTGTGACTGCGCTATACATTGTGTGCTAGATTTCAACACATATGGTGATATAGGTTTGCTGATATCTGATTGATACCTTGGACATGCTGTCGGACTGGGTGTAGCCTACATTGGTTGTGATTTCCTACCAGCATTGCAATACACACAATAAACATTACAGTACGTTACAGGAACACTACAAGTGTTACTAGGAATACAGGCTGCAGTTAAGTGATATAGGGTTACGGCTACAGGAACATTGGCAGTAAATTTCTACGATTACCATGGCTGCTGCTTACATTCCTCTAGACCCCATTCCGAAATTCTTGGACTTACCAGGGAGACCACCCATCCCATGGGAGGAGTGGGTGGGATTATTTGACAATTTTCTGGAAGCTTCCCCTGACATTGACAAAGTGCCCATGAAGCAAAAGATATGCATCCTACTACATTATTTGGGTGTTGAAGGTCAGAGGAGATACGCTAAGTTGAAGGAACTTACAAATTACCCTGCAGGAACTTCTGGCTTGGCAAAGGCCAAATTAAAACTTGAAAAGGAGTTCAAATCTTCGAAGCATAAAAGGTCGGAGAGGGCTATTTTTAGAGACAGAAGACAATTGCCAGATGAAACTATTAGTGAATACGTTTCTGCCCTCCGAGACCTAGCATCTACTTGTGACTTTGGTGCTTTTCTGGATGAGGCTGTGTGTGATCAGCTCATAGAGAAGACCAATAGTCATACAATTAGGGAGAGACTCTATTCGGAAGAAGACCTAGATCTAGAGCAGGCCATTCAGATTGCCAGGAGACTAGAGAGTGCTTCTCTACATGCAAGAAGGGTGGACAATAAGTTTACAGATGCAGGAGTCCATCTACAGAAAACAAAGTACAGTCAACCAACAGGGTTAAATGAAAAAGTGAATCAAATTGATGATGACTTTCAGGCACAGGCGTCCACTGAGCCGTGTTCTGGTGGAGATGGTTTACAGTGGGTTGGTAGTATTAGTGTAAAGGCCCGACACTGTGGTGGTTCGGTCATCCAGGTGACCACGTGACCAAACACTACATACAGCTAGTTCCCACAATAAGCACCAGGCCTATACTGGAGCCCTCTACTGTCTGCTGTGTACACTAGCTGTATGTAGTGTTTGGTCACGTGGTCACCTAGATGACCGAACCACCACAGTGTCGGGCCTTTACTCTAATACTACCAACCCCCTGCCGACCATCTCTACCAGAACACGGCTCAGTGGACGCCTGTGCTTTCAGGAGATGGTGTATAGTGTGAGTTCGATGGGTACAACTCCGATGCCAAGGTGCACTATACTCATACAAGGTATTTCCGTGCGTGTCCTCGTGGACTCTGGTTACATGTTTACAATCATTCCAGAGCCATTGTATTTGGGCCTATATTCGCACTACGAACTGCATGAAAGCGATATTCGCCCAAGTGGGTACGGAGGCGCACCAATTCCAATGCTAGGCTACTTCACGGCTACCATAGAGCACAATGGACGGTTCGCCTTAGAGAAGGTGTATGTGTCAGAGAGAGGAACCGCCATTCTAGGTTGGCCGACGCAAGGGAAATTATCTGTTCTACTTGACTCTACACAAATGCAGCCAGTTCTTCAGACTCCTCTACAGGTCAATGATCAGTGCAAAAGTGTATTTTTGGAGGACCGAGTAATGCGTTGGCATGCCCTGAACCACATGTGCAGCACAGAGACAATACATCTTCCATTCAACGCAGTGTGCGAAAAGCACCAGTCTCAGTGCAGCACCTTCGACATACAGTTCCGGGTATGGTCCAGAGTGCTTTGAGCACTGAGGAAAACCCAACCAAGAGTAAAAGTGTCGGTCATACACAGGGTGGCACTGGCGGTATCTACACTCGTACAGTGAACAAACTGCAGGAGACAACAGGACATAACTTTACCAGTCAGACATTTCAGAAAGACAGAGTTCAAGGTTATCAAGCTGCATACAGGCCTAAAGTACAGGCCCACAATATTTGTGTTGGGGATCATGTCAAAATCAGTAATCCGCTTTTAAAAGGGGATATGGGTTGTTTGGTACCAAGAAGGGTTACTGACATTCAAGGTAATTGTGTCATTATAGATGGGGAGAAATGGAACTATACAAGAGTTTCTAAGGTACAGTGTGATTACAGTGACACTGGTGCACGCCGTGCACAACAGGTACAGCAGCGCAGAGTTCGCCCGGCTGCTCCAGACGAATATACTCAGAGGAGAGAAGGTACACAAACTAAGCTCCTCAGAGACTGAATAACTATGGGCTATAAATCATGTACTACAAACTACACAGACTAAATGACAAAGGATACTAGGTAAATGGATTGTTTACTATATTTTATGTTTGTATAACATCAACAAAGATTGTTGTATTTGAGTTTATTTCAGAGTTCTACTAAATGTTTCATATCTGTATAACGATACTGCGTATCGTGTCTTACGAAGGGAGATATGTGGTGACGCGGGAAATGGACCGGGTAACCTCGCTGGTGAATAAACGTGGGAACAAGTTACGGGGCTCGACTTCCGGCCGCTGAACGATCTACATCGTATTCTGAGTTCTTCCTTCAACAATTACACTTTGTACACAATCAATACATTTAGGATACTTCACATAGCAGTGCTAAAAGTCTACGTCTTCGTTTAATGAGCTATGTCATTAGGGCCCTTTAGCAACCACGTAAAAGCTCATTAAACACAGATTATGATAAAGTGATATAGTTTTAAAACCAACACAGCCAAAGGCTGTCCCTTTAGCTGCCATGATATAGTTATAGTTTTAAAACTAACACAGCCGAAGGCTGGCCAGCAGGTCCACAGGGCCCATACGGACTGAACCTGACCTTTAGCTGCCATTCAGTTGTGTTGGTTTTAAAACCTTATATAGCAAATTCATCAATTCTTTTGTCCAGTTTTAGCAAGGAGTATGTGTTACCAGCCAGCCCAGTAAGCTCAGTCTGTAGAGCACGGGACTTTTAGTAGGGACCTTTAGCAAACCTGACGTAGCTCATTAAATGCAGACATAGTAGTGCTAAAGGGATAGGCTACGTCTGCGTTTAATGAGCTTTTCCTTGGTTGCTAAAGGTCCCTCTTCCCGGGGTCGTAGGTTCGAGCCCCCCCCCCCCCCCGCCCAGGTTCAGTCCATATGGGCCCTGTGGACCTGCTGAGCAGCCTTCGGCTGTGTAGGTTTAAAAACTATATCATCATATCATCATAGAGCCCCACATTGGCCGACTTTTCAGCAACGTAAAAAAGACAACATAGAATAGCTATTTTAAGCATTGCCATATCTGCTTGAGTGAAGTCTGAACTCCATCGGGTTTAGCAAAACCCAACGTAGCTATAAAACGTAGACGGAACATTTAAAGAGCTACCTTAGTTTGCTAATGTCGACCCTCACTACCTCGGACATGTACTACCTTGAATGCCTCACGTCTTGGCCTGGTAACTTCCCTTATATGTTCCATTATATTTTGACATAATTCCTCGGATGATTTGTTTCCTTACACATTTTTCCTTGTATTTTCCAAACTTGAGGAAGTGAGGGCCGATTACAGTACAATGTAAATACAGGCACTTATCATATACAGGTTAATTATACATGCAGGTTCGGTCCGTACGGACCCTGTGGACCTGCTGACCAGCCTTCGGCGGTGTTGGTTTTACGTCTACATTTTATGAGCTACATAGGTAAAGATCACTTGATGATGATACAGTTTTAAAACCAACACAGCCGAAGGCTAGTTAGCAGGTCCACAGGGCCCATACGGACCGAACCTGAAGGATAGGATTCGTCTGGGTTAAACATCAAGCCATCCCTCCTCCCGCACTGAAGACTAAAGCCGCAGCTTGTTGGTCCCAGGTTCGGTCCGTATGGGCCCTGTGGACCTGCTAGCCAGCCTTCGGCTGTGTTGGTTTTAAAACTATATCATTGGCCGAAGGCTGGTCAGCAGGTCCACAGGGCCCATACGGACCAAACGTGTCAGGTTGAGCCATCCCTCCTCCCGCAGTGAAGACTAAATCCGCAGCTCATTGGTTGAGCCATCTCTTGATTTATTGAGTGTCCTCACCAATCCCAGAAGGCTGTGCGCTAAGGGCAGTTTCCTTTGTGTAAAGTAGTCGGCCATTGTGGGGACAATCTTCCTATGATGCTTCACGACAGCGGCCATTGTGGAGATATTCTAGGGATGGGGGCTTACCTCTCTCCTTTATCAGTCTATAAAGGATCAAGGGGGAAGTAGATGCTCTGA